>JAPDVU010000011.1:6430288-6847788 GCA_026230045.1 Corynorhinus townsendii | reverse complement strand
GCAAAGAGAAGTCATTTTAAATGATTTCTAAAACACAGGCTGCACATTTTAATACATTTTTCAAATATGCAGACTGATTTAGGCATTTCTAAGGAAATATTTATGCTGCCTTTCAGCTTTCTCTCATGGCATCTGTTGTGACTAGTAGCTAAGGAAAAGAAAAATCTAATGTCGTTAACAATAGACCCCAGGTCCCCACCACTCACTTAATGAGGGAGGGGAGTACAGTGAGAAGCAAATGAAAAGGGAAACGAAATGAGGATGAGTGGAGCTAAGGAGAAAGGCAGAGAAAATCGGGTTAGTGAAGAAAAACAAGTCCATCTTTCATCTCTCCTGGCTCCTACTGATGGCAGACGGTGTATTTAATCTGCTGAGAGACCAGATTTAAGGCCTCCCTTCGGCATAGTCCATCCATGAATTATTAACGTTTGCAGAAGCAATAGCAGACCCGCTCACAGCGATCTGAGAGGACAATGACGATTAACCAAGCTGGGATTATTAATCCGCCACTTCCCTTTCCTCTGTCTCCCTCTCTCCATTCCCCCTGGGCTCTGGCTGCTTTTTAGGCAGTGTATTTTGAGCTACAGCCTCAGTTATCGGAGTCAATACTACCTCCATGGTGAAAAAAAAAAAAAAATCAATGACCAATTAGAAGTCATAAGTTTTTAATATATGTAAGTTTTAAACATATTTTATTGACCGCTGTGCTCTTGATGAAACAAGGATTAAAAAAAGGGTGATAAATTCTTTATGGACTCAAATAATAATTTAAAAGTGGGGAGACAGCTGGAAAAACAGCGTTTACCTACACTAGACTTCTGTAATCACTTAACCTGGTGGATCTCAAACTGGAGGGCTTGTTAAAACACAGATTCTGGGATCCCACCTCCATAGACTTGGATCCGGTAGGTTTGGGGTGGAGCTGAGAATTTGCATTTCACACCAAGTCCCAGAGATGCTGATGCTGGTCTGACCCCACACTTTGGAATCACTGAGAAAGAGCCTCTTTCGGTTGCCGGTTGCCAAAGGTACTGAGGGCATGAGGAGAATGGAGAAGGAAATTAAAACCAACCAGAGGTAGAAAGCTAATACAAAGACAGAGATGAGATTTACAGCTCCTTTCCCTTCCGAACTCCCAAAGAAAGACCTAGATGCCTGAAGGGCTCTGCAATATGTCTGCTATTCCAAAATAAAACCAGTCCAGCACAACCCTTACCCCTTCCCCCAAAAATGAGCTAGTAGGAGCCCTGGCAGGTATTAGTGGTCAGAATGTCGGCTCGCACACCCAAGGGCATATACCTGGGTGGCATGCTCAATCCCGTCCCCGTTGGGGCTTCCAATCGATGTGTCTCTCACACATCTATGTCTCTCTCTTCTCTCTTCTCTCTCGTAGGATGAATAGTTAACAAATGGTGAAGAACACACATGAAACTGGGAGTTAATCTATAAACTGATTTCCTAAAACATGAGAAACAAAATTAAATATCCTTGGTCATTTTCTTCCCCATCATTCTCTCTACTTAGGATTTGGCTTTAATGTCTAATCAGTTCTTTTGCTATGTACTATAACAGAAAAATCTTACACACCTTCGATATCAAGCTAAGTCAGGTATCAAAAACACAAAAGTAGAATATAATCAGGAGCTTTGGGCAAGGGCCAAGAATAAGAAAATACAACTTCCGGGTACCCATTAAAAGAGCCAAACATGAGCAGGTTAGCTAGATGGAGAAAATAAATTCCACTTCTTTGGGGTTTGCAAATGCAGAAAACACAGTAATGAGAGCGTGTGAGGAAGAGGCCCACCTCTGGCAGCCAGCAAGGCCAGGTTCCCACAGAACCAGCCTCTCCACCAGCCCCGACAACCTCACATCTAGATGGTGCTCACTCTACAGAGAAGGCAGCCATGATTTCACAGCTAACCCAATTGGGGGAAAAGGAGGTACACTCCTATTAGCAATGGCTGCTCTGGATGACAGCCAGCCTAAAAGGCTGGGGAAAGAGGTGCAGAGAAAGAAGGATGCAAAGGATAGAAAGAAAGAAAGGAAAGCAGAAGAAGGGGAGATAGCCAGGGAAAGGAAGGAAACGGGGGTAAACACGGAAAGCAAAACACCTGGCAAAAACAAATAAAAACCTCTCCCCGCAAATCTGCTCTAAACCCTGACATTGGTGTACTAACAGTCTACCAGTAGTTCGTCTGAAGTTTCAAATGTGACATTTTTCTGGTTTGCCACGTTGCATTCGTTTGGCACCAATGACCTACCCAGACAACATAAACCAGGCTGAAAGGCCCTAGGGTGACAAAGCTAGGAAACCCTGAGCCCTTCACTTAAAGGGCATCTGTAAACTAAGTCAGCAGCAGCAACAAACATCAGCACCACCTTTTGTTCCAAAGTGTATCTAAGGTGGAAAAAAGGAGGCTTGGTTTACTCTTCTAAGTAGCATTTCCATCCCTACAATTGATTTCACTAACCAGCAAACCTTTCACATGGAAAGAAATGGAAATGTCACTTCAAAACAATAGGTGAGAAAAGGGCCAAGAGGAAGGAAAGGACCAAAACATCAGTGGCCAAAGAACTACCTTAGTGTCTTTGCAAAAAATAGTAACGTGGCACTCACCCAACCAGCCCAGCCCTTGATGCTTCCCACAGCAAGGCATGATAATAAGGATACAGGGCAAGGTACCAGAAGTATCTGTGTTCAAGTTCCACCTCAGATCGTAACTAATCTCTCTATCTGGGTCTCAACTTCCCCCTCTAATAGAAACGATGACAACACCCATTTAACCCACCTGAAACATTGCCGTGAGGAACCAGATGGTACTGGACAAATGGAAGAATAAAAGAAATGATGGGTCGTTTATAGGAATTGAGGAATTCTAAATAGTAACAGCCATTTTTTACAGTTTATCTCTAACACATGCTTTATGGGCTAATTCCTCACCTGTTAAAATAGATCTATTTTCCTTATCATTTCAGACAGATGTCCTATAGTCTCAAGTACCTGGTCTATACAATTTAACACTCCCGAAATGGTCCAGCAACTTCCAGGGGTAATACAGCCATCAAGAAAGCGCTATGGAGTCATTTTTCAAGTTCTCTAAACTAAGCATGTCTTCGTTTTGTAATTAGGGAGAAAAGTGGATTTTCCTCCTAAAGCCGTTCAGTTCACATTCACTCTCAAAACCCCTAGTGTAATGTTTCCTTGTCACCTAACTCCCTCAGCCTTCACTCAAGACGTGAGACCCGCTCTCTATTCCAATCGAGAGGTGTCCAGGTTGGGAATGAAAGTCTGTAATGGACAATGATTACGTCTCCTCCAACCACTGAGCCCAGCTCCTTCTGAAAGCAAGACACTGCACCAGCCCCTCGGCTGGATTCTGGAGAGTGGCATCAGATCCATGCTGAGGGCCACTTACACGGGAGTGCTTAACTGGGACCTACTCTTGAACACCACAAGGACATTTTGGTTCCCTGCTTGGTCTTCTCTCTGAAATTCTGTTATGTTAGTTTGCATTTACTTAAAAGAGCCAGTTAATCCAAAGGATACCAATTCGTAAGACTTTAGTTAGCATTCTAGTCAACTCCGCAATTCCATGCTGTCTCCTAGAAATGAATAATTTTGCTGTATAGAGAAATTATTTCCTGTATTCTGGAGCAAACACAAAGTTGAGGGCTTTGTCTGTATCTTTAAAAACCAAACACACATAATTCCCTTAGACAGCCAAATCATATTATAAGATTCAAGATTTCAGCATTCCGGCACAATGCCAGAGCCTAATGGCCAGTCAGACGCTAAGTAAGGAAATGGGTCTGCATTAAACCTACAAATAAGTCAACAATCAATAGTTCAGAATTACAGTAAAAATTTGATGTGCCCTTTAAATTGCTTCTAGCATCATCCTTCTAACTCAAGCTCAGCTTCAGAGACAAAACAAAACCAAGATGATCAAGCAGAAGCTGAACACAACCAATTTTCAAAGCACAAAGCCTTGGCATTTCAAAACTGAAAGCTGCTCCAGGATTTCACAGAAATCCTTTACCGTGTACCTGCAGGGCAGTAACGCTGAGACGTATCGGGCTGAGCTTTAGACAGTAAATTGAACTGACAGCTCAGAAAGCAGAAAAGCATGACAAAAAAGCAAGCACCTGGAGAAGATAAAGGGATGAAGCAGGTTTGGCCTTCTGTAAAACTCAACTCCCCTAAAGCCAACTGGAAAGCATATTCCACCTTCTCCCTTAATCAACATTGTTTTACTACTAAGCTTATACAAATAAGAGCAATGCCTGCCACACCCAGAGAGGGCTTTCTACTTGTTATTTTGCTCTAAATGAACACTCAATTATACTTCTCTCTCATACTTCCATTACCTCTCTCCTTCAAATATATCCTGGAAATTCACTCCTTTACTAAAACACTCAGTCTACAAATGAAATTTAAAATCTAAGGGCTGCACTCAAACCAACAGAAGGGAGCTCAAGTCTGGCACACCTAGCCTCTGAGGCCTTAGGTTCTTCATCAGTGAAATTCGGTGAACAATAGTATCCATATCAGGCTATTACTGAAAAGAATTAAATGAGGAAACCCAGAAAGTGTTTGGTACAGTGTCTGGACATAATAAATGTTCAGTAAATCTTAGCTTTGCCTCCCTGATTTTAGCTGCCATAAAAGAGAAGGCAGGAATTCAAACTTTGGTGCCATGTTTCATTGTAACAGCAGGGAACACTTAAACTGAAGAAGGGAAGGGGAAAGAGAGCAAGAAAGCACAGCTATTTAAATTAGAGCTACTCAAAGTAAGGTTGAAGGGGTACCAGCCCACAAATAGTTTGTTCCCAGTCTAAAAGTTAAAGACAAAAACTGAGAATAAGCATTTAGGAACTTTTATAGCAATCTAACAGAATCATTTTACATCTACTGAATTTAATTTTAAAAACTAGGGCTTATATCTTACGTCTTTCATTTCATTTTTCCTGGCCAATTTATTTTTACTCTATTTTATAAAAGTATCTCTCAGCTTGACATAAAATGGGGGCTGGGGGGAAGAAGCTTGTTTGGGAAGCACTGATTCCATGAGCACCTTTTGCATGAACCATACTCCTTCATGAAGACACCTGGGCACTGTGGAATCTCATCACACAGCCAAGTGCCATCACGGATGCCAGTAAACCTTCAAGGATCCGCCAGGCCCTGCTCATTTAGAGAGGGGACCTGCTGAAACAGACTGATACGCACCGTGGATAAGAGAGACCTAATAAGAGAGGAGAAAGTACTCCCAGATAATATCACACCAGTGTGTTTTGGTAACTGGAGCAAATCAAGCATATTATAACCTTCCACAGCAGTTTCTACCTGTCCCTAAGATAGTGACAGCATTTTAAAACAGACAAATAATAGTTTGAAAGAAAAGGGAGTGGAGCGTACTGTCCCCCATATCCTTTTGCTCATGCCATTCAAAGAAATAGACCAAATTGGTTAGTAATAATAAAATCGACCAGTAAACCCACACTATGCACGTATGTCCTGCTGGCCTAACCCTCCCCTCCGTTTTATAAAAAATAGCACAGTCCTAGTTGCGAAGATGTTTTCTAAGACAAGGGTTCTTTCTGTAGTTTCATGGGAGCAGTGTCACACCTGGCCTTGCTCAGCAGATTCGGCCGCAGTGCTTCCAGTGCTGCTGTTTTCTGGAAAGCACAGGCGGCGCTTTGCTGGTGGCACCTCGGCCTCCACAGCCACTCCACAGTGAAAAGAGAGGGCTCACCCTTTGGTCCTCCAGGATAAGTAGGGTGGCATGTGCATCCCTCAGGGTCACTGCAGATCGTTAGTGTTGCAGACCAGGGACTGCCAGCCACCGAGGCCTGGGGGACTTGCTCAACCTCTCCATGTCTGGAGTACAAGCTGGAAGCATTTGTGAGACAGGGAAACGCTTGAACAGAGAGCAATGCACACTGGCGCTGAGAGCTCTGCAGCAAGAGAAATTCTAAGCACAGGTCTTGTCAGTAGAGGACGCGGCCCACCCTACCTGCCAGCTGCTTTTCCTGGTCCCCAACACGCAAACCAACAAAAAGGCAAAACCGACGGTCTGCCCTGTTGGAGCCCCTCTCTCAGTTCCTTCACAGACTGCGGGTTTTTAGTGGAGACGGTGGGAACCCAGGTGCAAAGCTTTGTAACTGAGGGGCCACACTTTGCAACCACCACCAATGGAAGGAGACCCTTCAGGCTGCAGGCCTACAAAGCTTGGATTTGAAATTCCAAAATGGAAATGGATCACATGGCGCTGTGGCAAGCAGATCAAAGCAGCACACAGGGTCAAGGCTGCCACCTGGGAATAAGAGACTGGTCTACAGTAATGCATTCAATGGAGGTTTTAACCCTCACTTAAATCACACCTACTGCGGTATCAAACAGTGCCCATTCCTGGTTCCTGAAACCCAAGCAATTTAAAGATACCAGACTGAAGATGCTGACGTCTGTACCCACCTTCCAAGTGCTGGGGCATCAACAGAATCGGAGGTTAAGAGACACCTCATGAAGGAGGAAGGATGACTCAGCTCTAGTTCAAAGACACCAGGCCTGGCCAATATTTGAAGTGCTCTATTAAATTGTTAAATACTTTAGCTCTTGGCTTCTCCCAAAAAACTCTTACTGAACCATTCCAAGTTCTTTAAGCGGTAATTGATACTCCCCTGCTCACTACAGGGTATTAGAAACCTCTAAGAAGACAAAGCAGCCTGTCACTTCCTACTTGCTCCAAACACATTCAGCATCCATTTATTTGCTTTGTGAGAGCCCTGCGTTCAGGATAAGAGTAAATAGACAAGTCAAAACCTGAAATCTTATATCCTTGGCTCACTTAAAAGCAATTTTTCACATTTTCCACAAACAATGCCTTTAACATCCATTTTATTTCCAGAGTTACCGTTTTTAATTCCAGTCAAAGGAGACTTTAATGTAATTGCATACTTTGGCACCAGCCACACTGCCTACCTTTCCCCTTATCACATGCAGGCAGAAAAATTAAATCATTTCAGTACTGACCGCAGCAATCAGCATTAGACGACCTCATTATAAACACAGAACAGGATGGCACATGAACCTGCTTCTGGGAAGTCAATTACTTTTTCTTCTTTACATGTTTGCTGGCTGTTATCAGCTCTGAGATTTACACTGGGTCAGGATTTGATGACAAGGAACAGAAAATATGTTTATTAAGTGGGGGAAATGTGGACACTGCAGTGTTCACACAGGAGACAAGGCCTGGCATGATGGCTGCCCTGAGCAAGAACACCGGGCACAGCGCTATGTGTCTTTTCCACTTGCACTTCAGCTGCTACAATGGAGTCTTGGCCCAAAATGTACCTGGTGTTTGTTCCAGGAAAGGGTTTCTCTCCAATAGAATTTGGATACAGTGAAAACTGGATTCATTGAAAAGTGAACCCAAGAGCATTAACTATGGGTTAAGTCCAGAACAGGCAGCGGTTATAAGCTGGGAAAGGGCAAGATTCAAATATCCATTCAAGTCCTTTAAAACCTCGAGAGAAAGGTTACCATGAAGTTCCCGTAGGGTCAAGAGGAATATAACAAAGGACACCTGCTTAAATAAAACCTTCACACTATTAGATTCCATGCCACAGTCTCTCACCTTTTCTGATGTGAAAACATTTAAAAAGCAAAGTCTTATTCCTTCAGAGTCCACCAATTCAGAATTTCTAATACTCCATTTGGCCTTGGTCACCATTATGTGCAGAAAAGCCTACTCAAGCATATCAATGGCACAAAGAATATGAAAGAATTGTGTTTTTCCTACTTACACTATTTCTCACACTTGTTACATAAATTCTCAGTATGCAAATAGATGCAATCTTATGAATGAACCTCATCTCTTCTTTAAATTTACTAAAGCAGCTCTGGCAAGACCTCTCTTCTTGGTACACATGCTTAGTAGTTTCAATTTCTAGAAACAGATGAAAATGACAGCTACCTTTCTTTAAAAATAATCTGGAATTAAGCTACAGTTCACCCAAGCAGAATGCACTTTCCTTCAACTGAGTTGAGCCAGGGAAAGCTTACTGTGCTTTTTCCTCAATGTTACATTTTACCTATCATCTTCCTGAAGAGCTGCTAATCATTCCAGGAAAGTCTGACCCTCTTTCCAACAAATTACCACAGGATTTCTGAAACCAGTTCCTACTAAGAACTTGCCAGTGCCACAAACACAAAATTAGCAAGCAACACAACCACTTTTCTTCTTAGGTGTTCTATATAGTTGCATTTAAGCAGCAGTATCTTGATTTCAAAGATATAAAGTTAAAAGATAAACCATGAAAATAACAATTTAGGTTATATAACAATAAGGGGTTATGCCACAAGTGTGATTCATTTTTATACTTACCAAAGCCATTGAATTTCCTCTGATTACTGAAATAAGCACCAACGCCATTGAGTTTCCTCTGATTACTGAAATAAGCACCAAAGCCATTTAGTTTCCTCTGATTACTGAAATAAGCACCAAAGCCATTTAGTTTCCTCTGTTACTGAAATAAGCTAAGAGTGGTTTGAGTATACTCTACCTTTCCAAAGCCAAGAACAGAAAAAAAGGAAGGAAATAATGAATATTTTATTATAGACACAGTGTGGTAAGCAAAACAAGGTTTTAACAAGTCAATTATTACTGCACCATTAGTCTTGTATGTGATAGATCCGTTTCCCTGACTTTAATTTTCTTATAGTCATTTTATTCTGTTTAAGACTTCGTTTTCTCTTTCCTCACACAGGACAGATTTTCATCTGGAAATTTAGACATTACGACCTTTGGTATAGGATTTTTTTTTTCCCCTAAAGAACAGGCTAAAATCTAAGATTTAATTGGCTGCTAAATCAATTCCAACAACATATTCTAAATTTCTGTTTACTTTGTGAGGGAACATTCAGAAAGTTTTGTTTTTTCTTAAGCAGTAAAAGCCAACATATTAACTTTGGAGGTCATGGGGAGGAGAGCGCTAAGAAGACCATTAAAGGGGTGGCATCTAAGGAAAGGCTTGGAATGTTAGACTGAAGTTAGGGCTTGGGCATTACAAAGGTGCTACTCCACGCTAAAGAAAGTGGTAAGCAAAGGCCGACCGTATAAAAGAAAAGAGAAAAGATTAGGCCACTGTTTGGCTGAATACACAAACACCCAAATTAGCTCTTCCTGCCTTGGAAAAGTACAACTTAATCCTACTTATAGTTACCCTAAAAACTAGGTATTTAATACAAAGCAGACTGTTTCTATAGAAGTTGGAAAATGTCTCTCGAGAAATCTCTCCAACACATCATCATCCTGGATTTAGGGTCGGCCCTAAACCAGTGACCGGCAGAGCCCTTACAGAAGAAGACGTGGATTTGCCAACACGAGAAAAACCCTGGGAAGATGGAGGCAGAGAATGGAGTTACGCTGCCACAAACCCGAAACGCCAGGAGCTGCCAGGGCCGGGAGAAGGATTCTCCCCTAGAGTCTTCGGAGAGGAGCCCGCTGCTGCCAACACCTTAATTTCAAACTCTGGCCTCCAAAATTGTGAGAGGTAAATTTCTAATGTCTAGGCCACTAAGTTTGTGGTAATTTGTTGCGGCAGGCCTAGGAATCTAGTGCAATGCGTTTAGCAGTAATATTATTCTATTTGATCTAGTGTCATTAGAAAATATTATGGTCTAATGCTGAGAAACGGCAGCTCCCGTTTTTATGACTAACTCGGGCTACTTCCACATAGCCTTGAAATATATACGCAATCTAGTGGGAAAGCCAAGACTATAACTGAACTGTGTAAATCTGCACTTTATTACTATACAGTACACGTCAGCCATGGTACATTAGGTCTGTTCAGATCATAATAAAGATGTGCAATCTGCCCTCAGTATTTCTCTCCACAGACGGAAGTGAGCAAGTGGGCCTCGGTGAGGACTTGTGCTCACAAGCACCTTGAAGTCACTTTAATACAGCAGGACAGTCGTGTCGGTAACATGCCGTTGATAGTTCTTGCTCTTCCACCTGTTAGGTAAATGTGTAGGCCTTCTTTATGACCATTTCCAAAAAATAAAATCCATAAACGTTTTTAAAATTCTACTAGCATCAGCCATACCTATATTTACGTGTTATTTTAAAAAATGTTACCTTTGCTGGCAACAACGTTTTTAAAATGTATTCTCAGTGCATGCCAACCAACATCACTGATTATGACAAACAAAAAAGTAACAACAAAAAGACCTGCATTAATTTCAAGCTCCATTAGAAACGAAAGGAAATATGATCAGTGTTTACCAAACAGAAAAGGACTATCCATGTATATATAGATGCAAGCTTGTAAGTAATGCAAACAACTACATCTACTCGTATAAAGGATCCTGTAGCATTTCCTTTTATGAATTTATAAACTGACATCATAAATTCACTCTGGGTGGTACTCGGCCCAAGAGATTAAGGTGTACTCTCATCTCAAAAACCACATTGGCTAGAAAACAAATGTTCATACACAAAAATCCATCAGATTTATGGTATGTTAATTATGTATCAATAAAGCTGTTAAAATAAATGCGAAAAAATGTCCATCAAAAGGTATGTCTGGATTTTCTAAAAACAAAAAAACTGAAAATTTCCAACTTAACTCTTCTTGGATAATGAACACATTATGAGAAGAATGAAAAGGAAGACCACTCCATACCAAGGGCAAAAGCTGGCTTGGTTCTTACCTTTGACTTCCGCATAAGAAATCAGACAAGGACACGACACTACTGCGCAGACCGGAAGTTGGAGCACAGGCCAGCTGAGCCACACAGTGCAACTTCAGCTTCCAATCCCTACCAGTAACTAGAGCCCTCTCAGATCCAGCCCAGGTGTCAGCCCTCTTAACGTTACATTTTCTCCTTCACAGCCTTCGCCGGCAAGAAGATGAAGTGACTAGAGGACTTATTTGAAAACTGGTAAGTCTTTACTTCAGGTCTAGATGCTCAATTCCCAAGTAATCAAAAGTTATCTTGAGTTGACATTTTGCATTTCTGAAGGTATTCCAGAAAAGCCCAACTGAGAGGTAAAATTTTAAAATGGAGGCAACCTTCCTCTCAAAATTCAAAGATTCCCCAATGGTAAGGACCAAAACTCTTCGCTATGCTCATTCCAAATTGAAAAACACTAATGTGACCAAGCGTGCAGTGCTTGGAAGCCATCTGATGGGAGGTTGAAGGGGACTGTTCATGCATTAAGTAGAAGGTCAGAATAAATGACCGTTATGACTCAATGCATTCAGGAGCCCATCATTCACATCTCAAAGCAAAAAATGCAGTACCACATCAGTGGGAATTGGTGAAGTGCATCAGTAAATGTGGCCAAGTATTCCAAATATGGACTGTAAACAAACCAAAGAAAACTTAAAAAGCAGTTAGCTTAAAAAAAGAAAAAAAAAAGAAAACCAACTTCCTTAGTATTTTAAACATAAAAAACAAACAAACAACAACCTATCTGACATCAAGTGTCATGTCTTTCCAACTATTGGAGTACTCCCCAAAATATATGATGAGTATCCTAATTATTTGAGCACTTATCCCATTCACCCACTTCAAACCTGCTATAAGTATTTGTTTATAGAGTATCAAGCAGTTGAAATACAAGGAGGGGAGAGGAATAGCTAAAACTAAAAAAAATAAAAAATTTTTAAAAATGTTAAGTGACAAGTATGTATTCACGGCATTTTTGTTTGTTTTTGTGGGGGTTTTTTGTTAATCCTCATCCAAGGATATTTTCCCATTGATTTTTTTTTTTTTTAAGAGAGAGTGGGAGAGAGAAAGACAGAGAGAAACATCGATGTGAGAGAAACACTGGTTGGTTGCCTTCTGCATGCACCCTGACCAGGGCCCGGGCTGAGGAGGAGCCTGCAACCAAGGTACATGCCCTTATACCTTGAACCTAGGACCCTCTGGTCCGCAGGCCAACGTTCTATCCACTGAGTCAAACTGGCGAGGGCTCCATGGCATTTTGAGATTACATGGGAATAAGAAGGTAACTATTAGGTAACAGGCAAATGTGACTTAGTACTAGAAAAAAAACTAGATTTCCATACTCTGGGACCATATCAGTAACAGGAAAAATAAGAATATCTACAGTTACTCAACTCAAAGTACAGTGCTTTAGGTTTCTGAATAGGACTAAATACAGAACTGTGGCCATTAGATGGATTAAAACAGCTCTTGGGAAGGGTAGTGGGTAGAGAGTATTAATCCAAATTGAGCCCAAACAATAACACAATTAGTACCATTTGTACTAGGATTTGCCTTGTAAGGCCCAGGTCCTTTCAATTCAAAGGCAAATCAGTAAGAAAAACGGTACCCCATTATCCCTTTACTCTAACACAAACACAGTTTCAATGCCTCAAATCTAAATGGATCACACAAGTTTATTCTTTAACTATGTTTCTCTCTCTCTCTCTCTCTCTCTCTCTCTCTCTCTCTCTCTCTCTCTCACACACACACACACACACACACACACACACAATCAATTTCTGATTAGGTTAAAATAGCAATCAACTGTGCCAGTGACATGTTAGGTTAAATGAGAGTAGAGTGCTCTATTAGACAATTTCCTGGTACCACTAATGTAGCCAAATACTTCCTAGAAATTGATGAGTAGGTTTTAGTAAATAGTGCTCTAAGTTTTCCCAGCTCTTTGCCAACCAATGCAAGCAAGATGTAGAAATGTGGAAGACGAACAGTAAAATTACTTGAGATGTAGCAAAGAAAACAAGAAAAACATACAACTAATGTTTGTGAATTGGATTAAGCCCAAAGAAGGAAGAGAAATCTGTTCTCACCATTACAATAATCTGAAAGTGCAGGACGGAACTGCTTCCTTAAATTCAGCCTAGCAGAGCACTCTGAAAATAACCCAATGTTCCCCAGGAACCTCCAAATCCAAATTTCCTATTCTCTGAACATCCGAGGAAGAAGAGAATTAAAAAAGAAATCGGGAATTCCTAAATCAGCTGGTCAACAAAGGGCCAGGGCCTTCAGCCTGGGTTGCACGCTCAGGTTTCCGCCTGCATCGGTCCAGGCACCTGGCAGCCCTTACCTGAATGTCTGTGTCCTTCACAGGCTCAAGAGGTTCGAAGGTGGTGGCCGCGCTCAGGCTCTCCAAGCGCTGGGAGATGTGGGATATGTCAAGTCCCCGAGACCCAAGGAGAACTGACCTATGTAAAGATATAGGGCAGGGAGGAAAAAGTAGGATTAAGACCTCAGTAAATTTCATAAAACAATAAAGAGTATTTCTTATCCAAAACTCCCTATATACTGCCTAGACACTCTTATATGGTTGGTTTATACCTTTCCATAAAGATCTATCACCTGAAATAATAGGCCAACACTGCATTTGGTAGCTAGAGAGAAAGTTCTGATTGTGCCTGAATTAGAGTAAGGGACTTGTCAAGAATAACATGAGAGTATATCAATAAAATAACAGGCCAGACGGCTCCAAACAGTTTCCAGGAAAGGAGACCATGAGACAGGTGATCTTCTCATTCGTTTTGTTATTTACAGCAGCTGCAGCACAGAGCAGCATGGGCAGTACATAAACAAGCGTGGCTGTGCTCCATACACTGAACAGGCAGCCGCTGGCTTTGGCTCATGGGTCACAGCCTGCCCACCCTTGATGAACACCTTTATATATGTCATACATATTCTTCTTCACATGTGAAAAAAATTAACAATTTAAAAATATTAAACAGAAGCAAAACTCTATCAAATCTGTTCCCTAAAATAAAAAATCCAACGAAGTGTATTTAAACTAATGAATTCAGCACCAAACAGTTCAATCTTCAACCTACAACCTAATTTTAACTAAAATCTTAAGACAAGAGTTTTCTTTCAAAATTTCAGTTAAGAAAAAATTTCTTACTCGGTTCTCTTCTCTGCCCTCATCCTGGACTAAAAGATTCACAGCACAATTTATGTCTCCGGCAAGAAGATGGAAAAATACAGTCAACCGCCCTTTGGTTTCTTTTTAAGCACCTGCCCCACCTTATACCCATTCTTTCAATATTCTAACTTCCTCCTCCCTAAAATAATGAATTTAAGGTAGAAAGAGATGAGGAAGAATGGACATTTACAAGAGAGCATAACTGATAATTGTTCCCAAGAAAACATTTTCCGTTTTTGCTCTTAACAGGCTGTAAAGCTGATGCGATTAAATTATAACTAGAGCAACTCAGCTGGCACGATGATCCTTTGGCTCCAGCAGCATCCTCGCACACGAGCACAGAGCCTGACACTCAAGACCGGGGGGACTACAGGCAACGGGGAGCAGCAGTCAGGAGCCTCGTTAGCAGAAATGTCTTAACGGCTGGCTGGGTGCTGGGGACACAGCCGGGGAGCAGGTGGTTGCAGGCAGCTGCAAGGTCAGATAGTTCAAAATCCCTGCCAGGGCTCCTCTGACTTACTTTACCAATACCAACAGAACCGGAACTAACTAGTAGTGTTTTTAAAAATAAACTCTGGGGAGGCCTACAGAACAATTTCTACAGCCTACTTACTGACTTAGAAGAGCAGCCAACACTTTCAGCTCTCAAGATTAGCTGGAAAAGAATGTAGTCCTTATACTCATTCCTGGGACATTTATTACGTACCCAAAACCATGTACCCATCTATAATAATAAACGCATAATATGCAAATCGACCTAACGGCCGGAGAGCAGAAGGACCTTCCGGACGACCTTGTGGACAAAGCCGGGGCTGCGAAGGCCTACCCTTGCACAGATTTCGGGCATAGGGCCTCTGGTGTGAACATAAGCACTTAGGTCTTTCTCAAGTTCAATTCAGAAAGCGACAATTTCCCACATCTCCCACACAGAATCTCTGACTTCCCAGACCCACCAAGGTCACAAATACCAGCACCCCTCCCCATTCGCATGTGCTCTGGAGTCAGCCTGTCTGGGTTTGAACCCTGGCTCATCACTCACCAGTTGTGTGATCTGAGAATTACTTGCCCTCTCTGACCGCAGCTGCTCAATGTAATAAGGGGACAACAGTCCTAACATTCATTGTGAGGATAAGCACAATCTTAAGCAGTCGGTAAATCACACTTCTTTTTAAAAAAAATATTTTTAATGATTTCAGAGAGGAAAGGAAAGGGAGAGAGATACAGAAATATCGAGGAGAGAGAATCATTGATCGGCTGCCTCCTGCACGTCCCACACTGGGGATCGAGCCTGCATGTGCCCTGACTGGGAATCAAACCATGACCTCCTGGTTCATGGGTGGATGCTCAATCACTGAGCCATGCTGGCCAGGTGAAATCATGCTTCTTATGGAAAGCACCAAGATTTTTTTTTCTGCCTCCCAAAATTATAAGCTCCTTGAAGACAAGGACCATGTCTAACTAATGGTAGGAGCCCCAGAGAAGTCCCAGGCCTGGCACAGTGAGGACCCCAAATACATGTCTGTGGAATCAACAGCCCAATCAACGTTGTGCAGCAGCAGCAGCCACTGGCCGGCCAACCAGTCAGCACTTTTCTGCAGCTGCACTCCCTGGCGCTCACCTACTTTCCTGTATAATCCACTGGCAGAGACTGCATTGCCAGGTCCCTCAGAGGCAGCCCACGGGGTCACTGACAATAAGCAGACAGAATCACTCCTCGCTTGGATGGCTTCTCACCACTGACTGTGCATCAATTTCTTCCAAGTGCCCTTAAAAACACTGCTCATCTCTGAGTGCTCACTGGCACAGGCAGTGAAACTCACCTGTGTGGCCCACACTGACTGATATACTTACAGGAGCCATTATGACCCTACTGTCAGCGAACCCAAGCAGGAACTGCTGAGACTGGTTTCTGCATGACCAAACGCTTCACCCCTTCCCATCCTGCTCATCTTTGCTTGTGATATAGGCTCACAGCTTGGTCAGAAAGACAGGCTGGAAAACCCGGGCAAGGAGACAAAGCAAGGCTACTGACCTGTTTACAAAATCACTCTGAGTTCCCAAGAATCTGGCTTGCGTGTCATGTACAAACTGAATCCAAATTCAAGACAGGAAAGAAGAAATGGATCCTGCCCCCAGCCACCCAGCACCAACGCTGCTTCCCCACCAGTACTCACGCCTTGACATCTGCTGTCTCCTGGGACGTGCGTGTGAGGGTCCGGGAACGCAGGCGCTCGCCCGCCTGCTGGATCTCCTGCAGGTTCCGTTCCACATGGGGAAGCTCTGAGATACCCTCGGTCTCAGCAGCAAGCTGTTCAGCTTGCTGAAGGAGCTCACCAAACCCCTCGGTATCCATTGGCGGTGCAGATCCTAGAGGGGGGAGAAGAAAGGAGACCTCAATCAAAGAAAAGATAGGCTTCAAACACTACCTGAATCTGTTACAGGCTTAATGAAACATGGGACTTTTTTTTTTTTTTAATACAGAACACCTCACGAATTTGTGTGTCATCCTTGTGCAGGGGCCATGCTCATCTTCTTTGTATCGTTCCAATTTTAGTCTATGTGCTGCCGAAGTGAGCACAACACTGGGACTTTTTGTAAACAGATAAGTGGATTTGTTTCTGAACAGGCCTGACAGAGAAAATGAGTCAGACTGTGAAGTAATCGGTCATTTCTAGCCCTAGCCGGTTTGGCTCAGTGGATAGAGCATCCACCTGCAGATCCAAGGGTCCTGGGTTTGATTCCTGTCAAGCGCACATGCCTGGGTTGCAGGCTCAGTCCCCAGTAGCGGGCGTGCAGGAGGCAGCTGATCAATGATTCTCTCTCATCATTGACGTTTCTATCTCTCTCTTCCTCTTCCTTCCTCTCTGAAATCATTAAAAATATATATTTTTAAAAAGAAATAGATCATTTCTGTGTATATTGACAGTCCCAAGACTGACTTCTGCCATCAGAACAAATGCTAAGATACTAAAGCCACAGACCAGGATTCCGGCCTCCTTCCACGGACTCAGAGTCGACAAGGAAATGAAAGTGATGGTGGCAACTTCTGGGAGACTCAGAACCACCACACTCCACCTCCTGTTTCTCTACCTGTCTGAGTAAAACACCACTACCCGCAGTGCTAGGCAACTAGTAAGGCCCTTATCTCATGACTAGAGGCCCAGTGCATGACATCTGTGCACTGGGGGCGGGGAGCGGGCCTAACCCAGCAGTCGGACATCCCCCAAGGGGTCCTTAGCACTGCCATGGATGCAGGAGAGGCTCTCACTACCGCTGCTGCGGCTGGCCAGCTGTCAGCCGGCTTCTGGCTGAGCTGCGCTCCTCCTGTGGGAGTGCACTGACCACCAGGGGGCAGCTCCTGCGTTGAGCGTCTGCCCCCTGGTGGTCAGTGTGTGTCATAGCAACCAGTCGTTCCACCGTTTGGTCGATTTGCATATTAGGGTTTTATTATATTCGATTCTCAGCAACTCGGTAAGAGTCCTGAGCAAACAGAAGAAGCAATTCCAGCCCCTAGAGCTCAGCTCCATGCCCACAATACGCTCCACTACAAAGGGACTGAACCAAGTCCAGAAGATAGGTCTTCTGACTAATTTCATGTTATTTTCACATACCTGCTCCTCCACTAACATCAATCTCTTTAAATTCATGTCCAAGTCTCCGTTCTCATATTCTTTAGCTTACAAGATTACTGAGAGCAGAGATCCATGTTTGTTTGTTATGATATTCAGATATTGGACTTATACCTACTACTTTTAGAAATATGATTGCTACTAATAATTATAATATAAATAGCAGCTGGCTTCTAGACCATGAATGTTAACAAGACCACCTGTTTCTCCACCAAATGACCAAGAAAAGCCCTATGAACAGTGTTAAAAATTTAACAGATTTTATATATTTATGAATTATATATATCCTGTACTAGCCTTATATAAGGTTCTTAACCAAAACGACGTTAAGTCCTACGAATAAATAATCAGAAGATAAACAGTATCACCATCATTGGGGGGGGGGGGGATTTTATGTTGCTAAAAGGTTAACAAAGTAATTTATTTAAAAAATAACAAAATTCCTGCAACAGTAGCTCTTGTTGGTTATACTTTTCTACTTTGTTTTAAACCCACTTTTGAAATCCCACTGGTCTAGAATTGTGGTTACAGTACTAATGTAACATATATCTCAGCTGTGAAGGACCGGTTAATGTGAAAAGGGCATAGTTACCATCATAAATCTACAGCAGGAGAACAAGAACTTTTTAAAGTGAGCATTAAGCAACATTCACTTTAAAGGCAAGGGCTCAAGGTTAAAACAAAAGCAGCTTAGCTGGAGTAATCATGAAAACACTTTGAAATTCTTTATGAAGTACTGAACTGAGTTCAATCTTTAGACAAAAAGTCATATACACAATAACTCGTCACTTAAAGTTTCTGGATAATCACTGTCTTTACAAGAGAATCAGGCGATCTCTACCTGTGGGAAAATGGGGATGGCAGAAAAAGGCAGGTTTTCTCAAGGACAAAGAAAGAAGAATATTTTTACACAACAGCTCCTGCCTAATGGAGAAATGTTTTACCTCAGAAACCCTTAAGGTCAATGACATTCTACTAACTCCCAGGAACATGGCCGATCACCGGAAAGAGGAAAGAAAAGTAATTTGCTGCCTCTTCCCCATACATTTTTCTCACTCTAAGATAAACATAATTTGTCTATCAGAGCCAAAGCAAAGGAAATACTGTTTTTCTTTCATAAGGAAATTTTCTGAACTCCCTGAATAAAGAACTGAATGAAATAAAACTTTTCTATTTTTAAAAAAGAAGAACCCAGCCGGTATGGCTAAATGGTTGAGTGTTGACCCATATACCAAGAGGTCACCAGTTCGGTTCCCAGTCAGGCCACATGCCTAGGCTGTGGGCTTGATCCCTAGTAGCGGGCATGCAGGAAGCAGCCAACCGATGTTTCTCATCTCTCTCTCTCTATCCTTCTCCCTTCCTCTCTCTCTGGAAAAAAAAAAAAGGGGGGGGGCGGGGAAAAAACATTTTACACTCATGTAAGAGAAATTCAGACAAAGGAAATGCTCAATTTCTCAAATGACCTACCCATATAAAGATTTAGAGTGATGATACCCAGCCGGATGTGGCTCAGCGGTTAAGCATTGACCTAGGAACCAAGAGATTCAATTCCCAGTCAGAGTACATGCCCAGGTTGCAGGCTCGATCACCAGTGGGGGCATACAGGAGGCAGCCAATCAATGATTCTCTCTTATCATTGATGTTTCTCTCTCTCTCTCCCTCTCCCTTCCTCTCTGAAATCAATAATATATATTTTTTTTTAAAAAAAGGTTTAGAGTGAAGGATTTGAGTATAAATAATTAAGACAAACAAAAGTCACAATTCACTTTCATGTGATCCAATAAAAGACTTTCTAAAGTTATTTAAAGAATGATTTTGCCCCTGGTAAAAATAAAGCTTGAATCTCTAAACAACACCCTAAATTTTATATGCCCCAAACTGAGCTCTAACCTTGTCTACAAAACTTGTTCCTTGCCTTCGCAGTGTGGAGACACCATTACTCAGTTGCTTCAGCCAAAATCTTTGAAGGCTTGCATGACTCATACCTCCCCTCCAATAGGTCAACGAAGCCTTTCAAATCCACCTTCAAAACATCCAGAATCGACCTCTTCCCACCACTTCCACCCATCTGAGTCACCATCACCTCTTCCCTGACCTCCCGCTTCAGCCCTCACCGCCTACAGTCTGTTCTCAACCCAGCAACCAGGGATCCTTTTCTAGTGAGATCACACCCCTCCTCTGCTTCAATCTCCTGTACAGAGTGAAGCCCTGTAGAAGCAGCCCCACCTCTCCTTACCGCCCAGACTCACTCCAGACCTGTCCCCCCTTCCTTTCCTGGGCTCCAGCCACTCTGAGGCCTCTTTGCTGGTCCCCCAGTGGTCAGACACATTCCCACCCTGGAGTCTTTGTACTCCCCATTTTCTCTACTTGGATCACTCCTCTCCCAGATATGCTCAAGACAATTCCCTGTCTCTCTGTTTCAGCTAAAATGTTACCTTGCCTTTGATGACAACCTAGAACAAAATAGTTAAGAGTGCAATCTGCAACCCCCACCAGCACGCCTCCATCTCTCTTACTGTCGGTCACCCCTGCTAAACGTAAGCTGCCCAAGGACAGGGACTTGTCTGCTTTGTTCCCTGATGTTCCCCAGGCTCTTAGAACAGTGCCTGGCACATAGTACACAATCATTTTTTGTTGAATGAACAGGAGTTGTTTTATTCTTCCGTCCGTGGGGTCTGTTCATCTCAAAGGCTTCCTGCACTCCCCTGCCAAATCAGCACCCACTGACAAGCAAAGAGCAGAGCAAACACATTCCCTTCCGACTACCAACTGATACTTAACATTTCTGAGGCTGCAGAGCATAAGGCAGTGACAGTATAAATGGCATGATTTCAGATCACACTTGGTCCAGACTAGTGCTTTTCCCAGACAAAAAAAGCCAGTGATATTTTAGAAGAAATAACCCAGTTTTCAGGTGAACAGAATCCCAAACCGAAAGAATAAATATACATAAAGGAAGAAATTTGTGATAAAACTTCAGAGTAGAAAATAAACTTGTTCCATACCTCTGAGAAGAGATATGTATATAATATCATATTTAAGAAATACTGGATCTATCCTGCATTGTATATAAAGCAACCAGTGGAAATTAATTTACAAAAAAATTATTGCCAGCCAGCATGGCTCAGTGGTTGAACATCAATCTATGGACCCAGAAGGTCACGGTTCGATTCCCAGTCGGGGCACGTGCCTGAGTTGCAGGCTTGATCCCCAGTGTGGGGCAGGCAGGAGGCAGCCGATCAGTGATTCTCTCTCATCATGGATGTTCCCATCTCTCCCTCTTCCTGCCTCTCTGAAATCAATAAAATTATATCTTTTTAAAAAATTATTAAAGTTTCTAAATCTATACTCTGATATAGCCATCATCCCATTTCATTAAAATGTTTTAATGTGTGCCCTGGCCGGTTTGGCTCAGTGGATAGAGCATCGGCCTGCAGACTGAAGGGTCCCAGGTTCCATTCCGGTCAAGGGCATGTACCTTGGTTGCGGGCACATCCCCAGTAGGAGGTGTGCAGGAGGCAGCTGATGGATGTTTCTCTCTCATCGATGTTTCTAACTCTCTATTGCCCTCCCCTCCTCTCTGTAAAAAATCAATTAAAAAATATTTTTTAAAAAAAGATATTTTAATGTGTGGTTAATTTAAGGACAGCTTTTAGCACCTCTGCAAAATACATATCAAATTAGACATAAAATATAGGGGTTAAACCAACCAAATATCAATTTTGACCCGATACTGGAAACTGATGATGAAATTAACCTCCCTAGCTTTGTCCAACAGAAAGAACTAAAATGATGGGGGTGGGAGAGGGATGAAGTCCAAGCTTTGTGTTGTGAAAATCTGGCCAGGCAACATGCAGAGACTGGACACCAGCTGCACGCTTGGGGAGCTATGGAGGAGGGAGCCAGGAAGGAGCCTGAGAACTCTCGGAAGTGGGCTGTGGACAGTCAATGGAGCAAACCTGGGGCTGGATGGGAAAAGGCCGGTAAGGACCACTCACCGCACTGAGTCCTCTCTGTCTGCAGTGACTCAGCCTGATTGTGAGGGCTCTGGAAACACTGACAGGCGCTTCAGAGAGCATCACAGGGCCCCAAGGCCCACGCAACAAACTGCTCTCTGGGCCCCTTGGCAGAAATCCTCCTGAGCCTCCAGACCTTCTCAACCACCAAGCAACTGAAAGCCTTAAAATGAAGAGCAACTTACCACTGCTATCAGAAGGCAGGACTGTTTACCCTTGCAGGGGGATAACAGAAGGGAGGCTACGAGAAGGTGGGATTGGGGGGGGGGGGCCCCCGCATAATTTTGTTTTTTTTTAATCTGGGAGCTGCTTAACAGTGAGTTTGTTCAATTAGAAAACCCATTGAGCTTCACTCAAAGGGGAAGATGATCAGGATGGGGCTGGTCACCAGAAAGACCAAGTGATTGGAGGGCTGAAACTTTCAGCCTCACCCACCAACCTCTGAGAAGGGGAAGTGGGGCTGCATATTAATCTCCATAAATACTCTTGAACAGCCCAGCCTGCATAGCTCAGTAGTTGAGCATTAACCTATGAACCAGGAGGCAACAGTTTGATTCCCAATTGGGGGCACATGCCTGGGTTGTGGGCTCAATCCCCAGCAGGGGGCGTGCAGGAGGCAGCTGGTCAATGATTCTCATCCTTGATGTTTCTACATCTCTCTCCCTCTCCCTTCCTCTCTGAAAGCAATAAAAAATATATATTTAACCTGTGGGGTGGGAGTGGCCGGGGGAGATGGGTGTCAATCGGGGAAAAAGGAGACATATGTAATACTTTAAACAATAAAAGAAAGAAATGCACACATATACATTTTATACACACACACACACACACACACACACACATTGAGTGGCCAGATTATTATGATCTCTGAACACATATTTAATCTGTCCACTCAATGTATATCCTATATAATAAAAGGCTAATATGCAAATTGTCCCCTTGACCAGGAATCTGACCAGCAGGCAGGCCGGCCAACTGCCCATGTCCCCTCCCCCTGGCCAGGCTGGCCGGACCCCACCCATGCATGAATTCATGCACCGGGCCTCTAATAAATACTTATACACACACCACACACACACACACACATACACAGAGTGGTCAGATTACTACGCTTTCAGAGATCATAATAATCTGGCCACACAGTGTATGTATATGTGTGTGTGTATGTGTATATATATATATATATATATATATATAACACACTGGTGTCCTGGTGCACGGATTCATGCACATTGAAAGGAAATTAATTAAAAGAAATATTTTAATATCGCTATTCACATCTTGCTAATGAAAAGAAAATAGGATTCGGTGCTGAAGGGTAGGGGAGGCTGGGAGAAGATCAATGGGGGGAAAAAAGAGACATGTACTACTATTTGTAATACTTTAAACAATAAAATAAAATTTTAAAAAAAGAAGATATACTAAGAGGTGGATATTATGAAAGAATAGTAAACTTGGAGGACAGTATAAGAAGTTTGCAAATATATCATGTAAGAATTGCCAATTAAGAGACTACAATGTTAAAAAACTGGAGTCACCAAGACTGAAAAATACAACATGATGCTAAAGATTTAGCTGCTTCTTAACTAAAATAGAATAACACAGGCGTTTTTATTATAATGACCAATTTAGAGAAAGATTAAAATAAAATGTACTCCCATTTAAAAAAAAAAGAAAGAAAGAAAATAGGATTCTACCAAGTCTCCTATCTACCTACTCCAGGACGTCTGTGAGGATCAAATGAGATGAGGCATGGCAAAACGCTTCACAAACATTTGGTTAAACTGTAAAATGTTTGCACCTGGCTATAAAGCAAGTCGGGTTCCTGGGCTGAAGAAACTCCAAGGATACTAGTTGCTAGGGAGAGGAAGCCGGGCATTGCTATGTGACGTCATTACCCGGCGCCCACAGCCACTGTTTCCAGGCTGAGCTGGGCTGTGGGCTGCATTTTGTGCCATGGGGTCTTGGCAGCGTTGGCTGCAATTTGGTGGGGTGTCACTCCAGGGTGGTGGCGGAGCCTGTGTCCCACTTGGGGGAAGCCAAGTGTTGGTTGTCAGCACCAGGCCGTGGTGCTGTTTATTTTTAAACTAGAGGCCCGATGCACCAAGATTCGTGCAAGAATGGGCCTCACTTCCCCTGGCTGCTGGCACCACCTTCGCTCTGGCCTGCAGCCGCCTTTCTGCCTTCCCAGGCTGCCTAGAGGCCTGGAGCTGCTGGGGCAGTGCGGAACACCTGCATCACCGCCATGGCGATGACGCAAGCGTCCCGGCCCCCGGCCGCTCGGCACCTGTGTATGCAAATTAACCCATCATCTTTGTTGGGTTAATTTGCTTACTCACTCGATTGGCTGGTGGGCGTCACGAAGGTACGGTCAATTTGCATGTTTCTCTTTTATTAGTGTAGAGGCCGGTGCATGAAATTCGTGCAAGGGGGGGGGGTCCCTCAGTCCAGCCTGCACCCTCTCCAATCTGGGACCCCTCGAGGGATGTCCGACTGCCCGTTTAGGCCCGATCCCCGTGGGCAGTCGGACATCCCTCTCATAATCCAGGACTGCTGGCTCCCAACTGCTCACCTGCCTGCCTTCCTGATTGCCTCTAACCGCTTCTGCCTGCCAGCCTGATCACCCCCTAACCACTCCCCTGCCAGCCTGATTGATGTCTAACTGCTCCCCTGCCAGCCTGTTTGCCCCCAACTTCACTCGTCTGTCGGTCTGGTCACTCCTAACTGCCCTTCCCTGCAGGCTTGATCGCCCCCAACTGCCCTCCCTTGCAGGCCTGGTCCCTCCCAACTGCCCTCCCCTGATGGCCATCTTCTGGTGGCCATCTTGTGTCCACATGGGGGCAGGATCTTTGACTACGTGGGGGCAGCCATCTTGTGTGTTGGAGTGATGGTCAATCTGCATATTACTCTTTTATTAGATAGGAAGGATGGCCAGTGCGCATCATGGCAGCTCCTGCATTGAGTGTCTGCCCCCTGGTGGTCAGTGTGCATCATAGCTACCAGCCAGACAGCCATTTAGCCTTTTATATAGAGAGATATTTAAGAAAACAAACTCTTGAACAATGAGATTTGATGAGCTTCTGGGTGGTGAGTGCTTCCACAGGCTGGAAGGATGGGGTACCTGTTTCGTAAGGACAGAAGCTCCGGTGCTCAGGTCCCTTCCAGATCCCACCTTACGTACCACTTTATCTGGCTGTTCATCTATATCCTTTATGATAAACTGGTAAATGTAAGTAAACGTTTCTTTGAGTTCTGTATCCTGCTCTAGCAAGTTAATTGCACCTCTGACCTTCAGCCAGTCAGAGAAGCACAGGTAACAATGTGCTCCTTGCGACTGGCTTCTGAAGGAGAGCAGGCAAGGGGGGGATAAGAGGGTACAATTGTGTGGAACTGAACCCTTAACCCTTGGGATCAGATGCTATCTCCAGTTAGGTAAGTGTCAGAATTGAGTCAAACTGAAGAATAACCAGCTATTGTCCAGGGAATCTGAGTGTGGCAAGCCCACACACCTGGTATCAGAAGTGAAGCAGTGTTGCAGTCGATGGTGTGAGCGTAGGAAGACTATGTTTCCCTTACAAGTACAGTAGACACTTAACTATTCAAAATGCTGAGCACTTCCACACCATCTTAAATCAGTATTCTCAAAGAGTGGCCCCTCTAGGATTTTGCAGCTGATCTGACTCTTAACCTGGGTCCGAAGTTCACGGCAGGAGACAGGCTCACCTGGCCCTGCAGCCGTCTCCACTGCTCAGGTCCTGACTTGAGAGTATTCGTGCTTATTGTATTAAAATGTGTACACATCTGTTTTCTGGCATTAAATATTAGCTCATTCGTTTATTGTCTTTTAAAGCACCAGCCACAAGTAGCCTATGTCTTCATTTGTCCATAGCTTTGTGGATTCTCAGGCCAGGGAACTACTGAGTGCTTTTAAAGACTGCTGGGTCACCCCAGAAACGGCTGTTACTCACTTACTATCCTGGCTTAAGCCTATGTTGCTTCTAGTATATATTCCCCCACATTAGCACCTTAGGATCTCAGGGCTGGCAGAAAACAAAGGAAAATACGAAAGCGCCTCAGAGCTGCCCATCCTAGACCTGTCTACCACACTCTCTTCGCCAGGCTCTGAGACTGGTATCCTAGGGCCAGGGCTGGCAAACACATTCTGTAAAGGGCCAACAGTGACTATGCTATGCGTTCTGGGCCAATCTCTTGCTACTACTTAGCTCTGCTTGACAGCGGATATGTGAACAAATAAGGGTGGCTGTGCTCCAGTAAAACTTCAATCATGGCTCCTCCAATTTGAATTTCATATAATATTCATTGTAGTTTGGCAACCCCTAGTTTGCTGAGGGCATGTGAGCTAGACCCGGCAAGTAAATCCTGGTTCGGTGCTTACTAAGTGCCCTGGCAAAGCCACCATCACTAGGCCTCTGCAGTGGAAACAGAAAGACTGAGTGACACACTAGCCCTGTTGTCATTCCCCTTCTCTCTGGAAGCTGTTCTTCTCCCTGAAGAGCGCATTTGGGAGAAGAAATCTGTTTTATACATGATGAAATATGTCCAGGATGTGTTCTTTGGACCTAACACACAGAATGCTTGAGGGAACTCACTGCCCTTTTCAAGTACGACACAACATTAAACCGTGTGAATTTTTCCTTTTCCTTATCACCCACAATGCAAACAGCCCAGTTATCCAATACATACAAAGGACTGAGAAAGAGATGAAAGGACAAAGACAAGGCCATCTGTCTTCCCTTCAGTGTTAAAGGAATCTGATTCACCCATTTGCTTAAAATGATGACACCAACTACTTCCCCTGCGGAATTTTAATATATTTGAAATATTTGTTACCTCTCACTCTGGAAATCTAATTTTACCACAGACCCAGATATTATCTCTTCAGCTACAAAGATCCCGCAATCTAACAAATGCAGTTAGCACTGCTATAATATTCTGGACTAAAGGCCCAGTGCACAGATTCATGCACCGGTGGGGTCCCTCAGCCTGGCCTGCGGGAATCGGGCCGAAACCTGCTCTCCGACATTCCCTGAGGGGCTCCAGATTGGGAGAGGGCGGTTCTCAGGTGATGCACCCCAAAATCGGGCTCCCTCCTCTCTGGTTCCCAGTGCATCACCGCAGGCTCAGCAGCTCCAGACTACCATCTGACGTCCCTTAGGCTTTTATATACCAGTACATAGCTGCTGTCTGAGGGGGGATTTTGTATACATCAGAGGAAGTAACTCATGCTACTTATTTATTCTTTTCTTCAAATGTACAGCTAACAAGGTTATTCCCTTTTTCAATTATTTTTAAAAGTTTTAATATGACAAAATTAATTTTTTTTAAATCTTAAACAGAATGGGTAAAAAGAAGACTGAATTTTGAACCACAAACCTGGTTCAAATTTACAGTGTTCACTTACTAGCAAAACACTTCTCATCTATAAGAAGATAATAATTCCTACCTACTTCCAGAGGTTGGTGATACACAGAAAGTATTTTATAAACTCTACTGACTTATGTCGTTGTAAAAATGCTACTTTAGCTTTTTTCCAAAGCTGCCAATTTGGCAACATTTTGTCATTTAATTAGAAACCTCTCTGCTTCAAAAGTAAATATGTGATACTAAATAATTAAATAAATTATAACTCATTTAATCATAACTCATATCATCCAATAAGAACTTCTGGAAGGCAGTTAGTTTTTAAATATAAGTTATGCTCCCTATTAAAAAATATGGATATTATTTTAAGTCCAAGTTTCCACAATGAAGGTGTGATTCAAAAGAAATTTAGCATTTAAAGTTAAAATCTTGCCCTCAAACCTTCTTATTAATTAAGCTATAATAAGAGCAGTGTTCAGTATTCAACACCAAAGATTAATGAGTAAAGCCTCACTCGAGATTTCAAAGACTGGTTCTGCTCTCCTCCCATTTTTTGAATATATAAACTATGGTTAGATGACAATATCACTCCACTTTTTACTGTATCTGTCAGCTGTCAATTACAACAACAACCAAAAACAATTACATCTTAACAGATACTACTGTTTCAGAAGCTTCTAGGAAGAGAATGATGATTCTGTTTTAATAGTTGGATAATTCTTCATAGTCTTGTAAGACTAAAACAAAGTTAGCCCTAATCATTATTCAGAAGGCAGACTCCTGGAGAAAACGAAGGAACGGAAATAAATCACTGTAGACAGAAAGAGAAATTAAAAACAGGGTGACTCAGGACTAGCACTGGCCTGGATGACTTCGTGCCTGCAGTCAGGGATGTGGAGGATCAGCTTTCCTGATACATAAAATACCACCTGCATTATTTCATCTTCAGTGAGCAAAGAGACGCAACCTGTTATCACATGGAAACATCCAGTATCCACCTAGGTCCTAGGTTACTACTTTCTGATAAACTCTCAGCTCCCAGTAGCAGCCAGGCTTGGGAACCAAGAACAATGGACGCCAGCCTGGCTTTGCCCCGCATCAGCCCTTTACTTTGGGACTAGCCCTTGACCCCTCTCTGGACCCCAGTTTGACCACCAGTGAAGATGAGGCTGGCTCAGAGGATTCCTAAGGGCCTGCCCTCCATGAAGAACTTACAAATGTGGGCTATGTTAATTCAGTCTTTAAACTCCATGTGTCTTCAGAAGGGGCAGCCCCGTTTCAGGGGGTGGAAACTATCTGTATACCGAACCTCAGGAGTGACAGCCACCCCACCTTCCAACAGATCACCAAGTCGGCCTCCAAAAGGTCTCTGGATCTGGCTTTTCTCTCTAAACCTACGATTCTCAATTGGGGGCAAATCTGTCCCGCAGGGGTCACTGGCAATATCCAGAGACATATTTGGTTGTCACAACTGAGGGAGAAGGGCCTTGTGCTCCTGACATCTAGACGGTGGAGATCAGAGGGACACCCCACAAAGCACAGCCCCACCTCCACAACAAAGAATTACCCAGCCCCAAATAACAACGGTGCTGAGTTTGAGAAGCCTGCGGTCGGCCCTGTAATTTTGAAAAAGAGACCCCATCAACTCTGGTTTTGCCTTTGCAGAGGATGGGGTGCTGTGCGCCCTAGGGAAAGCTCGGGGAGCCACCTCCCTGGATGGGAAGCAGCATGCCCCTGGGTGCAGTAAAGGAGACAGGCGGGTCGGGAAGGCTCACAGGGTCGCCACCCTCGGCCAAAGCCCCCTTCCCTCGGAGGGCGATGCCTACCGACAGGGTGCACCCACGAGGGGCGATCGAGCTGCGGCGGGGACCCGGCAGGTGGGCTGGTAGCGCTGGGTGGGGGCGTGGCTACGGGGGGGGGGAGCGGGGCGTCGGAGGGGGGCAGGGGGACACGGCTCCGAACACAGAAAGAGGGCAGACAGAAGGTCCTCCCGGGACGCAGCCCGACGCCCTCAGGGAGGAGGCTCGCCAGGCGCTGTCTTGCCGGCGTCTGTCAGACATGCCCCGGCCCCATGAGGCGAGTGGGAAATGTGGGCAGCATGGCTCCGGGCGTGGGGATCCAGCTCCGCCCCGCCTCGGGGTCCCCGATTCAAGGCAAAATTATAAACCCAGGTCCGCAAGACGCGGCCGGAGACAGGCTCACCTGGCTCAGCAGCCGCCTCCGCCGCTCAGGTCCCGGCCACAGAACGCGACCGCCGCTTCTCGCGCCGCTCGCCCGCGCTTCCTGATTGGCCCAGGCCGGCGCTCCCAGAAGCCCCCGCGCGCTGCGCCGCCAATTAAACTTTATGGAGACCCGCGAAGGTGGACAAGGACAGGGCGGGGCCGGGGGCGGGGCCTTCCGCTGAGCTGTCATTCCCCGCACGCCAGCGGCCACCGCCCTCGCCTCTCCCACGTGGTTAGGGAAGGCTGAGTCCAGAGAAAGCGGTTCCACAATTGCCAGTGCGGGTTTCTTACCCTTTAATGAGCGCCATCCTAGTGACAGGCACTCATCTAGACGCTGTGGGCGCAGTGGCGACTACGACAGAAAAGATCCCTGCCCTAAGAGAGTTGGCAGGCTAAGTGAGGGAAACAAAGTAACCATCAATAGCTGCTAGTTTGTAAGGAGGGCTATGTGGTCAGGGAAGGCTTCTGAGGAGGTGACGTCGGAGCTGAACCATGGCTGATACGAGAGAATCAGCCGCGTAAAATCGTGGCTGCAGAACATTCCAAGCAGAGGGTTTCTCACGGACCAGCACCAACTTCTCATTTTTCGTAATTGTTCACTTCCCTGACTCTACTGCGCTCCCACCGCCACTGTGCACCCCCTCCCTATTCTCTCATTCTCTTTTTGAAATATGCAGTCAGCTCTGTAGAAAGTAAAGTTGAGTTTAGTTCATACCGGACCTTTTTTCCTATAGCAATAGTCTATTTTGCTGACTAAAATAAGCCCTTACTGCTTTAACTAGTGTCGGACTTTGTTTATCTTAACACTTCACACCAGCATATTGTGGGTTCTCGATAAATGACTGGGGTTGGTTGACAATATGCATGAGCATGGCTTTCGTCCTAAAGCTATTAAGTATTTATTTAGATCCTGCTGTGGTCAGACAATATCCACAAATATAATAGCATCTTACATCTGAATAGTGTTTTATGCTGCTTTTCCCCTTTATGTAAAAGAGAATTTTAATGATAGACAAATACTCATAAAACATTGCCAAATGAAAAATCAGGGCACTTACAGTACCTTTTAAAGCAGAATCTTCCCATATCGTAAATGCAGCATTTCCACTCCTAGATGCCTGCCCAAAAGAAACTTACACATGTGCACCAGGAGATAGAGCAAGAATCTTCTTTCAAAAATTAAGATATTTTAATGTAAAAAAATATTTTTAGCAGCACAGTTCACAATAGCAAAACAAAACAATAAACGAGCCAAATGTCCATTAACAAAAAAAGAATAGCCCTAGCTGGTTTGGCTCAGTGGACGGAGCGTGGGCCTGCAGACCAAAGGATCGGGGTTCAAATCTGGTCAAGGGCACATACCTCAGTTGTAGGCTCCTCCCCAGCCTGGGCCCTGGTCAGGGCGCATGCAGGAGGCAACCAATCGATTTGTTTCTCTCACGTCGATATTTCTCTCTCTCTTTCACATCTGTCTTTCTCTCTCTCTAAAAATCAATGGGAAAATATCCTCCAGTGAGGATTAAAAAAAAGAATAAATGAATTGTGGATATTTTGTCAATGAAATATTACACAGCATTAAATAATAAGTGAATTAATAGCCATAAAAACAACATGGATGAATCTTGGGAACAATGTTAAGTGGAAAGAGCAAATAAAACCAAACAGTATATTGTTTCTGCATGGAATGATAAATAGGGAATTTAAGATTGTAATTATCTCCAGGGATAGAAAGGGATTGGAGGACCACCGGGGAGAATTAAAGTATTGAATATGTTCTAGTTCTTGAGTTGGGTAGTTGGTTCTTAAGCAGTTGATTATATTATTATTCATTATTACATATATTACATGTAAATTCTTTTATATGTGTAATATAATATTTTTATTGACTGATTTGAGAGAGATTTGTTGTTCCAATTATTTATGTCTTTACTGGTTGATGATTGTATGTGTCCTAACCAGAGATCAAACCCACAATCTTGGCACATTAGACCGTGCTCTAGCCAACTGAGCTACCTGGCCAGGGCTATAAAGTAACATTTTTAAGTAATAAAGAAAAAAATGCCCAAGAAGAGGAAAAAGCAGAACAATATAACTATAATTTCAACAATGTTAAACATATACATTATAGCCCTGATCATGTGGCTCAGTTGGTTGGGCATCAGCCCACCTACCAAAGGGTCTCAGGTTCAAGTCCCAGTTGCAGGTTCAATCCCTGGCCCCCATGGCCAGGGCATGGGGGTGGGACCAATTGATGTGTCTCAGATCAATGTTTCTCTCTCTCTCTCTCTCCTTCTTCCCTCTCTTCCACTGTCTCTGAAAAAAGCAATGGAAAAAATACCCTCAGGTGACAAGTAAAAAAAAAATTATTATAAAAGATGATTCACATCTAATATTATACTTGAACCTCGAGTTAGCTAGGAGTAGGCAGGGCAGGGCTGATTACCATCATGTATCCTGTGGGGAACATCAACTTAAGGAGGGTTCAATGACTTACCCGAGGTGACTCAGGGAAGTGGTGGCAGCCCAGGGCCTGCAAGCAAGTTTTCGGATACCAAGACGCGTGTTCTCTAGCCCAAGAAAGCCTCAGAGATGAACCTAAAAGCCTCCGTGAACCGTAATAACTGTCAAGGGACACGAACCGGACCGTCAACTTTCTGAATGGGGGCCTGGAACGAAACCCTCGTTCTCATTGATTCGGCAGCAGTTAACCATCAGACGACATTGTGAAGATGGTAGGAGTTCTTATAAACATCTGGGTGTTCTGTTTGTTATTAAACATACTGACTACTGAGTGGGGGGACAAAAACACCCCTCCCACACATCTCTCCATCGCTGCTGTTTAAAAACATCTATCAGCGTTGTTTGTGTCAAATTGCGCGCTTTGTCGCTGATGCTGGATCTGCCAGAGGAAAAGTGAATTTGAGTGACAAAGCCCCAGGGCTTCTCTCGCTTCCTTTTCAATGTTCCAGATGTTTCAAAAAAAAAAAAAAATTGGAAGGCTCATCTGCGGATGAAAAGTGCATCGAAGGAACTTGGGGGGGGGGGGCAGGAGGTGTGGAATATGCAGAAAGTTCTGTAGAAACTGCCTTCAAGAGCCCCATCCTCTCGATCGGTTCACATTAGCCTCCGTTTGCAATCACAGCCTTCCAGTGGAGCCATCTGTTTCCAGGCCCATCTGCCCAGGGCTCTGTTGTCGTTGACGATTCAATGTATTTGCAGCTGGAGTTTGGGGGGGGGGGGGGGGGGAATGCAAACCCAACCTTAAATGACAAAAGTGTCCCCAAGAGTGAAGGAAAAATAGGCTTTTGGTTTTTCCCACTCTGAGAAATCAGAGGACACGACCCTTCTCTAAAAACACAGGAGAAAATGATCAGCAAACAAGTATGGCCACGAACAGCGGACATGGGTGGCTTTGGGGCTGTCCACCATTCATCCTCCCTTTTGTGGTGACGGTACCCCAGAACACCCCAGTTTACGTTGGGGGAGCATTACCTCGTTCCCATTGTGGATACTCTGGTAGGGATAATAATAATCTACCACAAAGTGTTGTTCTAAGGATTAAGTTAGTTAATACATGTGTAAGGTCTTAGAGCAGAATCCTGCAGATAGTAGGCACTCACTAGGTGTTAACTGTGTTTATTTCTGGAAAGCCTGTTGCCACAATACTCTAGAATTGAGTAGAGGCTTCTCTGACCCTCCAGAGCAAAGCTGCCAGTGGCCCCCGCCCCTACCCCCGGCCCTATTCCCAGGCATCACAGGGCATTGCAATAGTCTGTAACCTTGCACCAGACTCAGCAGCCTGGGGTGTTCAGCTGTACGTCCACCAGGGGGCGCGCAGTCAGTGTTCGTTGAAAATACCCTGCTTGACGGAAAGGCCAGAATGGAGGCTCCAGCCCCAAAATGATCAACGATGCTGGAAGGCAGAGCCTGAAGTTCTCAGATAGAATTGGCACCCCCAGCTTTGGGTCCAAACTGGGTTAACGGTGGCGTGGCATCGTGGGGCTGGGCCAGCTCCGTTATGTGGCCCTGGCTTGGTGGTGTGTGGTTCTGTCATATTCCTGTACACGGGAAGCATTTCCTGAAATTATAGTGTGTGCAAACCTTATCTTGCCTTAGTTTATCTCACCAGCCAGCAACGTTTAGGGAGGACCCATTGCAATCTATTTTGGCAAAGAGGGGTCTGTGCTCCCAGTGTTTCTGTGGGTGCCCTGCCAACCCCGGCATCTTCTTCACTGAGCATCTACTATGTGCCGGGCACTGTTCTGGGCACTGGGATTGGCCCATAGTGACATGCCCACTAAGTAGCAGAGACAGGGCTTGTCCCAGGCCTTTGGATGTGTCTTGTCTTACTTATTTCTTATGTATATACCCTGCCATTGACTGTCTGCAGTAAGCAAGAATTTTTTCATTAACAAGCCCTCATGTAATGCACATTCTGTTAAGGGAGACAGAGGGTTAGATAACAGCAGGTGCTCAGGAAGGAAATAAAACTGAAGGGGGCTAGGGTGAGTTCCCAAAGGGGAGGGGACGGAGTGAAGACTTGGAGGTGAGGAAGGGAGCCACTGATAGCATCCAAGGCGCAGGAAACAGAAGGTGCAAAGGCCAGAGGCAGAACATTCCTGATGGCCCTGAGGAACAGGATTAGGCAAATGTAGCGGGCGGGAGGGAGTGATGTTGGCCTTATGAACCAATGTAAGGACTTGAGCTTTTACTCCAAGAGAAACGAGGAGCCACTGGAGGGTTTGAATCAGAGGAATGACATGTTATATCTGGGTGCTGTGGAGGGAATAGTCCAAAGTCCTGGCTGCACTCATTTGAATTCTCTCAAAGCTTCTTGAATCGTCATCTATTGCTATTAAATATTATACATATTAATAACAGGTACAGAACTTGGCTTCTGTCCAACACTGGGCTCTGAATAACTATCGTATCTGGAATCAGATGGACAGGGGGTAGCACAAGCCTGGAAACTGAGTCTTGGGGATATTCACCATCCTCAAGGTCAGCTAGAACACCGAGTCACCGTAGCAACAGCTCTGACACCCCATGACACTGAGATTCCCAGACCTCCTTGCTGTGAACAGTCTCTGGGAGTGTGGGGGAGGGGGAGAGAGCAGCCTTAGGCCTCTGGCACCACTTTGTCTATTTCTAATGCCAGATAAATTTGGAAAACACTGTTTTAATATAATATACCCTCATTTTATGGCACCTTAAATGTGTGTAATTATCCCCAAGTCTATGCAAATTTTTCTCAAAATAAATTAAAATGCATTTGATCATAAATTATAAACACAGTCCTAACAGGACCTGTAGTCATGGAGACGGTGGAAAAGGTGGGAGCAAAGTTGGTGCACTAAAAATTCAAACTAAGGCCGGAGGAACATTGGCAGGACATTGTGTATACCCGCTCATGCTAACTCCACACTACTTCCCCAGGGCCTCTCTGTGTGCCTCTCACGCTGTCCTAGCTGTGAGCTTAGAACTGCTTTCTAGCATCTGAGGAAAGCAAGTCTGATTGTCTTACTCTTGATGTGCAGGTTGATTGACAAGTGACACTGAATGGGAAGGGGAGGGTTTCTGGTAGCTTGCAATAAATGAAATGACCACCAGGTGGCAGAAAACACCCAGTAAGGAAAGTCAATGCTTTAAGCTTCCATAAAATCTTTTTTAAAAACCTGGGTATTTAAGGCCACGGATGTGGCTCATTGGTTAAGCGTGGACCCAGGAACCAGGTGATCACAGTTTGACTCCCTGTCAGGGCACATGCCAGGGTTGCAGGCTCGATCCCCAGTAGAGGGCGTGCAGAAGGCAGCTGATCGATGTTTCTATCCCTCTCCTTTTTCCTCTCTCTATAAAAAAAAACAAAACACAATAAAAACATGTATCTTAAAAAATGACATTGAGTAACTTTGTTGCAATTTTCAAATATTAGAAGAGTATTTACTCAATTTTTTGGTGCTATTTATAATGTAATGGTTACACATTTCAGGTTTAATCTGCATTATCAACATTTAGTGCCTCGCTTTCTTAAGTCTAGACAATCTACAAACAATAAATCAAGCCCTGCTCTTCAGGGTCTACCCACTTAGAGAGGGTAAGTACTGCCCAGTCTCAAGCGGCCCGTGTGATGTCACTGACAGAGTTGGAAAGAGATACCCTATTACATAGCGTTTCCATCAGTCAGATAGGGTAGAGGTAAACAATCTCAAAAGCACGGGTCAAGGGTCAGCAAATAATAGCCTATGGGCTAAATTGGGCCCAACCAGTGATTCTACATTTTGTTTTATTTTTTTTTAATATATTTTATTGATTTTTTTACAGAGAGGAAGGGAGAGGGAGAGAGAGTTAGACACATCGATGAGAGAGAAACATCGATCAGCTGCCTCCTGCACACCCCCTACTGGGGATGTGCCCGCAACCCAGGTACATGCCCTTGACTGGAATCGAACCTGGGACCCTTGAGTCGGCAGGCCGACGCTCTATCCACTGAGCCACACCGGTCAGGGCTGGCTCTACATTTTGAAAGGGTTGTATAAATACATAAACAGCCCTGACCGGTGTGGCTCAGTGGTTGAACACCATCCCATGCACCAAGAGGTCACTGGTTTGATTCCAGGTCAGGGCACATGCCTAGGTTGCAGGCTCTGTCACCCGCAGGAGGTATACAGGAGGCAGCCGATGGATGTTTCTCTCTCCCTCTCCCTTCCTCTCTCTCTTTAAAAAAATAAGTAAGTAAAATAAATAAATAAATGACTATGCAACCGAGATCATATGTGGCTTTCGTCTTACTAATGAAAGCAAAAATATGAGTGTGCGTCCCTCATGTTGGAGCTACACTTCCTCGGCAATTGCAAACCATCGGCAGACTGGTTACAGATACAACAGTTTAGCAACAGTCGACGAATGCATTCTGGGAAAAAAATCAATAGACTATAGGGACAGTATCAAGCACAACAAAGAGTATTGCATATTTTGTTGTTGTTTCCAAATTGTGTTATGTTGCTCTATGTGTCCCCTGTACTATAATTTATAGTAAGTGTATGTGCTCGGGCGCGTGACTGCACAATCCGTTTGCATTGACCCGTGGTTGTCACAGGCCCAGTGCAGGGGCGGTGCCCAGGAATGGATAAACGAGCAGCCCCGACCCCACGGTTCCCTGGCCCCTGAACCCTCTATGGCTCCACCTTGTCTGGGCAATGATCACACAGGCTGTCCTTTCCATCTCCTCCTACTCTTCCCCCTGCAGGAAGGGGGGGGGGGGTGCTGTAAGAGGAGTCGGTGGAGCCAAGGCCCTTGTGCACATGCGCTCTTGGAGCAGTTTCCCACAAGGAGAGCTGGCCTTTGGGGAGTTGACCTTGATTTTTCATCGGTACCAGGCCCCGCACCCTGTGACCTGCAAGGCTCTGAGGAACTGCCTCTGAGCGGCACAAACGTGGAAAAGTGAGTTTCCCAGGCCTGAGAGTAACAAGCCCGCCCCCCACCCCACCCTCCCAGCACAAGGGCAGGGAGGAAACACCTCATCACCCAAAGAGAACCTCACCCAGGGCGTGTCCCACAGGCCCAGGCAAGAAGCAACGTGGCCCAGGACGGGAGGTGAAATCCAGGCGCTGTCCTGGTCTGCCTTCAGCGTCTCAGACCCTCCGGGCGGGCCTCTGATGCCCTGGGGGAGCCCTGTGCCCCACCAACATCTTCTCCGGACTCCTTGGTTACAAGCAGTGGGACTGAGCTGAGGCTCGCTTGTCAGAAGGGCAAAGGTGAGGGACTGGGAGCAGAGCATGGAAAGGGGGCAGGAGCAAGGAAATGCCATAGGGTTGGGGTGCAGGATCCACAGGCCTGGACTCAGGGCCCAAAGAATCCGGTCGGGGCATGTGCCTGTGACAAAGGTCCTTGGAACTCATTCTAGCCCACACTGGAATTCCAAAGGGGACTATCTGATTGGCTGAGGCTCCCTTTGCTAGCCCACTCACCACCAATGCTCTATCAGTCTGGCCAACAAGTGACCATGTGGATGGATGGATGGATGGATGGATAGGATTTTCGCCTGGCCTGGGCAGACTGACTCGCACCCTCTTCCCCAGGCTTCCACACCTCTGCCTTAGCTGCCTCTCCCAGAGTCAGTGTGAATGGAGCTGTTCCCCAGAAGGCAGAAAAGTTCGCTCTCACTCTCTGGCCCAGCTCAGCAGCTGCATCTAGAAATGATAAATAAATGCTCCCTGGGTCCCACGGGGATTTGAAATAAGTCCTCCTCCAGCAAAGAGATTGGATCTTGTGTATGTGTTAACTTCCCTCTCTCTGTGCGCTCAGCACAGTGATTTGCCCACAGTAGGGGTCCAATAAATGCTCCTGGAGTCAAATACAGAGCATGTAAGGGTCGCCTACTGATTGCCAGGCACCGTGCCGGCCGAGAGGGGAATAGCATTTACGAAGTACCCAGCATGTGCCAGAGACTGCTGGACACACGTACCCTCACAGCAGCCCTGTGGAGTAGGCACTATTATTGTCCCCATTTCCAAGGTGAGAAATAGGAGGCACAGACAGGCCGCAGAACTTGCCTAAGCAGGGGAGCTCTCTGCTTCCAGCCAGGTCTGGCTCCAGAGACGACGCATTTCACTGCCTTCCAGTGAAGCAAGGTATTCACTTCTGGAGCTAAACAAGGCATTCTGATGCAGCCACATGAAATTAGAAAAATATTATTGTAAACGAATCTCTCCAACAGTCCCCCGTGAGGGTCCTGCCCCGCCCACCCCTTGGAGAGGCGGGGCTTGGGGGCAGAGTGAAGCTGTCCCGTCACACGTGGCTGGGAAAATAAACCGCGGCCGCGGCCACTCGGGGGCTGTGTTTGTCAGGGCAATGGAAACATCACGTCCCCTTCTCTGGAGAGCTTTGGCAGCTGCGGTTCCCGAGGGCAGAGTGGCGAAAGAGCAAACTGTGGGCACGTTTGTGACCTTGGCACGGGGACCTGCAAACGGGACAGTGCCAGGTCCCACTCCTGCTCCAGCCCCACGAGGTCCGTGCCACGCGGGGGTGCCAGCCCGGCGATACCGCGATGGTTTTCACAGCGGGAGCCCCCAAGGAGGCGGGCGACACCGCTCAGCTAGGTCCGCTCTCCAGGAAGCCTCTTGTCACGCATCCTGCACGGCAAGCCTGCCTGCCAGGCAGGAACCGGGTCCCTCCAGGTTCCCTCAGCCACAGGCTCGGGGCGAGGGCTTCAAAGACTCGCTGGGGTAGAAACCCTTCCTGCAGAAGCCCCTTTCATGTCACTAAGTGACTCCGGGTGAGCGTGTCTGTGGGCTGCAACCTCGGCTACTTGTTAAATACACAGGTCCCTGCCCAGCCAGTGTGGCTCAGTGGGTGAGCATCAACCTATGGACCCGGAGGTCTCGGTTCGATTTCCGGTCAGGGCACATGCCCGGGTGGTGGGCTCGATCCCCAGTTGGGGGGGGGGGTGCAAGAGGCAGCAGATCAATGATTCTCATCATTGATGTTTCTCTCTCTCTCTCAACCTTCCTCTCTGAAATCAATAAAAATATATTTTAAAAAAATACAGCCCCCCCCCCGGCCCATCTTACTTCTCAGAAATCAGGCTGGGGCTGGGAGGGGGTGCAGGGTGGTGGCTTGGGGCCCTTTCCACCCCGCCCAGTGATTCAGCTGGGAGTCATTCCGATGAATGAGGCACGTGGTCTCTGCTCCCCTCTCCAAAGTGAACTTGAGCTACATCCCTCACACACTGGCCCAGACATGCTGGCCTTCTCCCCCCCTGTCCCCCCCCAGCACTCAGATCTCAGTGCTAAGGTCTCTCCACTCAGGCTCACCCCAGCACATCCTGTCTTAGCCATTTTTTTTCTCCTATTCGGTAAATGTCTCTCCCCAGTAGTCGGTAAGCTTCGAGTCACCTCACCCCTGACAGCCCATTGCCTGTGTAAACAGTAGGTGCAGCATAGGTGGCTACCAAACGAATGCACACAGTGGCACAGAGACACAAAAAGCACAGGGACCAGTTCATTCTAGAAGGTGGTAGGGGAACCACTCACAACGGAGAGATAGCCAACGGCAGGCCAGACAGCAGGAAGCGATTCATCTGCCCCATTTCCCCCCGCCCCACTTCCTGTGCCGACTCCCCACCTCCCCCCAACGCAGGTTCCCTTACAGCCCAGGGGACAACCAAGTCCCGTGGCCCCAGAACACCATCAGGAACACGGAGCCGAAGAGTCTCAAAAAGTTTATTGTCATTCAAATGTTTCATACAAAAAGGGACATAGCAACTGGGTCAGGGTTTATGAAAAAAACATCCGAAAATGCAGGTTTGTCGACATTTCTCTATTTACATCCGGGGCAGGCTCTCCCCGCGTCACGCGCAGCAGCTGCACTTGTCGGAGGCTCCTTTGCAGACGCAGCCCTGGGCGCACTTGGCACAGCCCACGGGGCAGCAGGTGCAGCAGCCTGGGAGAAAGGGCAGAGGGAGAAGTCAGCACACATTACGGGCACCTCCCTGCCCAACGGCGGGCCTGGCACAAGCGACCCCACCAACCCCCGACGGGCCTGAGTTTCAGATGGCAGGTGCTGTCCTGAGACAATGGTTAGAACGTTTGGGAAAGGTCCCACCCCCTAGGAAAAGGCTGCCCTGCCATCCTGAGCCCAGACAGGTCAGAAAGCTTAACGAGGCCGTTGCCAGGGCCTGGGGGTAAAAGGTGGGTAGAGGGGAAGGCAATGGAAGTCAGCCCCCAGCCTCCTAGGACCGTACAATGAAGTGAGGAAAGTCCCTCAAGATGAGGGAGGGCCAAACCCCTGCCCCAGCAGTGCCCAGGAGGGGCTGACTCTAGGGGCTGCACCAGCAGGTGGGAGAGACCAAGTTCATGTGCATAAAGGGTCAGGACACTAGAGGGGTCAGAAGGCTCCATCGTCAGGTGATGGGCTCTAGCTGGGGCTCCATCCCTGACACGATTTGCTGACTCCCCTGGACCTCAGTGTCCCATTCTAGAACGAGAGGTTGTACTCCACGTCTCTCTCAGCTCTGGTTCTGAGCCAGTGGCTGGGGAAGCGGGGGGTAGAGATACTGGGTCATTGGTCCGCGGGTGCCTGCTGAGCTCTGAGCTCTGGGCTCCCCCCCCCCCCCCGCCCGTGACTTAGTTCAACCCCCAGCTCCCCAGGGGAGGGCCCTCACTCACTCTTCTTGCAGGACGTGCATTTGCACTCCTTGCATTTGCAGGAGCCGGCGCAGGCGCAGGTGCCACCTGCAAGGAAGAGAAAGATGAGCAGTGAGATGCCGGATCCAGGAGACACAGCAGCCAATCAACCATCCCGCCCTGCCCCTTCGGTCCGGACCCATACTGGAAGCTCCTTTCCCTCTCCGGGAAGTTAACGTCCCTCTCTTTTCTTCCCAGGAAGGTAGGTCCCCTCCTAGTTTACCCCAAAGGGAGGTCCCGGGCTCCAGACACAGCCCAGACAGACTGGGGCTGCAGCCAGAGTCCTAGATCCTGAACTGCAAACAGGCAACGTCCCCACCGCCCATCAAGTCCGGCACAGAACACTGGGTCCCGGTCCAGCAAACCCCCCTGACCCACTGGTCCACCCCAAGGACCCCCGTCCTGTGCCTGGGAAAGGGGCATCCAAGGCCCAGTGCCGGGGTGCTTACCAGTGGCGCAGGAGCAGTTGGGGTCCATTTCGATCAGAGGTGAGGCTTGAGATCCCAAAGCGAGAGAAGAAAGGGTACTCGTTCTTGTCCAACGCGTGGTGGCGTGGAGGAGCCCGCGCGCTGGTTTTATAGCCCAGGAGAGGCGGCCCGGGCGCAGAGGCCCCGCCCCGGCCTTGCACCCCGCCCCGGCCTTGCACCCCGCCCGCCCGTCGGCTCCGTGCCGCCCGCAGCGCCCTTGGCCGGGCTGTGCGCACCTGGCCGGGCCGTGCGCACTGCTTCCCTGGGGCCTTTGGCCTCCGTGCGCCCCGCGTGGGCTGCACATTTGGCGCCTGATCACGTGGAGGAGCTTGGGGTACACGGTGTCCCAGCTCTCGGGCCCTGCCCAATTACCCCCAGAGGGGCCGCCACCCCTGTTCCCGGTGTTCCAGGAACTCAGCCCCTGAGTCCTAGAAGTCTTCCCCACGCCCTGGCCCCCTCCTCCTCTTTGTCTTCATGTTCACCCTTTTCTGAGACCGTGTGCAAACCCAGCCTTGTGCTCACTTCCCTGACTTGGCTGGAGGCCCGGAGTGGTGTGCAGAAACGTGATTCATGTGACATTCACTCCCTGCCCCTCTTCCCCGCGCGTAGATGTCCCTCCTTCCTTGTTTCCTGTTTACAGCAACGCGGGCCAGAGCACAGAGCGACCCCTTCCCCCTTTCTTCCATTCTCCCAACTAAAGCCGTGAATAGGCATATTGTCCCGTTCCTCCTTTGCCTAAACTTTCCAGGGTTTGCTCAGCCTAGCGGGTCCACCCCGCTCCAGGATGGAGGTTCTCAAAGCATGGGATGCAATCTCCCTCTCCCTCCCCCCCCCAAGACCCCCCAAGGAAGGAAGGGGTCCTTTTTAGGCACTAGGCTGACCTGGCATAAATAACAAGCAAGAAATAATGTTATTTCCCTTTCGGTGCTCCTGACAATTACATAAGATTTAGTCTGTGCCAGTCTTGCTTAATCACTTTCACTCTTTAAACCCTACCAACTGGGAAGGGAAATCCCAGGACTCCACGTGGCACAAGGAGTTTATAAACAGCCGGGCTGGGTGCTGGGAAGTGGTGCCCTGGATCCGATTCCAGTCACTTGCCAAAGGAAAGAGAATAAAAACCTTCCCCTTGGCCCAGGGGTGTGTCCTTCACCACCTCTCTGTGTCCAGCTGAATCCTGGGGGTGACAAAGTGATACCTACCAAAGGAATCCACATTTGTGTGACTTTGTGGCTCCCGTCTATGTCTGGAAGGAAACTGATTCTCATTTTCGGTCGTGGTAAGGAGTCTGCCTTTCATAGAAATATAGTGAAGGAAATAGGAACGAGTTAAAAATTAAGTACACCAACAGTGCGGTGATAGGAGACATGGTGAGCCCTTCAGCACCTGTGAGGGACACGGCCTGTCTTGCTGCTGCTGTACATGGCCAGTGCTGGTCCTTCTTGGCCGGAGAAAGGCTAGCCTCCTCGGGCCCCTGGTTTCGTGGTCACGTGGTTGCTAAGGACGACGCAAGGCACTGCGGGCCTGGTGTGCTTGTCTGCACGTAGAAACCCGTCTCCTATGCTGCGACGATACCATGAATGGATTCTTCATCTGTTTATTGCAATTACACGTGTTGAACGACGAAATGCGTTTTGTACATTGTCCTTCCAAACTTTTCCTTTTTTTGACATGTGTTTTTATTGATTTCAGAGAGGGAGAGAGGGATTGAAACATCAGTGATGAGGGAGAATCATTGATTGGCTGCCTCCTGCACGCCCCGCGCTGGAGGTCAAGCCCACCGCTTGGGCATGTGCCCTTGATCAGAACCAAACCTGGGACCCTTCAGTCCACAGGCCGATACTCTACTGAGCCAAACCAGCCAGGGCAAACTTTTTCTTAATAATTCACTTTATTTGACCACAGTCGAGATCCGTGAATGTTAGAAACTAGAGTGGTCCTACCCTCAGTGCTTCAGAAGCAAGGGGCCCTCACAGCGTGTGCCCCTGAGGCTCTTGCACTGACAGCAGATGCCCCTCAGTGGCATCACCTTCCTGCCTTCGGGCGCTCATGTTTTGGGAGCCTAACTGTTCCATCTAGCACTCAACTCTCTGAAGATCTAGCCCAGTCTCCAACCCAGCCCTGTGGGCACCAACTTCCTTCCTCTTATTGCCCAGGAAAGAAACCAGAGTCAGAGCAAACTCAGTCACTTTTCTTATCTTCCACATATTTCACAGGCGAGAGAATATGGCAAACGGGTCAGGGTGGACTGAAAAAAAAAAAAAAAAAAGGCGGTTTGAACACGTTGCTCTGGTTACATCGGGGAGCAGGCTCTAGATTGTAGGTTCTGTTACAGGTTACTCACAGTGTGCGCGGCATCCTTCTAAATTCTTTGCATGTATGAGATCATTCAACCCTAAGAGCCAGACACTGTTATTTTCCCTTTTCACAGTGGAGGAGACTGAGCCACAGACAGGTAATGACACCCAGCGATCAGTGACACGGCTGGGATTGGCGCTCACGCCGGCTGCCCGCAGCACCGTGCCCTCCCCCACCCCCCAGCTCCGCGGCATCACATGAAAGAGGAGGACGCCGCACACCTGGCCCAGAGGCAGCGGGAGCAGCAGAGTGGCAGTCAGGTCCCTGTGCGTGGCCCTGAACACCGTCTCTCAAGCCAGGAGCACGACCGGGCTATCTCAAAGGCCTCTCCCAGCTCTGAATGACGAGAGGCGGGATCGAACACCCGGAGACATCATGTCCCAGGGGGCTCATTGCCGGCCACCCACACTCCCCATGGCACGGGGTCAGCCAGGTTCTAATGCCATCTCTAGACCCCGACCCTGAGCAAAGGCTTCAAAACCAAGGAGCCTTTCTCCAGGAGCATGCTGGGAGTTAAAAGGATTCTCTCCATGGGAATGTCACTGTGGGCATAGTGATCGTCACAGCCTCTGCTTATTCTGCCCTCGCCTGGAGCCGGGACACGATCGTATTCCTCAGATGGAGAGATAATTTCCTTCTGCGGACGGGGGGAAAAGGACCTCTCCCGGTCACACGGCCAGGGAGTGGCACAGTGGGCTGTGAACCAGCATGCGTCGCACAGGCTGGCTGCTGAGAGCCCCGTCACCCAGGGCACCTGTGGGCAAGCACGGTCCTGACTCCGGTCCGGTCCGTGACACTTGGAGTTGACTTTCCCTTTGATTTTTACATCAAATAGCAACTCCCTCCACCAACAGCCAGTGGGGCCAACCGTTTTAATTACAAGTCCCTTAGGGCCTCACGCCTGTCTAATGAACAGCACGCCCGCTGAAGGGCAGAGCCCGCCAGCACCCCGCCTGGGCAGACGCAAAGTCCTTCACCTGCAAATGCTCAGGCACCCTCCCCCTTGCTGAGCAGAGGCTTTCCCGGGCTCCTCCCTGCAGTTCTCTCCGCATCCCTAGTCACTCTGCTGGCTTCTCGTAGCCAAGGGCTGGATTTTGGGGGAGGTGGGGGGCCAGATATCTGTCTGACTCGGGAGGGACTTCCTGAGATGCAAAGCCAAACCACCACTGGGAGTCTCAGGGGGGCGGCAGGTGCCCTGTCAGAGACACTGGGCGAGACAAGAACGATGGCGCGCTGTGGGGATATCGGGGAGGGGGGTGCATGGCTCCCAGGCTGTGTGCTGCACGCACTGGGCCGTTCACCACTTGTTTTCAAGTGCTCAGTGCACACTTTTGGTGGAAATGCGCACAGCGTTTGTAAATATCTAATTTTCTTATTGGTTCTTCATCTGTTTATTGCAATTACATGTGTTGAATGACAAAATGGGTTTGTATCCTTTCAAACATTTTCTTTTTTCAATAAACATGTTTTTATTGATGTCAGAGAGGAAGGAAGAGGGGGAGAGAGATTGAAACATCAATGATGAGAGAGAATCATTGATTGGCTGCCCTGCATGCCCCCCACTGGAGGTCAAGCTCACCACCTGGGCATGTGCCCTTGATCAGAATCAAACCCGGGACCCTTCAGTCCACAGGCCGACACTCTATCTACTGAGCCAAACCGGCCAGGGCAAACTTTTTCTTAATAATTCACTTTATTTGACCATAGTCGAGATCCGTGAATGTTAGAAACTACAGAGTGGTCCTCCCCCCAGTGCTTCAGAAGCAAGCGGCCCTCACAGCGTGTGCCCTGAGGCTCTTGCACTGACAGCAGATGCCCCTCAGTGGCATCACCTTCCTGCCTTCAGGCGCTCATGTTTTGGGAGCCTAACTGTTCCATCTAGCACTCAACTCTCTGAAGATCTAGCCCAGTCTCCAACCCAGCCCTGTGGGCACCAACGTCCTTCCTCTTATTGCCCAGGAAAGAAACTGGAGTCAGAGCAAACTCAGTCACTTTTCTTATCTTCCACATATTTCACAGGCGAGAGAATACGGCAAATGGGTCAGCGCGGACTGGAAAAAAAAGAAAAGAAAAGAAAGCGTTTGAACACGTTGCTCGGGTTACATTGGGGAGCAGGCTGTCCCCCGACTTCACGCACAGCGGCTGCACTTGTCCAGCGCTCCCTCGCAGATGCAGCCCTGGGCGCAATGGGCACAGCCCACGGGGCAGCATGGGCAGCCGCCTGGGGACAGCAGGGAAAATGAGGGGTCAGAGATGACTACCAGGCCCCTCCCTGCCCAACAGCAGGCCTAGCACAGCCCTGGGCTTCAAAGGACCCTGAGAACAAAAGAGCATGCTCTATGGAGAAACAGTAAGACCATTAGGGTTTGGCTTTCACCAGGAGAAGACTGGCCTGCCCCATCTGAGCCCAGGACAGGGCAAGGCAGGGAGCCTACAGAGGCAGTGACGGCTTCCCAGGGGCAAAGGAAGACCAATCCTCCTGATCTATCCACTCCCCACCAGCTCAGGCCTCCCTCCTCACACTCCTCAGCCCCCAGCTCTCCAGGGGAGGGCCCTCACTCACTCTTCTTGCAGGAGGTGCATTTGCAGGAGCCAGCACAGGTGCTGAGCCACCAGCAAGGAGGAGAAAGACAGGCAGTGAGATGCGTGATGCAGGAGAGACAGCAGTCCCTCAACTCTGCTCCCTCACCCCCTCCCCGGGGCAGGGGCCAGCCCTGGGAACTCCTGTCCCACATGGACCAGATGCTGGCCTACCCCCCCTTCTCTGCCCTTCTGCTAGAGAAGACAGCACACTCCCTTGTGTTTACCCCCCAGGGATGGTCCCAGGCTCCAGGCCCGGTTCAGTTAGGCTGAGTCTGGGGGCCAGGACCTTATGTCCTCAGCCCAGAAGACACACTGTTCCCTGCCTCCAACCAGCAGGGACAACTTAGAGTCCTGGGCCAGCAGCCCCCCGATCACCTGATGATGTGGAGCAGGACAACCTCAAACCTCAGGCCTCTCCAACAGGAACCACTGGGAGGCTGCAAATGCTGGAACAGGATGAGGGCCCTTGGCCAGGGAGAAAACACAGAAGCTGCTCTCTCTCTCTCTCTCTCTCTCTCTCTCTCTCTCTCTCCTCTAAGGAGTCTGCTTCCTCTCAAGCTCAAAATACGCCCTCCTCTCGCCTCAGGGTGAGGAAGGGGCCTCCTGAGGTCCACAGCCAGGGTTTCTTACCCGTTTGGCAGGAGCAGTTGGGGTCCATTTCCAGCAGAAATGAGGCAGTTGGTTCAAAGCAAGAGGAGAAGAGGCACTTGCGCTGGTGCACCGCGTGGTGGCGCCCAGGAGCCCGCGTGCTCACTTTCTACCCAGAAGAGGCGGCCCGGGCGCAGAGGCCACGCCCCGGCTTTTGCACCCTGTCCCTTGCGCCTGTCCCTTGCGCCCGCCCCGCGGAACCGTGCGGCTCCCAGCGTCCTTGTCTGGGCTGAGCGCACCTGGCTGGGTGGGGTGCACTGTTCCACTAGCCCCGCTGAGCTCTGTGCGCACCGCGCGGGCCCCACCTTTGGCCCCTGATTACGCCGAGCGGCTTGTGTGCCGTGTGGCACACGGTATCCAGCCTCCAGGCCTGACCCTTCCCAATTTTCCACCCGGGGCAGGCACCCCTGATCTCCACGGCCTTCTTACCGGAATCCAGCCCCTGTGACCTCACCACCTTCCCCCGGCCCTGGACCCCTTGCCGCTCACCTCAGGCAAAGAGCCCGTGTGCAACACCCCCTCCCATTCCTGTCCATGACTTGGCAGGAACAGGGGAGAAAGGAAGGGAGCTGTGTGCAGAGGACAGTGTGCAATGGGACCTTGGCCTCCCACCCGCATTTCTTCTCCTTGGTCCCCTTCCCCCAACCCCCAACCCCCACACTGGGCTTGCAGCCCCCTTTCTGGGGTACACTGCACCTGGCTAGCACAGGCCCCTGCCTTCTTCCACCCTTCCAGTCTCCCCTGGGGCATCCATGGATACATTTGTCAGGTCCTGTGCCGAAAATGCTAGTGTTCCCCACAGCCTGCTGGTACACCCCACTCCCAGAGGTTCCCGCAGCCTTGCTACCCCAGAGGAAACATCATTTTAGGTGATGGGAAGACTTGGCTTGGAATATTGCTGTAGGCAGCGGGAAGGGCACCAGGGGTCAGACTGGTGGGGTCACGGGGGACCTGGGTTCAGCAACATGGGTACTTGAGTTCTGGCCAAGGAAAGATTCAGAGGATCTTCCTAGACGGTTCAACAGCTCTCAGCTGTGTTCACTCAGGGACGGGGACCACAGATTGATTGGTGGGTGCCAGGGCAGGGCGTCCTTATTCAATGCAGCTGGTCCTGAGGCCAGCCATGGGGTGGCTTGTCTGGTTTTGCTGCTTTTCTGGGCCTGGAGCTAAAATACAGCTGAGGCCTACATGTTCTTTCTAGAGAGGAAAGGTCAGGGGGTCCCAACCTCAAGACCAGCGATAGGCTAGGGGAGGAAAGGTCACCCTGGGTGTGAGGTCCCACCCTACAGTTGTCCTTTGCTACACACCCAGGGCTTTCTGCCCTGGCGACCTTCTGTACCTGGCCCGTCATCCTTGCTCTGCTCCTGCCTGCCTGCCTGCCTGCCTGCCGCAATATCACTGCCAGAAGAGTGTTTCCCCACGCCCCCGGCTGATGATGACACAGCGCGGCGTAAGGGGCAGGCCACGTTTTCATCACTCTGGATCTCTGTACTTTCACAGCAGCCAAATGAGGGAAACACTGCTATTAGTGTGTAGGAGCCCTTTCTGCTAATGGGACCATTGCAACACGCGGAGTCTGAACCGCTTGCCCATGGTGACATAGCTGGAAACCCGTATACTCGGTGGAATCCAGCAAGGCCTTCAAGGGAAGGGGAAGAAGGTCCCCGGATCGCCAGCCTGTGGCTGAGGTCTGTTGACAACACTTCTCTAAGGCTCGAAGCCATTTAAACCAGAGCAAGCTGCCAGCTCACCCACTGTGGCAGCAATACAAGTGAAACATATAGATGTTTAGCATAATGATGTGCGTAATGATTAGTAATAGAAATATTTATTATAATAGTAATATGATTGTTATGATGATGATAACAATGAAATCATCTGGCTAGCTCCAATGTCTCCCATCATACAGTTTCTTGCTACCAGTGGTAAAATAGTGAGCTTTCCATGTAAGTGTATTTAAGAAAATATGAATAATTTCAAAGCACAAATGGCAGGTTTCTTTGGGGTTCTGAGAATATACAGGGCATCCTCCTCATGCCTGGACATTTCCTGAGCCGATCACAATTGGTGGAAGAGTGAAGGACTCTGGTCTGCAGGTCACATCCTCATGGACATCACGGGACACATGGCCTGGCACACCAGCCCTGGCAAATATATGTGCCCCCAGCTACGCAGACCAGTCCTAAGACAAGTAGGTAGTATTGTAGACCCCTCCCCATGTGCCGTGCTCCTGTAGGTTCTGTACCTGTACACAGTCATTCACTCCTATGACCCATGTGGCTCACTTTACCCCTTGACAGTGAAGGAGGCTGAGCCACATAGAGGGTATGTCACGTGGTCTAAGTGACACAGGTGGGACACGCGCTGCAGGCAGATGCAGCATCAGGGCCTCAGCCACCGCCCTCCACGCACATTTCCCAGGGAAGGTGAGGATGCTGGAACCTGGCTTAGTGGCATTCGTGGCAAGGACACTCAGCTGTTTCTCATCTCTCCAGCCAGGGGCACAAATGGCTCTTCCAGAAAGCCCCTTCTGGCTCTCTTCGTGAGAGGCAGGGTTGAGCAGCCAGTGACAGGGTGACCAGCTCACTGTGGCCAGGGAGGGAAGCCACCTGGAGCATAGGTTCAGACCAGTGACTTCTTGAGCAGGTAGTTTAGCTTCCCTGGAAAATGACATAATCACTTCAGCCCTTCCATCTGCAGTCTCCCTGGTCCCGTGAGGATGAAATAACAGGGTGGGAAAGGCTTGGGGCCCACCCAAACGCGGTGGCAGTGTCTTGTCCCAGGGTGCTTATTACAGGAGGTCACCTCTATCTTCCTGGCGCCGGGTCCGCACATTTTTAATCCCACCCTTCATGTCCAAACCAGAGTGATGCTTCTTTGCTTAAAAATATGTTTTTATTGACTTTATAGAAAAAGGAAAGGAGAGAAATAGAAACATCAATAAGAGTCATCAATTGGCTGCCTCTTGCACACACCCCCGTGGAGATCCGGCCTAAAACCTGGGCATGTGCCCTGACTGGGAATTGAGCCAGCAGCCTTTTAGTACATGGGAGGACACTTAACTGAGCCACAGCGCCGGGCGGGGCCGGAGTAATGCTTCTAAACCAATGAGCCTTTCTCCAGGTGCATGGTGGGATGGAAAAGGATTCTCTCTACACGAATGGGCATAGTGATCATCGAACTGCGTCCAGCACGGCCAGGGGTGAACCTGTGGAGGGGTGGTGAAGGATTAAAGAAGGGGGGGGGGGGGGAGAGAGAGAGAGAGACAAGAGAATACAGTTGGGGCCAGGTGGGATCACTGTGCCTGAATGAGGAAACAGGGACCCAGCCTGTAAGCCAACGCTTTTACAGTCAGATCACACAAAGCAAAACCAGGGGAGTGATCAACATGTTTACAATATTCTTGCGAGTTTCAAATCTATTTCGATACTCAAGGCTTGTTTTTGCAGCACTTGCTGCACCTCCCACAGCCCCTTAGCTACCTGAGAACAAGGGAGGACTCTGAGGTCAAGCTTAATTGTGCTAGGAGGGCTCTGCTCTCCAGACTGGGACTAGGATGTGGCTCTGCCACAGGTCAATCTGAGGCTTTACCCTATAGCTGCTCCCTACAGATAACAGCCAGATACAGATATTAAGCCTACCCTGGAGCCCCCGGGACACTATCGCTTATTCCTCCCTTAGAGATATAATCTCCTTTTTACAAATGGGGACACGGAGGCTGAGAGAGTTTCAGCGACTCACGCAGGACATGCCACTTGTGGCAAAGCAGGCTGTGAACCAAAACCCATGTGCTTGGCACGGGCTGGCTCTTATGATCCCTTTTTACATAGAGCCTCACAGGCAAGCATGGTCCTGACTCCTGGTCCATGGGACTTGTCTTTCTCTTTGATTTTACATCAAGTAGCAACTCCTTCTACAAATAGCCAGGGGGCACTAACCGTTGTCATTAATTACAAGTCACTGCTTCTGAACTGCAGAACCTGACATCACCCTGCACAGGGTAGTGGGGATGGGGAGTGACTGTTGTGGGGGAGGGGGGGATTGGGGGGATGGGGGCGGGTAGGATGCCTCACCGGGAACCATTCTCAGCCACCCCTCCCTCTAACTGAGAAAAGAAGCCTGGGCACTTTGCTGGTTTCAAACAGCCAGGAGCTGCATTTTGGAGGAGGGCCAGGTTTGAGCCTGCCATTCAGAGCCAAGTTCAAACTGGGACAGTGGTACTCCAAGTGTTTGTGGTCCACACTTTGGGGGCGTTTATGAATTGTCTCCAGTGCTCCAGGCGCCCTTCCGATGCGCCGTGGGCAGCGTTTTAAAACCTCGCATATCTGCTCTCCCTATATGGAAAACGTGTCTTGGATCTAACCATGTGGCTTGTGTGTCCTTTTACGCCATTTCACAGTAATTATTATTTACCAAAATGTAGGTCCGGGCTGGGTTAGGGGGAAAGAACGCCTTCTTCACTACAAGGATGTTATTTTATTTTTTAAAATATATTTCTTTATTGATTTCAGAGAGGAAGGGAGAGGGATAGAAACGATGAGAGAGAATCATTGATCAGCTGCCTCCTGCACACCCCCTATTGGGGATGGAGCCTGCAACCCGAGCATGTGCCCTTGGCCGGAACCCAACCGGGGACCCTTCAGTCTGCAGGCCGACGCTCTATCCACTGAGCCAAACTGGCTACAAGGATTTTAAAGCCCACGTCAGAATCAAGCAAGTAAGGCATACTCTGTATTTTTCAAGCCTTCCATGCAGTGAGGCACTGAAGTGGGTCCAGGAAGCCACAGAGAATGAGCATTCTGGGTTGAGAAGTTTCTGTGCCATCCACGGTGCCCTGACCGCAGAGCGGATCGGGTATCCACCCAATTGCCCGCAGAGCCCCTCCGTGAGGCCACGTGGCTTGCCTGAAGGCTGTTAGGGAATGAAAACACTTCAGTCCCCGGCCCAGATCCCTTCACTTCCCATCCAGTACCTCCCACTCCCCTCCCCCACCCCCAGCCCGGGTGGGTGCGCCAAGGAAAACAGACTCAGAATAAAGCCAACAACTTTTATTATCTTTCATGTGTTTTCTGGAAATAAAAACGGGAATGTAGCAAACGGGTCAGGGTTGTACAAAAAAAAGCAGGTTTATACACGTGGCTCTATTTACAACCGAGAACAGGCTCTATCCGCATCACGCATCACGCACAGCAGCTGCACTTGTCGGAGGCTCCTTTGCAGACGCAGCCCTGGGCGCACTTGGCACAGCCCACGGGGCAGCAGGAGCAGCAGCCTGGAGGAGGAGAAGGGGCGGCAGAGATGAGCGCTTGGGAGAAAAGATCAGTAAGAAATCCCATCCTTCGCAACAGGGGCTAATGGTGGAGGAGGTGCCACCTTCCCTAGGGGCGTCAAGTGCCCTGTTTGAATTCCCCTGGGGCGGAGGGCATGCAGGGTGGGGGCGGGAGGGGCACGTAGGGAGCAGAAGAGAAGACTGCACTCACTCTTCTTGCAGGAGGTGCATTTGCAGTCTTTGCATTTGCAGGAGCCGGCGCAGGTGCAGGAGCCGCCTGCAAGAAGAAAAACAGGTGCGAATGATGCCCGGATACCCAACCAGTGAAGGGGTGCCCGGAGCCGCGTTAGCGTCCCAGGTCTGCAACGAACCCAGCTCCACAACCAACTGTCAGTAAAACGGAGGACCGTGGAGAAACGTGCACCGGCCGCTTTAAGAACTGACACCCTGGGACCCAGTGATTAGAAAAAGCAGGACACCGGCATCCCCAGCCCCGGACCAGGCCCACTTACCGGTGGCGCAGGAGCAGTTGGGGTCCATGGCGAGCTGAACGGCGGCTGGAGTCCGAGGACAGATGTGAAACTGATCGCTGGAACTTCAGGAGGCGCTTTGAAGCGGAGCGCGTGGAGGCTTCCTTTATAGCGGGACGCAGCCGGGGCGAGTGCAAAAGCCCGCCGGTGCCGGGCGCCGCCTGCACACGCCCCTCGATGAGTCAGAGGGGGCGCCGGGTGCACCGGGCCGAGCGCACCGGGCTGTGCACACGGATCCAGGCGGCCGTTGCCCCGAACCTCCCTCGGTGCGCGCCGGGCGACCTCGGGCGGGTGGGGCCGGGTGCAGAGCTGTGACTAGGCGTTCGGGACGTGCGCCCAGCACCCGGCTCTGACCTCCCGCTGTGACCTCTGGCTCAACTCGCTCCCCACACCCCGTGCGCCCCGTGCTTGAACTCTAGCGGTGAGAGAGCCTGAAAGCCGACTTTGGGGCTTCTGCTCGGACAGATAATCCGTTGGAAGTGAGAACAGATTACCAATCATTCTTCGTACGTGCCAAGGTTTAATAACTGGGTAGCATCATATTAAACCCGTGGGACGGTTATTGAAATATCTTACCCATTGTATACACAGTGCTTTGGCAAGCAGTAGTAAGTATAGGCTTCCAGTTCTGTGGGAGCTCTCATTTCACCAACACTGGGAGGTAGGGACTATCTGCCATTCCTATTTTAAAGAGGAAATCGCCCCTAGGGTAGGTGGCACCTCCTCCACCATTGGTCCCTGTTGCCAAGGACGGGATTTCTTACTGATCTTTTCTCCCAATTGGCTGGCTCAGTGGTTGAGCATTGACCTATGAACCAGGAGATCATGGTTAGGTTCCCCTTCAGGGCACATGCCTGGGTTGCAGGCTCCATCCCCAGTGTGGGGGGTGTTCCAGGAGGCAGCCAATCAATGATTCTCTCTCATCATTGATATTTTTTTCTTTTCTTTTTTAATATAGATTTTTATTGGTTTCAGAGAGGAAGGGAGAGGGAGAGAGAGATGGAAGCATCAGTGATCCCCTACCTCCTGCACACCCCTACCGGGTATCAAGCCTGCAACCTGGACACGTGCCCTTGACTGGAAGCAAACCCAGGACCCTTCAGTCCGCAGGCCGACGTTCTATCCACTGAGCCACACCAGCTAAGGCCATCATGGATGTTTCTCGCTTTCCCTCTCCCTTCCGCCCTGAAATCAATAAAAATATATTTTAAGAAATAAATAAAGAGGAGGAAATGGAGGTTAAGTAACTGCCCAGGGTCACAGAGCTCGGGAGTGCAGAACCTGGTGATCCCATTGGAGAGCCCCGCCGATGCTGAAGGCTTTCCACCCAGCCACAGGGGAGCATAGAGGCCAAGCAGCCACCAGCCTTGTGCTCCGGAAACTCACGGGCACGGGGGCAGTGTCACCACGGGGCCCCGGGGAAAGGTGACCGCAGGGTCATGGCTAGGATGGAAGGCACCCTCGGGGGCGGGGGGAGCAGAGAGGAGGAGACCCAGTGCAGCCTGGGAGGAAGTGGGTCAGGGACGCGAGGAGGGTGAGGCCTTGCCAGGCAGGGCGGGAGGAGCAGAGGAGGCAGTTGGTCAGAAAGTTGACACCTTCAGGAACATGTGGAAGGGAAAACCCCACAAGAACTTTCTTCCTCCCCCGGGGGATGCTGAGAGGAAGAGAGGCCAGGTGGCCCGGATTCCTCCTCTCCGGATCATTAGCCTCCTCCGAATGCCAAGAATGTGTCATCAGAGTCAGGAAATGGGTTACTGGAAGGTCCCTGGCAGGCTGGGGGCTGCTGGCGGCTGCGGCGGGCGTGCAGTGAGGAGGCGGCAGGGAACAGGCTGTCCTGGCAGCGTTTACCGTCAGGTCCTCTGGAGATGTCTTCACAGCTCAGCTCAAACGCCACTTCCTCCGGGAGCCGTCCCGAGCCCCGTGCTCCCTGAGGGTGCCCGCCGTACGTGCTGGGAAACATCCCGTCCCTGTTCTTCCTGGAACTTGCATGTTTGGAATACAGGCGGACATGCCTGTGTCCTTCCCCATTCCAGGCCGCCGTTGAAAACTCCAGCCCCGGGCACAGGGTGTGCGTCATAAACATTTGCCACGTAAAGGACTGGGGGTGATCGCCTTGATGGCTTCTCCCTTCCCAGCCTTCACCTCGTGTGAGGGCCGATTGCAAAAGGAAAGCGAAAGCTTTCTCCACCTCCCTGGGACCTGTGTGCTAACTCAGATAAAAATACCAAGCAGGGCCCTCGTCGGTTTTGCTCAGTGGATAGAGCACTGACCTGCAGAGTGAAGGGTCCCGGGTTTGATTCCGGTCAAGGGCACAAACCTCAGTTGCACCCCACCCATCCTCTACTCCCCCCCCCCCCCCCCAATCAGGGCATGTGCAGGAGGCAACCAACCAATGTGTCTCTCTCACATTGATGTTTCTCTCTCTCCCCGTCTCTCCCCCTCTCCTTCACTCTCTCTAAAAATCCTCGGGTGAGGATTCACAACAACAACAAAAACCAAGCAGGGAGGCAGAGGTGGCCTGTCAGAGGGACTAAATTCTCATGTCACTCTGCTGGAAGACCGGGGGCCAGTTAGATGCCAGGGCCCCTCTAAGCCTCAGTGTCCTCATCTGTGAAATGGTCAGATTGTACCAGACTTTGCGGGTCACGTGCAAACGTTCTCTCATTTGAGAGCCAAGGCTCTGGAAACCTCACTGTGTCCGGCAGCCCTGTGGCCTGAGCGCGTGGCAGGGCTGCTCGTGGCCAGTGGGCGGGTTGTGTTGCTGCTACACGGACACACACATGATAGGCAACCTTCCTGCTTTCTGACAAAGCAGATGCCCATTGGTCCACCCCGTGGAAACACTCCAACTGTGCAAAGAGACGATGGGGCTTGTTTGGGCCCGAAAGTATTCCTCTAGCCCAGGTCTGGGCCATCCATTCCAGGAGAAAAACTTGCTTCCAGTCTCAGCTGTCTCCCTCGAATCATTTTGACTCTGGAAGTCAAGCGGTGGCCAATCAACAAAGGTGGAGGGGGTCCTGGGCCTAGTCTTGCTCGTCTCCACGCCCCTGAGAGCCTCACTGTGCTTGGGACAGATGTGGAGAGGGAAAACGTTCTAATGTCTGCATCCCTGACATGGTAGGGGTAGGGGGGGGGGAGCAAGGGGATGGGGGGGGGAGATGAAGCCAAGCATCATTAGATGGGAGGAAACACCCCCTGCAGGTCTGAAGCAGGGATGTGGTCCCAGCCTGCAGTAACAGAAGGATGCCCTCTGGAATGAAGGAGGTGATTTTTCACGCTCCTTTCACTGCCCAGGTGGCTATTGCTAGTTCTGCTGCCCAGCCATTCATTCATCCTTCCCCTGGGACAGTCCCTTTGTTTCCTTGTGGAGAACCCCTCCTCCCCATTCTCACTCCACGTGGTCTGGAGGGAGGAGGCCCTATCTGTGGACTCCCAGGCCATTCCACCCCCTTGGCCACAGTGATGGGCTCTGATGGGGTAACCTCGCCACGAACCAAAGCGACTCAGCGAGCCTTACGCTGGGAAAGTGGCGGTTAGTCTTTCCAGCGAGGGGATGTGAAGCTGCGTTGCTCTTGCTTCCAGGAGAAAAGCCGGAGGTCATTAAGTCATCACAGAGGAAAGGGAGCCGGACAACACCACTCGAGCACCTGGGTCCAGCCATGCCTGAAGGCCATCATTTCCTCTCTTGTTAAATCATGCTGGGCACGGTCCTAACGGGGCACAGCGGGGCAGACCACGCTGAGGGCTGTGTGCGTCATTGGGCTTTCACTGTGCAGAAGACTGTTGATCACAATGGTCCTTGAAACCCCATCATGTGCCCTGGCTGGTGTGGCTCAGTGGATAGAGCGTCAGCCTGTGGACTGAAGGGTCCCAGGTTCGGTTCCGGCCAAGGACACATGCCTGGGGTTGCAAGCTCGATCCTCAGTGGGGGGTGTGCAGAAGGCAGCCAATCAATGATTGTCTCTCATCATTGATGTTTCTATCTCTCTATCCTTCTCCCTTCCTCTCTGAAATTAATAAAAATATATATTTTTAAAAACCATCATGTGAGCAGCAGCCACAAGGATGGGCAGGTCCCATCTGGAAGAAAACAGTGACCTTCAAATCTTTGAACTACGGTTGCTCCTATTATCTGTAGCTTATGCAACAAAATACCCAAAATGTAGCAGCTTCAAAGAACAACGACGGTATTGTCTCTCCTGGTTTTGTGTGTCAGGAATTCCAGCAGGGCTCCTTGAGGTCATCCTTTCCTTTCATGTGTCGTTGACGGAGGTCACTTGGTGGCATTCAGTGGGTGGACGGGCTGGTCTGGAGTATCTGAGGCCGCGTCACTCCACATCTAGCAAGGAGGGCTGGAGAACTGAGCGCAGCTGGCACGATGGACCGGAACTCCCACATGTGGCCTCTTCAGCGTGGCAGCCTCAGGGCAATGAGGCTCCTCACATTCCATTCAGGGCCCCAAAGTGAGAGTCCCAAGAGACAGGAGTGGTGACTGCCATCTCTTGAGTCCGGGCCCCTGACACGAAGCACAGGTCATTCTCAACACATCCTGCTGGTCTGGAAGTCACAGAGCCTGCCCAGATCCACGGGGGAAGAATGAAGACACCATGTCTTGATGGAAGGACTCAACACATGTGCAGCCACCGCGAAGCTGTAACAGTAGAAACGGGGAGTAATATCGAGCGGCTACCATGCACCAGGCCTTGTGCTGAGGACATGCTGAGTTCCTGTCACTGAGACCTCAGCACAGCCCTCCAGGCCGCTGCCGATGCTATCTCCATTGCACCGAGGAGGTGTTGAAGAGTGACATTGCACCGAGGAGGTGTTGAAGAGTGACGTGGCCTGCTCGGGGTCACACAGCTGGAAGTGGCAGCGCTGGGATTTGAACCCAGGACTTTCTGACTCCACACCTACATGTTTCTGCCACCCTGGGCAGGGGCTGCAGGGAGAAAGATTTTGCTCTGGTTAGAAAGGCCTTTCTTGCAAGGAGAGCTGGCCACAACTGGAAGGGACCGCCCTGAGAGAGAACCCCCTGTCGCCACAGCAATAGAAACGAGTAGAGAGAGGTTAGGTCCTGTCTTTCCCCGGGGGGATAATGGGAGTCTGTGAGCCCCATCACAGGTACCACATGCCTGATCTTCATTCTTCCTCCTCCAACTGCCCTTGCCTTCATCTCTTTCATCATTGATGTTTCTATCTCTTTCTCCCTCTCCCTTCCTCTCTGAAATCAATACAAAGATATATTTTAAAAAATCAAATCAACTCAATAAGTTAAAAAAAAAAAAAACTTAACAAAAAAGAAGTCATTAGGTGCAGGCCACACTCAAGAGGAAGGGATTACACAAGGGGGTGGACAGTGGAGGCCAGGATCACCAAGGGCCACCTTAAAAGGGCATGGTTGTTTGTAACCTGATCCCAGAAGTGAAATGCCATTTAGGGGGTGCATTAGTTATCGATTGCTGCATAACTAATTCCCCCCAAACTGAGCAGCTTAAGACAACACTCACTATCATCTCCTACTTTCTGTGGCTCAGGAATCCAGAGAAGGCTTAGCTGGGCCCTCAGGCCCTCGGAGAGCAAGCCAGGTGTCCTCAGGGATGCAGTCATCTCAAGAGTGACCTGGGGGAGGGGGCGGGGAGTGACCTGGGGCAGACAGCTCTGGTTGGGGGTGGGGAAGGGTTGGAGGGGGCGTGAACAAAAAAGAAAAGGAAACTGATGGACATGGTCAACCGTGTGGTGATTGCAGGGGCAGGGGTGGGTGGAGGTGGAAGAGGGCATAAGAGGGATAAATGGATATGGAACATAAAAAGGGTGACCTGGCTCAGGATCAGCTTCCACGCCCCCCTCTGTGGCTGCTGGTAGGATTTGGGTCCTCGTGGGCGATTGTACTGAGGCCTGGCTTCCTCACAGGCTGTTGGCCAGAGGCCTCCCTCGGCTCCTTGCCACGTGGGCCTCTGCATAGAGCATCTCACCACCCTACGGCGAGCAGGCAAGAGGGCAAGAGCGAGTGCCAACAACAGAGTGTGAGCAAGACAGAGGACATGGCTGTTGGTAACCTGATCCCAGAAGTGATATCCCATCGCGGTGCAGGGTTCTATTCGTTAGAAGAAGTCACTAGGGCCCTGGCCCCGTAGCTCAGTTGGTTAGAGCATCAGCCCCCTACGTCAAGGTTGTGGGTTCAATCCCCAGCCAGGGCACATACGAGAAACAACCAATGAATGCAGAAGTAAGTGAAACCAACAAACAAAATCAATGTTTCTCTCTCTCTAAAATCAATAAGTTAAAGAAAAACTTAAAAAAAGAGGTCACTCGGTCCAGGCCGCACTCAAGGGGAAAGGATTGCACAAGCAAGCGGATAGCAGAGGCCGGCCTCGCTGAGGGCCCCCTTGGAAGCCTGGCTACCTGGGCAAAGGCACGGGCAGGTTGTCTGACTTCCGGCTCTTTGCCCAGAACACTCTCTCCATCCTTCTCTCCTCTTCCTCTATTTCCTCAGAAAAGCCTTCCTAGACCCCCAATCGGCGGAACCCTCCTGTTACAGCACATGCACCCCCTCTCTGCAGCCCTTCTGACAAGGACAGTTACCGGGAGTTAAACAGCTCAGCTGACGAAGCCCATGTCTCTGTGCTTTCCTTACCTGCGTGACTTCACTCCTGACAGCCCTATGCCGTAGGCACTGCCGCGAGCCACACCTTACGGAGGGGAAACTGAGGCTCCGAGAGGTTAAGTAACGTTGCTCAAAGCCACTTGCCAGTAGGGGCCCAGTCAGGCTACCGGGGCGGTGAGCATGGCTTTTCCTTTAATCTGACTCTCCGCCCCGGCTGCGGGCGGCGCCTGCTGTGCTCACTGTCCCTGCTCTGGCGCCTGGCACAGCGCCCGGCTGCTGGCCGCTCAGTAATGCAGAGGAACGAAGACCACAGAACCCTCCGGCAGTGCGCGGGCTCCTTGTCGGGCGAGGCCTGCCTGAGGAGAGCAGCTTCGACACCTGCATCCAGGGGGAGGCTAAGCTTGCTCTGGGGTCACCCCTCCCTCCAACCTGACCTCAACTTCCCTTTTCTGTCCCCAAGCACGTCTGCCCTGGGATCAGAGCATCCCACACCTACCTCCCACTACATCTGATACTCCACGTGCCAGGTTTATGCTCCCTCCTGTCATCCCCCAATGTCCCCCCCCTTTTAAATGCACCAAGGAGTTCAGTGAGTGATTCAATGAAATCAGCTCCTCTAATTTTTTAAAATATATTTTATTGATTGTTTACAGAGAGGAAGGGAGAGGGATAGAGAGTTAGAAACATCGATCAGCTGCCTCCTGCACACCTCCCACTGGGGATGTGCCCGCAACCAAGGTACATGCCCTTGACCGGAATCGAACCTGGGACCCTTCAGTCCACAGGCCGACGCTCTATCCACTGAGCCAAACCGGTTAGGGCCTCTAATATTTTTTGTAACTTTTTAAAAAAAAATTGATTTCAGAGAGATAAAAACATCAATGATGAGAGAGAATCATTGTTCTGCTGCCTCCTGCACTCCCCCTACCAGGGGGCAGTGAGCCCGCAACCCGGGCACGTGTCCTTGGTCAGAATTGAACCTGCGACCCTTTAGTCCACAGGCCGACGCTCTATCCACTGAGCCACACCGGTTAGGGCCTCTAATATTTTTTGTAACTTTTTTTAAAAAAATTGATTTCAGAGAGATAAAAACATCAATGATGAGAGAGAATCATTGTTCTGCTGCCTCCTGCACTCCCCCTACCAGGGGGCATTGAGTCCGCAACCCGGGCACGTGTCCTTGGTCAGAATTGAACCTGCGACCCTTTAGTCCACAGGCCGACACTCTATCCACTGAGCCAAACTGGCTAGAGCTTTTTGTTTTGTTCTTTTAATCCTCACCCAAGGATATTTTTTTCCATTGAATAAATATCCTTTTAGAGAAAGGGGAGGGAAGGAGGGGGAGGGGGAGAGAGAGAAACATCCATGTGAGAGAGACTTTGATTGGTTGCTTCCCTCAGGTGCCCTGACAGGAGCAGGGGAACAAACCTGCAACCCAGGTACCTGCCCTTGACTGGGAACTGGACCCGTTACGCAACCCTTCGGTCCACCGGCGACACGCTACCACTTTGCCACACGGGCTGGGGCCCCCAAGCCCACGTTAAGTGCCTCTTCCTGAGCCCCCAACCTGGTAGGGTGTCTTCCTTCTTAAAGCTACCGGAGCTTTTAAGTGTCCCCCTTCCACCCCTGGGCCTCAGTCTCCCATCTCCAAAGCAGGAGAGCCCGTGTGCCATGGTCTACCAGTCTCCCGGCACTAAAGCATCCAGAAGTTCCCTCTGGCTGTTCTGCCGTGGCTTTACCCTCCCTCAAGTCCATGAGCTCCGTGAAGGACAGAGACCATTTCCTTTTTTTTTTTTTAAAAAAAAAAAAAAGGATTTCAGAGAGAGGAGGAGAGAGAAAGAACCATGATGAGAGAGAATCATTCATCAGCTGCTTCCTGCAGGCTCCCTCCTGGGATGGAGCCCCAAACCAGGCATGGGCCCTGATCAGGAACCAAACCATGACCTCCCGGTTCAGGGGTGAATGCTCAATCACTGAGCCACCCCGGCCGGGCCAGAGACCATTCTTTTCATCTACCCTCAGTGTCCAGGGTCCATAAGCATTCCTGCGATGAGGTGGTTTGGAGGGCCGAGCTGAGAGGGCAGACTTGGTGGAGATGTGTGTCTCCTTGCCCGCTCAGAATCCACGGAAAGATGGAAAAGATTACTCATTCAAAGGCTGAATGATCTTCAATCAGTCCATCAGGAACCACCTGACCCCACTGGCTACCTGACCATTAGGGAATCTGCCTGAGTGATCCCTGCCGTCCCCTCGGGGAGAGTAAATGGCAGGAACCAGCCCATTTTGTTTGGCCCCTTACAACTTCCTCATTCCCGCTCTTGTGTGCGGCTCCTTGGAGCTCCTTTCTGCCTGCTAGATTGGATGCTTCCCAATTCAAACCGACATTTGCATAGGTAAACGGATCATTTTTATGATGCCTCAGTTTATTTTTTAACAGACCTCATGCAAATTACCCTAGGCCCTAGTGCCCCACGTATAAAACGGTGATAGCAGTCATATCATTCTTCTAGAGTTTAAGGATCCAATAAGGTACTGTACTTCAGGGGAAGAAGTTCAAGGTAATCTCAAATGTATCAGTCTTTTATGTGTCTTAATTAACAGAATCATCTCTACCCCACAGGAATAAAGATTCTCCTGTTTTCCTCTTCCAAATTCTTTTCTAGCGTTGATTTTTATTTTTTAAATCCTCACTGGAGGATCTTTCCCCCCATTGATTTTAGAGAGAGTGGGAGGGAGAGAGGAGAGAGAGCCACATCAATTGGTTGCCTCCCGAACATACCCCAACTGGGGCGGGGAACCTGCAGCTCAGGTACACGCCCTTGACCAGAATGAACCCTCCACCCTTGGGTTGGAGGGCCGGCGCGCTAACCACTGAGCAGCCAGCCAGGGAGCTAGCTTTGCGTTTTGCTTTTTTTCCACATATGATATGCAAATCGGTAGCCAGCCATCCCAACACTTTTCCCTGACGAGTGAACCCTTTGGCCACTGACGTGATCATCTGTGTCTTCTTCCAGCCACACAGGCATCCGTTTCTGGGCACTCTCTGTCCTATCGATGGGCTGAGCCGACACCACTTCCTTCAGAACAAGCAGGGCTCGCCAGCGACAAGCCTTTTTGGTCGTTTCTTTGCAAATCACTGGGGGTGGGGCCAGGGCGTGACCTTTCTTGCACTTTTTCTTTTTTCTCAACGTAGCCTGTTAAAAACACGTCCTGGTGGGCTTTTGAATGGACCACTCAACACTGGCTTGGAGGAAAACGGGCGTGTTCACAGCACTGCGTCTTCCCACCCTGTGTCTCCCTCCTCAGCCTGCCCAGGCAGGGTTGGGTGTTGCCATTCACCAAGGCCTGGACCACCCGGCCCGGGGACAAAAGCTCTGATTGCCCTACTTCCCCAAGAAGAAAGGGGCGCGGAGACAAAGTGCCGCGTGAGAAGCTTTGAAAAGGAGCCCCAGCCTGTTTCAGGGAGACGGGCTATTCAGGGCTGTGATCTTGGAAACGCAGCTGAGTTTGCCAAGATGGGCCCGGAGCCCCCTGGACTCCCCGTGATGACTCTGAAAACAGGCAGCTCTGGAGGAGCAACTAGAAAATTCCAGAAATGACAGGCGTTGGGCGCTGGGAGCTGGTTTTAACTCCCCCCCGGCCCCATGGTACAGATGAGGAGAGGTGGAGACAAACCTCCATGGGTCTGCTCTCCCCGTTCCCCAGAGTCGATCCTGACTCAGCAGGAGGATCAAGGGCCATCTGTGGGAGGGGATGTACTCCCACTCCATCTCAGCCCCAAACAGAACAGTAGCCAAGTCTCGGGGTTTCACTTTTCAACTGGGCATCTCAGATTAGGCACCGCCCGCCCCCCTTCCCCCGCCCCCACATCCTTCCCCTTTAAGAAGAGACCAGTCCTTGGCTTATGCCATTCATAGGCTTTATTGTCACTTGCCAGCAGCTAGCAGGGGTGGGGGATACACAGCCGAACCCCTCCCCCCTCCCCCCCCCAAGAAGAGGTGGCACTGGGCCACCCAGCACTATTTACACGTGTTTCCTGGAGGGGCAGGTCCTCATCTCAATCGCAGCAGCTGCACTTCTGAGCCTCGGCCTCCGCCGCCTCTCCATCTTTGCACACGCAATCCTTGGCGCATTTTTCGCACTCGGGGGGACAGCAGGAGCAGCAGCCTGCAGGCAAAACAAGGGGAGGCGGGTAGAAGGAGGCTGGTCGTTGTCCCCTATCTAGTCTCACACCTGGTCTGACTCAGCATCTATGGTGTGTCAGCTGCATGCTGGGCTGCCTGTGGGCGCGGGGTACCCAGCCCCCAACCCCTCAGGTAAGTGATGGTGAGGCAGGATAATAGGAAGCTAGGAAAATTCCTTGGCAGGTGGAGCTGAGAAACGGAGACAGACAGCTGAACAGACTAGCGAGCAATTTACAGCCACATACAGGTCACCCGGGCAGAAAGCCCTGGGTGCCCTAGTGCCAGACCTCGCTGCCCCGGGGGTGCCTTTCCTCCCCCAGCCTCTCGCTGATCCTGCGGTCTGGTCCCTGCCTCGGCTACATTTCAGCTCCAGGCCCCGAAAAGCAGCAAAACCAGGTGGCAATGTGAGTGGCCCCCTGCCCTGGTGCTGCCCATCTAGAAATGCTGGGGAAGAGTCTACTGAGATGGTCCCTGAGAACTCCCCTAAGAGCCCCACCTCTGGAAATCAGATAAAACCCTTCGAGACGAAGAAGCCAGCGTGCCCCTCCTTGGGCACAGGCACGCGGACCTCCCTTTGGAGGGAATTTTCTTTCTCCTAAACTCTAAGGGTCCCCATGGACCTGTCACCAGGGGAGCAATGGGCAGTGACAGCTCCTCCCGGGCTCACCCCCTGAACCTGTCCCCAAGTCCCTTTCCTCCCACTCTCCAGTGAGCTGACAGCAGGCGCCTCGGCTGGCTCACTTCTTTCCCGTAACATTTGGAGGGAGCGGAAGCAGCTCGCCTGCGCTCTCTCCTGTTGCTTCTTCTACCCTAGCCCTTGCCGGCTTCACCATCCCCAGCTTTAACAAACATAAGAAACCCACTCACTACCGACTGGCCTGAGGCCCAGTCCCCTTTCTGGTAACACAGGCGAGTCCGGGACGCCAGGGTCAGGCCCCGGCTGGCGGGGAGCTGGGCCTTACGGAACAAGCATCCCAGGGTACATGGCCTTGAAAAGAGGCTTGGAGGATACACTTGGAGGAGCAGAGATGGTACGGGTGTGGGGGGTCCAGGAGACCCATGGGGTCACCCACCCCTAGTCTTACACACCCTGGAAAAGAGAGGCCTCCTCCCACCTCTTACTCCCCATGCACACTGCTGCTGTGTCTGGGGGGACCTGGGGAGGTCAAATTAAGGGGAATCCACAAAGGCCTGAGGGGCCAAGGGATAGGCACTCCAGAGCCAACCCCCAAACTCACCCCCAAACTCACTAATGGCTTCCCCAGGCTCTGGAGGTTTTAAGGGGGGAGTGAATGGGGGCGAGGGGGGTGGGGTGGACCAGGATGACAGTCCTCAGCTGCAGCTGCCTGTTGGAATCTGCTGGGAATTTCCAAAATGTCCTGCCCCCGGCCAACTGGATGAATCACCGGGGGTGGGGCCAGGGCGATTGTATCTTCAGGCCTCCCCAGGACCTCTGTCCCAGAAAGACTCAGAAGCAATGCAGTAGGGGGCCTCGGGGTCTCTCCATGTTGCCTGGACAGACTGGGGGAGCAGAGCAGGCAGGGGCAGAGGGGGTCCCACACTCACTTTTCTTGCAGGAGGTGCATTTGCATCCCTCGCACTTGCAGGAGTCAGCGCCAGCGCAGGTGCAGGACCCACCTAGACAGGGAGAAGCCGCAGGAACGGTTGAAGTGGTAAAACTCGGGGCGGGGCGGGGGGGTTAGGCCTAAAGGCAGGAGGTGGGGTGCCGAATCGCAGTGCCCTTTGGGATATGCCTACCCTTCACGAGGTTCAAAATGGGAAATAAGGGTCCCTTCCCCCAAATGTCCTTGACGAAAGCCATAGGGCATGGGATTCTTTGCGAGTGAGGGGGCGCGCTGTGCCGCATGGGGGAGGGGCTCACCAGTAGGACAGGGGCAGGTCTCAGGGTCCATGTCGAGCGGAGCTGGCGCTGGAGAGGGTGAACTGGCTTCTCCCGACAACTGGAAGCTCAGTGGCCGCAGGTGACGAGGCTTTTATAGCCCCGGGCGGGGGCGCGCAAGCACAGCCCGCGGCGCGCGCGCTCGGCGCCCCCTCTCCATCTGGGCTCCCAGGAAAGCGCGCATTGCGGCAGCGGTCCCCCTCCCCCACCGGGCTCCCTGACTTCGCCGACTCCCCGCTTTGCGTGCAGCCACCTCACTTCTCACTGTGTGCACCGGGGAGGACCCGGGTGCAGGCCTCCGTGCGCACGGCGGGGACGCGTCTTGAGATGGAGGCTTCTGAGCCGAGAGAGCAAGCTCCCGGTCCACGCCCCACAGTGATGGGTAATTTCTGTGTCACCCCGCCTGGGCTGAGGGCTGGCCAGACAGCTGGGAAAACCTCATTTCAGAGTGTGTCGGTGAGGGTGTCTCCAGAAGAGATCAGCATTTGAATTGTTAGTCTGCGTAAAGCTTGCTCTCACCAATGTGGGTGGGCAGCAGCCTGTCTGTGGAGGGCCTGGATAGACACGGGCAGGAGGGGAATGGACTCTGCCTGAGCTGAGACAGCCCTCTCTGCCCTGCCCAGAGACGCTGGCGCGCTCCTGGTTCTCGCGTTTCTAACGCGCCTGAGGACACCACCTGCTGTCTTGGTTCTCCAGCACGCAGGTGGAAGACCGTGGGACGCGGCTTCCACAACATGTGAGCCAAACCCTATCATAAATGCATAACATGTGCTAATATATGTACGGGGTGGGGCAAAAGTAGCTTTACAGTTGTGACTATGCAAAACAGTTTATTCTTGTATTATTTATTAATGAATGTATTGATTTCCATATGAACAACTGTAAACCCACTTTTGCCCCACCATATATATACATATATATGTACATAGATATGTATGTATATATATATGTCATATCAAGATCCATATATATATATACTGGTTCTGTTTCTCTGGAGAACCCTAATACACCCCTCTACACCCTTAGGGTAGCCAGGATCTTGAGGGGTCTAAAAACCATAACATCCTTCTGAAATACCCTCCTCCCCTTTATTCTTTCTTTATTGTATAAATTTTTGGAGAATTAAATATATGCATATATAATCCTTTCAAAAATAAAATTAGAAGCCTACAGTACACACTGATTTATAAATGAGCTTTCCCATATTTATCAATAGATTGTAAATTTCTGTCCCTGAAATTAACTTCACTTCTACAATTTTAAAAAAAAATACTTTTATTGATTTCAGAGAGGAAGGGAGAGGGAGATAGAAACATCAATGATGAGAGAATCATTGATTGGCTGCCTCCTGCAGGCCCCCACTGGGGGTCAAGCCTACAACCCGGGCATGTGCCCTTGACTGGAATCGAACCTGGAACTCTTCAGTCCTCAGGCCAATGCTCTATCCACTGAGTCAAACTAGCTAGGGCTACGTCCATGATTTTTCCCTTAGGGGACAACATTCTTTAAAGTAGAATTTCTGTCTCAAAGTATACATATTTTTTCTCTTTTCAAACAGTCTTTATTTTAATAAAGGCCATGTCAGTAAATTTTGGAAAATTTTGAAAAATAGAAAGAAAGAGAAATATCTGTGATTTGAACACAGCCACTGTCAACATTTTAGTATATTTCATTTCCACATTTTGTATTCTATGTGGCCTCTCTTCTGAAAAAAAAAAAATCACTGCATAACTAATTCATAGCCTATAATTTACGATTTTACCAAATCACTTCCTGTGAATTTTTAGTGGCCGTGTCATATCCCATCATGTGCACGGGCCACAGCTTACTTGAACAATTTCATAGACTTAGCCATGAGGTTGTTTCCAGTTTTTCAGAATTATAAATAGTACTGAAGTGAACCCTTCTGTGAGTGAGTGAGGCTTTCCCCCCACTGAATTTGTGGTGAATTCCCTAAAATAGATTTCCAGTAGTGAAACTATTGGGTAAAATGGGAATAAGTGTTTTTATGGTCCACTGATTACATTGCCAAATTATGTTTGAAAAATGTTTTTGTTGATGTCAGAGAGGAAGGGAGAGGAGCAGAGAGAGAGAAACATCAGTGATGAGAGAGAATCATTGATCAGCTGCCTCCTGCACATCCCACACTGGGGATTGAGCCCGAAACCTGGGCATGTGCCCTGACAGGGAATTGGACCGTGATCTCCTGGTTCATAGGTCTGCGCTCAGCCACTGAGCCATGCCAACCAGGTACCAAATTATTTTAAAAGTTGTATGCCTTGCGAATCTGGGTGGTTTACACTTTGTTAAGGCCTTTACAACTGAGGCGCAGTCGTCTCTTGGAGAGCTGGGTTTGATTTATCCTCCGAGCATTTGTACCTGAGGGGTCTGCCCTTTCTGGGGTCCCCAAGCCAGCCAGCGTGAGGCATGAACACCCGTGTCAACCCCTGTACAATTCCCAAGGGCCCAGCGGCCGCCTGCCTCAGCTGCCTGTGTGCTTCGAACGCCCCCTGCAGTCCATACGTGGAATTTCCTTTCTTGTCTTGTGACCAGGCCTCCATTCCTTTCCCACCAAGCCCTCCTCTGGTCTCCATCCAAGTTGGAATATATCCTGAGCAGGTGCAGAGTCCGTCACAGCCTGTCCGAGGCCTCCATTGTCGTCATTAGGCCGCACAGGAACACGATCCGTGATGTGTCCGCCTCCTGACATAGCACTTTTCCGCTCCAGGAAGCTCTGCCGTGAGAAAGCGCTCCTTCTTGACCTAAAATCTGTTTCCTTTGTGTCTCCTCTGCTTAAGTTCTACTCCTGCAAGGTCACTTGTAACCCATAACCCCTCAACACCTACCCACACGGTGCAGAGGGCATCCATGTCGCCTTGTTGTCCCCCAGATGAGCCTCGTACGTATGTAAGGTCCCCTCCTATTCTCTTCATGTAATGATGGAGTTGTTAGCCTCTTTCTTTGGTATCTCGGCCCCAAGAAATTGTATAAAACAGTGTGAGGAAAGATGACTTGGACACGTGCACCAATGAATCAGACTTGAACATTTTTCTGGAATACCAGGCTGGGTCAAATCACATTTATGGGGAAATGGGAGCAGAGAAAGGCACAGCTCAGATCAAGACGTAGAGGGAGGTCAATGGGGGACTGTGTTTTGTGTTATTGGGGAATCAGGCTGGGAGAGCAGAAGACGAAGGAGCTGCAGAAACCAGGACCAGGTCTCAGATCTGTCCCGGTGTAAGGGTAAAGATACGGGGCATCTATTTTACCTCCTAACTACTACATCTGTCACTGGTTAAGGGCCATTCCCTGTGGCCTTGGCTCTCCAGTCCTCCCAGCCTACTCTGTGCTTGCAGCAAGAAAGCTCAGGGAACCCAGCCGGTGTGGCTCAGGGGTTGAGCGTTGACCCAGGAACGAAGAGGTCAGGGTTTGATTCCGGGTCAGGGCACACGCCCGAGTTGCGGGCTCAATCCCCAGTGTGGAGCGTGCAGGAGGCAGCCGATTGATGATGGGTATGTGTTTTTTTTTTCATGTTTAAAAAACTATTTTTATTGATTTCAGAGATGAAGGGAGAGAGAGAGTGAAAAAGAGAGAGAAACATCAATGATGAGAGAGAACCATTGACCGGCTGCCTCCTGCACACCCCACACTGGGGATCAAGCCCACAACCTGGGCTTGTGCCTTGACCCGAAATCGAACCTTGACCTCCTGGTTCATAGGTTGACGCTCAAACACTGAGGCATGTGCCTCTGGGCTGGTGATGTTTCTCTCACCTTGATGTTTCTGCCTCTCTATCCCTCTCCCTTCCTCTCTCTCTCAAAATCAATCAAAACATATTAAAAAAGAGGCCCGGGCAGCAGGAGAAAGCCCTCAGGCAGAGTTGTAGGAGCCTGTGCTTAGCAACCTGGGCAGAAGGCAGGCAGGCAGGCAATCACTGCATCCGCAACGGAGTCAGCCCTTCTGGGTCCTTCCGAGTGAGGCTCAGACAGGGCTCTGACCACCAGACAACCATGAATGGAAACTTTATTGCTCCAACACTTTACACGAACGTCACCAACATCTCATTGGGGGCAAATATATAAAAAGCACGCGCATCTCAACTTCTCCACTAATGCACTGTACAGACGCTTCCCAGGCCGCACCCCAGCGCCCGGGTGCCCTTCAGTGGCAGCAGCTGCACTTGCTGGAGCCTCCTTTGCAGATGCAGCCCTGGGCACACTTGGCACAGCCCGGGGGGCAGCAGGAGCAGCAGCCTGGAAGGGTGAGGAGACGGACAGATCAGCTTGGGGTCCGCACTGCTCTCTGACCACCTCCCCTCCCACCGCTCAGAGGAAGGAGGAAAAGAAGAGCCTGCCATGGGCTTCAAGCCACAGTCACAAAACCCTGGGACCGGAAGTTGTGGGGTGCTGGAGCTGGAAGGAATCTCAGAGGCCGTGCGGAGTCGGTCAGAGGCCCAGCGGGGGCCAGGGTTTGCCCGGGGCTATTGGACGGTGGCTGATCCGGGACCAACCCCCAGAGCTGCTGACTCCAGGCCAGTGCTCTCTCCCCTTCACCGCTGGGAAGGCTGGAACCTCCCCTCAGTCCTCCCAAATGGGTACAAGGCATCCAGATCCCTCTCCCTCCCACCAGGGCTCCGGGGTTGCGGAGGGAGGGAACAGATTTTCCTAGCGCCTGGCCCTCGGTGCCCCGGTCACCGGACTCACTTTTTCGACATGTTTTACAGTTGCAAGTCGTGCATTTGCAGTTGTCTCCACAGATGCATATTCCTCCTAGAAGAGAGGACAGAGCAGAAACGTGAGGACCAAGGCAGACGGGGCACACAGGGTGTGCTGCAGAGCGCCACGGGGGCAGGGTCTCTGGGCCGTCGCTGGGCAGGGCTGGACAAGAGGGGAAGATGCTGCCAAGCATCATTCCAAGTGGCAAGGACCATCCAGGGGTTCCCAGGCCCCGTCCACGCACGGAAACCAGGGTGGCTGCCTCAGTAACCCCCAGGGTCCTCGCTAACATGTAGATTCCTGGGACCAACCTTTGAGATGTTCGGATTCAAAGATCTGGGTGGGGAAAGGGAGTCAGTGTGTGTGTGTGTGTGTGTGTGTGTGTGTGTGTGTGTGTGTGTATACATATACATACATATATATACATATAGTATTTTTCTTGATTTCAGAGAGGAAGGGAGAGGGAGAGAGAGATAGAAACATTAATGATGAGAGAGAATCATTGATCAGTTGCCTCCTGCACACTCCCTACTGGGGACTGAGCCCACAACTCAGGTCTGTTGCCCATGACCAGAATCGAACCTGGGATCCTTCAGTCCACAGGCTGACTCTCTATCTACTGAGCCAAACCAGCTAGGGCAGTATTTTTGTTTTTTAAAATATATTTGTACAGTATTGATTTCAGAGAGGAAGGAAGTGGGAGAGACAGATAGAATGATAAGAGAGAATGATAAGAGAGAATCATGATTGGCTGCCTCCTGCATGCCCCCTACTGGGGATTGAGCCTGCAACTAGGGCATGTGCCCTGACCAGGAATCGAACCATGACCTCCTGGTTCATAGGTGGACAGTCAATCACTGAGCCACACAGACTGGGCGGGAGTCAGTATGTTAAAAAAGCAACACAGGTGATTCTACTGTAGAATCAGGTTTGAGAACCACTGGGCTAGGGCCAGTGGTCGGCAAACCGCGGCTCACGAGCCACATGTGGCTCTTTGGCCCCTTGAGTGTGGCTCTTCCACAAAATACCACGTGCGGGCGCACACGTACTGTGTGATTGAAACTTCGTGGCCCATGCGCAGAAGTCGGTTTTCGGCTCTCAAAAGAAATTTCAATCGTTGTACTGTTGATATTTGGCTCTGTGGACTAATGAGTTTGCCGACCACTGGATAGGCCATCTCCACCAAGCCCAAGTTCCCACAGGAACCGTTGAGGAAACTGAGGCCTGGAAATACTAAGTGTCAGAAATGATTGCAGCAACGGACCAAAACCAGGTTTCGAGGCCCTGGGCTGGAGCTCTTCCCCTGTCCTGGTGGCTGCCTTTAGGGGCCTGCTGCTAGGTCCCCCCACAATCATTCCAGAGCCAGGCTATCAATTCTAGCAAATGAGGCTGGTAGCCAACAGGGAGTGGGAGCTGCCACAGAGTCCCCAGTCTGAAACAAACACCACTGGTGGCTCCTAACTGCAGGAAGGAAGCATGAATCAGACTCCTGCAGGCTCGGCAGGCTCCCTGGAGGAAGTGGGGCACGGTCCCAACCCCAGGGGTGGGCACCCTTTTAAGAAATATATGTTTGTATTGATTCAGAGAGGAAGGGAGGAGAGAGAGAAACATCAGTGATGAGAGAGAATCATGGATCGGCTGCCTCCTGCACACCCCCTACTGGGGATCAAGCCTGTAACCCCGGGCATGTGCCCTGACCGGGAATCCAACTGTGACCTCCTGGTTCATAGGTCAACGCTCAACCACTGAGCCACACCAGTCGGGCAAGGGTGGGCATCCTTACTCACCAGACAAGCAGGAGCACTCCCTGGGGTCCATGGTCCAGGTGTCCGAGAGGCTCGGGTGCTGTCTGTGGTGGAGAAAGGAGGTGAGTGAGCAGCCACTGGAGGCTGCCTATTTATAGCCGAGGAGCTGCTGGTGTAGGTTCGCCCCACCTCTCCCTGGGGCCAGACGCCTTGCACACGGCTGAGCCAGACACCGCAGGCGAGGGGCTGGGGAGAGCAGTACAGTCACCCAGGTGGCTTTTTATCACTAGGGATGCAGGTGACTGCCCCCCACCCCTCCCACACGCCCACCTGCCCAGGTGTCAGGGATCCAGGCTCAGGCTCAATGGCACTGCAGGCCTCAGGTTGGCAGCTACCTCCACCCAGTGTCCCCGCCCTGTGCATCCTATTATCTGCCCTTTCTGCTTCCTCCTTCACAGGGGCTGCTCCACCCTGGCTCAGGGTCGTCTTCTGTCTCCTCTGGTTGGGCAGGAGGGGCTGGATCCTAGTTCTGGGCTTTAAAAGGCTCCACTCAGGCCTTCTTTTGGACATGACTCCCGGTCCCCATGGGTGAGAAGGCCAGAAGTCAGGGGCATGTGCCACCTGGAGCCTGCACCCTGTCTGACCTCAGTTTACTCTCCTGCAGTCAAGCTAATGAAAGGGAGAACCCTACAGCGCTGGCCCCGTTGTGTGGCTTAAATGAGAGAATGCCTATTAAGTCCTCCGTTCAGACTCTGGCACATAAATATTATTAGTATTCCTATTATTATCATTACCTGGGCCTATTACACCTTGGCAGCCAGCCACCCAGCTGTATGTGTCAGGCTCCTAGGCCAGCCCTGGGGGCCCCGAGCAGGATGCTCTCATCAGCAGTCCATATTGGGAAGAGTTTTCATCTCTGGGGTCCCTGCTTTTAAGCTCAGCCTAGTTCTTTTTGGGGTCCCCGGTTCTGGGGACCACGGGGGCCCTGGCTCCCCTGGCTGCAGTTGCCATGTTTGGAGGCAAAGTTGACCTCCCACCCACAGAGCCCTCTCCTGGGGGTATTGGTGGCCTCCTCCGTGGGACCAGGCGCGAGAGGTGGGTAGGACAAAATCAGAGCAGGCAGGGACCCGTGAGTCCTGCACGGGAACCCTGAGAAGTCGTGGGCCAGCCCCCTGTTGTTTCAACGGGGAAACAGAGGCCCAGGGAGACCATCAATCCCCCGGCACTGGGCATGGTGGCATCGTGCTGGCAGGGGCATTTGAACCCGGCTGCTCAGCCGTCGCAGCACCCAGGCTTCAGGTGTAAGGCACCCCTGACAAAACTGTTCTGCATTCATTTACTTTATTATTCAAGAGTTCAGACATGCTCCAAGTACCAAGAACAGCGGTTAAAAACACCGCCGTATCTGCCGCCCGGAATCAATAGATGTCAACACCGTCATCTTTGCTGCAACTCTTTTATGTATGAGAAAGGAAAAATGAGCAGGCGCAAGGCTTCACATTTTGTCTGTGCGCTGGGGCTCCCAATTCACACCTCCAGGCGGCCTCTCTTTGGAACTCCAGATTTAGGTTCCGTGCGGACGCCACACAGCCTCTCACACTTGACATGTCCCCCACCGAGCCCCCGCTCCCAGCCTCGGCTCCGACCAGGTCCTCCCGCAGGCTGCTGCCTCCACTGCCCCCTGGTCTGAGCCAGCAGCATCGCCCACGCAGACTCAGCACTCATTTCCTACGTGGCCTCCTGTGTCTGCCCTTGACCTAGACCCTTAGGCCGCATTGTCTTTATTATAAAACGGCTGTAAGGGACGTCCCTGTTCATATCATGTCCCTGAGTGTCCAAGGCTCACTCATCCTTAGAAGGAGGATGGCTAGGGAGTAGGGAAACCATGGCTCTCCAAAGATCCTGTCCTAACTTACATCCCCTCTAGCAATTTCTGAGAGTCCCCGTTTCCCTACCTCCTCCTCCAAGACTTCCTATAGTCAGACTTAGAAATGTTTGCCCATCTGGTAAGTGTAATGTGTCTCACTGAGGTATGATCTGCGTGTCCGTGCCTCCCACCAGCCATTAACACCCCGAGTGTGAGCCATGGGCTGGTCGTCCCCACACGGACTGTGGGTGTCTCATCAGCCTTTCACACTCTAGCGAGAGAGAGCACAGTGAAGACTGTGGGCTGCGGTTCTTCTCACAGGGTTCTAATTCTGGCTCCTCCATCTGCTGGCCGGACGATCTCAGACAAGTTTCTTTATCGCTGTGAACCTCAACCACAGAATGGAGATAACTGGGTTCGCTCCTGGAGTTGCGGTGAGGATTAAGACAAACGGAAAAAGATCAGGCATTTAATACCCAATTCTCCAGGAATAGATTTTATTAAGTGTGTGTGTTTATAGTGGAGTGATAGGTTGAGAGGCAGCTTGCTATGGAGTCAGCTCTGCCCCAATGCTTTGCCACCTCTGCAAACATCAGTTTGTCATCTTTATTTTTTTTAAATATATTTTTAATGATTTCAGAAAAGATGTGAGAGGGAGAAAGAGATAGAAACATCAATGATGAGAGAGAATCATTGGGTGGCTGCCTCTTGCAGGCCCCACACTGGGGATGGAGCCTGAAACCCGGGCATGTGCCCTGATGGGGAATGGAACCCGCGACCTCTTGGTTTCTGGGTCGATGTTCAACCGCTGAGCCATACCAGCCGGGCTCATCTTTAGAAGGGAGGTGATCATGAGCTGGACAGGAGAGACTAGGGCGGAAAGCTCAGAGGAGAAGTAAGAAGCCATAAAGAACACAAAAGGCAAAAACCTTCTTTGTCTCAGATCTGTCCATGGCCCGGCCTGGACCGATAGAGGGCACAGAGCCCAGACCCTGGTGGGGTGAGCTTTGGGGTGAGAGGCTGATTGAGAAGAGCAGGGGCAGGTCCCCTTTCCCATGCACTATTCACTCCTCCCCTGCAGGGCTAAGAAGGCTCTTCCTCTTTGTGGCCCAAGTTCTGACAGCTGTGTTGAAGGAGTTCAAAGGTCTTCCCATCAAGAAGAGGTGCTGTGGGTTTTGATGAGCCGTAAAGCTTTCCACATCTCCTTTATATATACTTTTCTAGAGATTTGTCCCATCAGCTAAGGTAACAGTGTATGTGTCTGTGTGTGTACACATGAGAAGGAGAGAGAGAGACATGCCAGGGAGGCTGCGGTTGCTCTTTCTCAGAATAGCTCTAAGAAAGCACCCCCCCCCAACCAAAATACACACACACACACACACACACACACACGCACGCACCACACACGATTCTGTGTTTCTGATGTGCAATTCCACTCAGTAGCCCTGGCAAAGAACCCCACAGCCTCCCGGGGGGTGGGCTGTGAAAATCAGGCCAAGGCTAAATGCAGAGCCCAGTCACCTGTGCCGTCGGCAGGCTTCACAGACTCTCCAGGGCTGGCGGCTGCCGGTTAATTAAAAGGGACTGCGGCCCCACAGCTGTCATTCAGTACCCAGGGTGCAAGTGAAACCTCCGCTTTGCACACGGCCCGAGGAAGGATGAGTAAGGCCTGCGATTACCCACGCTCCCCCCCACCTCCCCGCAGCAGAGCGTCTGGCCCAGGTTGGCTGGCAGCCCAGGTCAGGGCTTTGGAAAGGGGGAAGGAGGCTCAAGTTCACCTTCTTTCCTTCTTTTCTCTCCCACCCCTCTCCTCCTCTGTCTTTCTCTCTCTGTCTCTCCTTTAATCAACCATTCAGCAACATATTCAGGGCTGCCTATGCGCTAGGCTTCAGGTCAGCCCTCTGAGTGGAGTAAGTGAACCAGACACAGGGCCAGGCCTCAGGAGCTTGATCCCCAGCAGAGGCGATGAGCGTGCGCACAGCTGTCAGAGAAGGAGGAAGCAAGCAGCACCCGAAGGACCCTGGGAGTGGGGACCTGTCTACCTTGTGAGCCCTAGGTGCCTCACTTGCCTCACTCACCCTAGTCTCAGCCCTCCCTCCCCCTCTCTCTCCCTCCCTCCCTCCCTCCCAGTCCAGGCTTCCTTAGGGCATGTGGGGTGCATGCTCAGAGCCCTGGGCTTCACAGAGGTGTTAGCAGGAGCTGCTGCAGATGGGATGCTAGGCCACACGCCTCCGCAGTGGGAGCGGGGGCAGGGGCAGCCCAGAGCCGCATCCTCAGCCTGAGCCCAGGGTGCTGGCCAAGCCGGCAAAGCTGGTCTTGGGTCCCTGCACTTGATCCCCTTGGCTTAGAAACCCTCCCTCTGACTGCAGTGGGTTCATAGCCAGGAACCGCCGTCATTCTAGAATGCTAGGTCACAGTGGTCGGCAAACCGCGGCTCACGAGCCACATGCGCCTCTTTGGCCCCTTGAGTGCGGCTCTTCCACAAAATACCCCAGCCTGGGCCAGTCTATTTTGAAGAAGTGGCGTTAGAAGAAGTTTAAGTTTAAAAAATTTGGCTCTCGCTCTCTTTCTCCGCCATCGAGGTGCGTGCATTCGCTTCTCCTTCACGATGTCTTCCCACAAGACTTTCAGGACCAAGAGGTTCCTGGCCAAGAAACAAAAGCAGAATCGGCCCATTCCCCACTGGATTCGGATGAAAACTGGTAATAAAATCAGGTACAACTCGAAGAGGAGACATTGCAGAAGAACCAAACTGGGCCTATGAGAAATGACACATGAGAGATGACTCACATATTTACGCTGTATCCAGGTTGCCTACACCTTTAAATGACTGAAAAGATGTCACTGTCTGGACAGTTGGGGCATCTTAATTGGAGAATTAATGGACTTGTGATTTTGCTCTGTTGATTCCCGCCCCCCCCCCGCCCCCCGCAATAGTAGGATGGTTCAGTAATAAATGTGTGAGACCTTTAAAAAAATAAAGAATTTGGCTCTCAAAAGAAATTTCAATCGTTGTACTGTTGCTATTTGGCTCTGTTCACTAATAAGTTTGCCGACCACTGTGACCTCGGTGACTGCAGAGGGTGCCCATTCGCAGAGCCCGCGGCTTGGAGGAAGCAATGGCTGAGGGCCCCACACGATGCCACACGCGGCCCCGGGGTGCTGAGAAGAAGGTTTTACGGTGTCATTGGGATGCGGAGACGCGCAGAGAAGAAACTGCTGGCGAGCATCGCAGAACCGTGTGCTCTGATGGTGAAACAGACTAGGGGCCTGGTGGACATGTCTCTGTCTCTTCTCTCACTCTCTGTCCCTTCTCCTTGTCTTTTTGTTTAAAAAATATATATTTTTTATTGATTTCCGAAAGGAAGGGAGAGGGGGAGAGAGAGAGAATCATGGATCGGCTGCCTCCTGCATGACCCACACTGGGGATTGAGCCTGCAACCCCGGGCATGTGCCCTGACCAGGAATAAAACCGTGACCTCCTGGTTCACAGGCCTGAGCCACACGGGCCGGGCAAGAGAATGGCTTTTAAACTGATTAGGAAGTGCCTAGCTCTAAGATTTCTAAGGCAATGCCCTCAGTCCCTGAAGTGCAGTTGGTATCTAACCATGGGGATCAAAGCCACGTTTGGAGAAACTTCACTAATTGTTCATCGTCTGCAGGCACTTTGGGGTCTTGCCTTTCCTCCAAAGATGTGAGAATGAGTTCAGCAGCCCCGGGGCCCTGTACACCGGCCCCCGCCCCCGTCTCGCCCCCCCTCCCGCCCCACCTGCTCTCTCAACAGTGGCTGGCCAGACCTCTCACGTTCCCTCCAGGTCGAAAACCCTGGAGGTCTGAGGACGCCTGTCGAAACAGGTCCTTCAGGGACAGGGTTTCACTCATAACGTTGAACCATGGTGCATGAGTATTTTAATCTGTTGATTTCTCCAACATAAATCCATAGCTCTTTGCACATAATTGGATCATCCGCCGTCCACGTTAGGGGGAGGAAACAAAGGTGCAGTGTGAGGGTTTTATAGAAGGGGGGTGATGGTCCTCTGCTGTCATCTCCTGCGTTGTAAGGGGTGGATGACAGGGTTCACTGCCCCCCTAGGCACCTGGGGGGGGGGCAGGTTACTGACCTAAAGTCTGTGAGCAGCTCGGGCCTGGGAAGCCCAATGTAAGAACCAGGAGCGGTGTCTGCGACCCCCCGGCTGGGCATGGGCGCCTGAGTGTGCTAAATTCCCGGGCCAACTTCAGGTCTGCATGAGCCTTGGATGGACACAGATTTAGTCCGCCACGGCTTTGATTTTTCCCTCTCTCTCTCTGGCCAAGCCATTTGACCTCGGTTTCCCTGCCAATAAAATGAGGTTAATAACATACTCTCCTAAGGGTGCCTCTTAAGAATAATTGCCCAGTTCTTGCTGGGCGCTTTGAAGAAAATCGCTATGAAGATGTTCTGTTGGCTCTGGAATTTTCCTTGATGCAAATATCAAACAGAGGAGAATGGCCAAAGTTCCGATTCTGGCCTTCCCCACTGAACCATTGCCCCTAATTCAGTTGGAAGAGAGGAAGGCACGGGAGGGGCTGTGATCAGAGCCTGGGCCTGCCTGGAATGTTAAAGGCACAGCCCTGCCTTTGATGCTTGCCTGCAACGCTTGTTAATTTTAATAGGGAGCGAGCAGAGGCGGGAAGGGTCTGTCTGGCAGAAGAAAACAGGTGGAGGCCAAAGGGGATCGGTGCCAACTCAATTCGGAGCTTGTTTGGCTTTGAAGTTCTTGGCCTCAGAGCTGGAGTCACAAGACAACTTCTCCTGTCAGGAGGGTAAGTGCGGATGGACGTCTGGGGGAAGTATGGACCGAGGGCTCCTCCATTCCCAGCTCAGCCAGGAGCAGATGGCTCCCCTCTCAATTCAGGAATCACTTTAGCGCCAATAATGCCCCTAACTGTGACTTTCCAGGGAAACATCAAATAGGGGGCTCAAGTGTAAGTAAGTGACCTGAAGGGCTCGGTAGTTAATGTGTAAGAGTGAAGTCAGTTGATGCGAGGTAATAGGGAGTGGTGGGGACTGTGGCAAAGTGACTAAGCTCCAATTGAATAGTGAGATTTGGGAACGAGGGTCAAATTTTGTCAGCTCTTCTGATGGCATAAGAGAAATGTAAAACCTGGATTGTGTGTATGTGTGAACTATTCCAATTTTAAACACTGATAAGAATTGCTTATTTGTTTATCACATTTAAATGATCTCCCCATGAACAACGAATGCATCCGTAGGCCAGAGAGATCCCCGGGGTCCCGTTTTGTGACCTCCATTTTAGAATCCTAAATCTTCAGGATGCAGTCTCTTAAAACTCACCGAAGCCTTCAGTTACTATTTTCTAGAGTGTTCAGATCAACCCCTGGTTGAGAGCATCAGACTCACCTAACGAGAGCTTTTCAAAACCGCCGTTTTGTGGGGATTCTGATTCAATGCCCTTGGGGTGGGGCCTGGGAAGGGCTCCTGCATTTTTTTGACTCCTCAGATGATTCTGATGCACAGCCACGTTTGAAAAGCGGTGACCTCATCGCTTCCTCTTGGTGATTTTTAATCTTTTGGAGTCATAAACCCTTTTGAGAATCTGAAGAAAGGCACCCACACTTTCCCTTGGGGGGTCAGGGGGGGAAAGATGCTCATTCAGAAAATACTTTGCAAACTATGTCAGGGGGCCTGAGTCCCCTCCCTCTGGCAGGTCAGCCTCGGCCACCAAGTGGAGAACCTTGCAAGTCTGATGCTGGAATTCCATCTACAGGAGCCGTGAGAATGGCCCTCAAGGTCCCACTTGCACTCCTGCAGTGACAGGGAGCTCATCATCTCTGGGGAACAGATCCCTCTTGGGGGAACAGTCTATCCTTCTTGGGGGAACAGTTATCTCTATAAAGTGTGTGTGTGTGTGTGTGTGTGTGTGTGTGTGTGTGTGTGGTGGGCTGCCTCTTTCCATTAGCAGCCTTCTCCACCTCCTCTAGCTTTCAGCCACAAGTCCCACATTTGTCCTCTGGCTAATCTCTCTCCTTTCGCTGGGTGGAGAGGGAAGAGTGCGGGGGGGGGGGGGGCAGGAGAAGTTGGGGGGTGGCCCGTGATGAGGAGCGAGTCCTCCTGGGATTTGAGACTTGGGGAGCAGATTCTTGGCCAAATCCTGGTGGTTCTCATTCATGCCACCTCATTCCTTTGCCCCCTGAGGGACCCCCTCGATTTGCCCGGGACACAATGCCAAGGCTGAATGCTCACTTTGCTCCTGCATCTCCATTCTCTCCCTATACCTCTCTGTACAGCTGAGCCTCTTCAAGTGCCTGACCCTCAAGCCTGGGAGATGAACCTTTCCAACATGAGTTGGTAGAGCTTGCGGATGCCAGGAGCAGCAAATACGTGATCATTGGAACCCCGGTAGCCCAGCACCCCTGCTTTGACCAGGGTTTGGTAGGCACTTGGAGGACAGGAATGCTAGTCTCTGTGAAATTCATGCCATCACGTTTCTAGTCAACATCTGCCATGCACGGACCTCACAGTTGTCAATGTGACGGCCTCAGATCTGCCGCCCAGCCAGCCTGGGCGTACTCTCGGGGCCTCCGGCTTCCTCAGGGAAGAACGTAACGTAAGGACTCCCTGAGAAAAGTAGGTTGCGGGTGGGTTGAGGCTTTGCTTTGCCTTACACTCTTCTAAACTTTAAGGGAAACCTCTCCTTCTAACAGTTGAGGTGGCTGTCCACCACCCCTCCCTCGGCACCCCCTTTGGGACTTTATGGATTTAATTCCAGCCAAGCCTCCCTTCTCCACCTGGAAGAAGCCTGGTTTTGTAGCTCTGTCATCCCACCATCCCTTTGATCACTTCAGTCATCGTATTTGCCTGACAGATGTACACAGGTTTGAATGCAAATGCCCTCAAGTGTTCCCACTCACCTTTCAGCCCAGGGAGTCTAGAAGAAGGGAACAGGGCAGCCGAAGCAAATCCCATAGGGAGGCTGGGGAAATGGCATTCTCGTACCAACCCCGTCATTGAATGGACACCCATGGGCCTGGCAGAGTCCCACTCATGTGCTCATTCATGCGTCCATGCCACAAATATTTACCGAGGTTCGGTTGGCGTGACTTAGGGGTTGAGCATTGACCTCTGACCGATTCCCGGTCAGGGCACATGCCCGGGGTTGCGGGCTCGATCCCCAGTGTGGGGCGTGCAGGAGGCAGCCGATCCATGGTTCTCTCTCCTCATTGATGTTCCTATCCCTCTCTCCCTCTCCCTTCCTCTCTCTGAAATCAATAAAAATATATTTTAAAAATATTTACCGGGTTCCTAAGATACATCAAGTTCCAGACTCTGTGCTAAAGATGCAACAGTCAATGACACCAAGCAAAACCTCACCGTCCCAGAGTTACTATTTTTGTAGGGGAGACAGGGGACAAACAAGCACGCCTACAAAGAATCCCACGTCCAGATGTGTGACACGAGCGATAACTACAGATATGTTGAGGGGAACTCAATTTACAGAGAGGGTTGCCCTTCAGCTGAGGTTTGTGGGGGGAAGGGTATTCCAGGCAGAGAGAACAGCATACGCCAGGGCCCCGTGGCCGGGAAAATAAAATTGCTCTTCTCAATCCAGCCCTCCCACTGAGCTGGGTCAAGGGAGCTCTGAGGAGGAGCCAAGACTGGGCCCTGCGTGTGTTTGCATACTAATGAGGCAAGGCCAGGGGCTAATTAACGAGGGCCTGACCTCCAGGGTTCTTAGCTGCTGCCTGCTTTTGTCCAAGTCTTTCTCTTTCAGAGAACCTTGAGCTGGTGCCTGGGCCCATGCACACAATAGGGCCCTTCAGGGCCTCCTTTGAATGAAGGGTCCTGTTCCCACCACCGTGTTGAAGATGTGGGGACAAAGCAGAAACTCAGAAGGACTAAGAAGTTTTGTTCCTCGGGGTGGGCAGGCCAGCGCGCTGCAAAGTCCCAGGACCGGGCCTGCCGTGGCCGCTGCCCTGGGCCTGGGCTGAGTCATGGTCCCAGCTCCCGGGCTAAATTATTGCCCTCGGTTTACAGCTAGAAATCCTGAAAGGAGGCTCGGGTCGTTGGGCGTGGCTGTGGTCCTGAGGCACCAGGACAGGCAGATCCCTCTCTTTCATCCCCCACAGGGGCCAGAGAGGGCTCAGCGTGGGATTAATGGCGTGGGTTTCCCAGGGGGAGGCTGGGTCTATGGTAGAATATTTAGATCATTCATATCAGTGCAGGAAGGGATGACCAAGAAAAAAATAACACAAATCACTTTTACAGGAAGTGATAGATACTCATCTACACTTACAATCATAGAAATGCAAATGAGAACAACACCCAGATATCATGTCTTAAATGTCTATCTGATTGGCAGAGATCCGGAATGCGCAGTGTGCTGCTTGGGGAGGTGGGGGACAGACGGGATCTGACAGGGATGGTGACACACACAGTGGCCCCCAGAACATAAACGGCATATGTGCTGGCAGGAAACAACACTGCTGCTGGGAAATTACCCTATTTATTACACCTGGCGCACCAGGACGTGGGCGCAATTCCTGGTGATCCAGCTTGTAAAGCACTGGGAAGGGACTGATGTTCAGGAGTCACGAGGCATCGATGCGGTGGAATTCCAGGCAGCCCTGGAGAGCGGCAGGCAGCTCTGCCCGTCCGGGTGGGGAAGGACGGGGAAGATACAGTGTTCACCGAAGGGAGCGAAGTGCAGCATGGTGTGTTCGGGAAGGTACAGGGGGAAGGCGGGGGGGCGGGAAGCTACCGAGACACACATGATGGTATATGAACAGAATCTGCTGGCAAGGAGACCAAGAAACACGTAAGAGTGGTTGCCTCTGAGAGGGGACTAGGGAGCTCGGGTCAGCTCAGCTGGGAGGGACGCAGGAGGTTAGCCAGCCGGGGAGGAAGCGTGGGAGGGCTCCAGGGCATGTCCAGCCTGTCTCACTTGGTCCCCATCAGCCAGACTCCAGCAGCAAGCTAACCTACTGGTTGGAGTGTCTGCCCCCTGGTGGTCAGTGCACAGCATAGCGAGTGGTTGAGCAGCCTTAGCATATCATTAGCATATTATACTTTGATTGGTTGAACAGATGACCCAACGACCGGACACTTAGCATATTAGGCTTTTATTATATAGGATATATACATATGGAGATTTGGGAGCCTCAATTGTTTCCATCTGTGAAATGGAGGAGCTAATAGGGTTGTTGGGAAGACTCAACATATGAAGTGGCTGGTGCGGGACTGCTACTCCATACATGCCAGTCCCCTTCACACTCAGATGTCACCTCCTCCACACAGCTTCACTCCTCACCACCTCCCCTCTACTCTTCAGGACATTCAGTATTTCTCCCTTTTAACCCTGATCGGTTCTCTATCTTGCATCAGGGTGAATGGTCTCCCTGGTGTAGTCATTCACTCCTTGAAGTTGGGGCTTATGTCTAAGGCATCATCGTGTCTCTCTCGCCAGGGAGCTCAGGACCTGGCGTGAAGCTCAGTAAATGTTTGTGTGCCCAGAGGCCTGCAGCCCCGCTCTGTGGGCGAAGTCCGGTTCTCTCAGTCATTAGTGCCATAATGTTAGGCACGTTCCTGACCTTGCCTGGAAGGCCTGGCCTGTAAAAGGGGAATAATTAATAATGGCGCCTACATCACAGGCTTGTTGTGAGGATGAACTAAGTTAATGTGCTTAGAACAGTAGCTGCCACAAGGCAAGAGCTTTGTAGCTGTTGGCTATGATAACTTTTTGGCTATTGTGATTAATTCTGCTATGAATATTGGGGTACAAGAATCTGCAATGAACATGGAGGTGCAGCTATCTCTTCAAAACAGTGATTTTATGTCCTCTGGAGACATACCCACAAGCGGACTTGCTGGATCCTTGGGTAGTTCTATGTTTAATTTTTTTGTCTGTGTATGGAATCTTTTTAAAAAAATATATTTTACTTTCATTGATTTCCGAGAGGGAGAGGGAGAGAGAGCGAGAGAAACATCAATGATGAGAGAGAATCATCAGTCAGCTGCCTCCACTAGGGAGGAGCTGCAACCCGGGCATGTGCCCTGATCAGGAATACAACCCTGACCTCCTGCGTCAACGCTAAACCATGGAGCCACTCTGGTTGGGCTCCATGTTTAATTTTTGAAGAACCATCATCCTGTGTATCATTTGCATTCCCACCAACAGTGCACCCCAATTTCTCCACATCTTTCTGTGTATGCTTTCATACCTTTTAATTTGGTTGATATTAAAGTATTACCTATTCAAATAATAAATTACACACATATTTTTAAACGATATTTTTATTGATTTCAGAGAGAGGAAGGGAGAGGGAGAGAGAGAAACATCAGCGAGAGAGAATCATCCATCGGCTGCTTCCTGCATGTCCCCTACTGGGGATGGAACCCACAACCCAGGTGTGAGCCCTGACCAGGAATCCAACTGTGACCTCTGGGTTCATAGGTCAATGCTCAACCACTGAGCCATAGCAGCTGGGCAATAAATTACATATTTTTAAAAAGACCTGCTGTGTTAAAGAGGTGAGGGTGTGTGAGCGAAGGGACAGGACAACAAGGATCAAACAGACAGCGGCCCAGGTTGGTGATCTGTCTGGCACTTTCCTGCTTGGAAATGCCAGGACTGCAGAAACGGAACTTGGAGTCTCCCGGGGTCTGCTCTGCCCCTTGGAGAAGTGGTGCTCAGATCCGTCCGGCTGCACGCTGCTTTCAGCCACAGGAGTTCATTCGAAGGTGGAAAACCTCAAGCCTCCCAGAGAGGGGTGCGCCAGAGGTGGCTTCCCGCCCAAGGAGGTGGTTCCGAATGCTGAGCCAAGCCTCAGCCAGCGTCTGATGCGGCCCACGCCCAGCTATGGCTCCAGGGCACCCGGCGGAGCACCCTCCTAAGAAACTGGGATGCGCTCCCGCCTTGAGCTTTGATCCGAACCCTGGGAGCGCGCTGGGCCAGGAGCCGGTCCCTCTGCTCCTCGGATGCCGGGCTGACCGCATCCCGCTGTGGCCTCTTCTAATTTCAAAAGCATTCGAAAGCTCTTGGGTCTTCCTTGCCTTGGCCGGGCCAACAGGTCGTTGTTGGCACAGCTCTGGTCACATCTTCCCATCAGTGCCCCTGGGGGTTGGGCAGGGGGACACCAAATCAGGAGGAGGTTTGCATCAATCATAACAACAAAGAGATTAGGGAGAGTGTATTTGCGGATTAAACAAAAATCACAACTTATGTAAGTTATATTGATATTTCAAAATCAGAAGCTTATGCCTGGAGCCAGAGAAGGTTCGGAAGAACTACATCAACAGAAATGAATCCGTGTGTTTCTTTGAGTGAATTGTTTGTCAAGGCTATTGTGATATTCGAATCCTGCGAGATCAAATCTTTTCTCTCGTTTCCAAAAGGATCTTCAGGTGTAACCTCGGGAGTCTCTGGCTCACCCAGGATCATGAGTCAAGCTCAGAATCCTGCCCAGAATCTCAAGCATGGTCTTGTCGGTGTCATAGTGCCACACAAGGAGAAGAAAGAGGTGCCACTCCCTAATGCTTATCAGTATAAGACCATCGATCAATTTAGAATTTTTTAGCGGGGAGAAGTTAGTAGGCCTACCCTACAGGGTGGGATTGGAACGTGGGGTAATGAGAGGGGCTGGGGGCTCAGGACAGGCCTCTTGAAGAGGCCAGCGTCGGGCCGAGAGCTCTGATTGACATGTGGGAGCCAGGCTTATAAAGATCTGGGGGCTATTTCTGGCGGAGAGAACTCTAAAGTGGGGTAGTAGCTCCTGCCAGGTGAGTTATTTAAGATGCGACTATTGATTTATGTGAAGAGCCCGGTCATTCATTGACCAAATATTTAAAGAGCACCCGCTATGTGCCAGTAACTGTTGAGGGTGCTTGGATACTGTTAGGCTGGTAGAGGGAGCGAGGGTATTGTGTAACAGTGCTGGTGTCCCACGCCCCGCTGCTCCGCTCTGATCCCTGGGGTGAGCGGCTCCTCTTCCTCTTGGTGCTGGCCTGTCCGCTCCCTGCCGAGTGATGGAAGAGGTCTGCCTCAGGGAGTAAGAGACACATCTCTCTGAGTCTGGCGTTCAGAATTTGGAAGTTAATTTTCCAGCAAATAGAAGTCACAGTCTCTATTATCAATGTCTAAAAATATATATTTATTTTTAGATATACATTTTTATTGATTTCAGAGAAGAAGGGAGAGGGAGAGAGAGATAGAAACATCAATGATGAGAAAGAATCATTAATTTGCTGCCTCCCGCATGCCCCTAACTGAGGATCAAGCCCACAACAGGGCCATGTGCCCTGACCCAGAATCGAACTGTGACCTCCTGGTTCATAAGTCCATTTCCAAGTCCAGTGTATATTTTACACTTACAACTCACCTCCACTGGAACTAGCCACATTTCCAATTCCCAGGGGCCACAGATGACACGGAGTGACCATCCAGGAGACCACAGTGCTAGGCCTTGCTGAAACCAGCACAAGGCAGGGCTACCCTGGTGCCCTTCACTTCCGGTCTCTGATTGGACAGTCTTTGTGGTGATCCTCTGGCTGTGATTCCTGAGAGCTCCTGTTCAGGAAGCACCTTGATATCTAAGTTCCGGGTGCCAGTCTTAGATCCTGAGGAAGCTGGGTGCCAGGCACGTGAGGACCTGGCGTGGTCATATCAGTTCTCCCTTCCCAGCGTGGCGATGGCATAGTCCTGTGCTCCTTTCATGTTTTCTTCACGGTGCCTTTCAGGCTGATCCTCCTCTATGCTTTCCTTTGAATTAAAAAAAAAAAAAAAATCAAATTCTTATTTTGCGATATAGCTTTACATGAAGTTATAAGAAATAATACAGAGTCCGGCCAGTGTGGCTCAGTGGTTAAGTGTTGACCTAGGAACCAGGGATCATGTTTCATTCCTGGTCAGGGCACACGCCCAGGTTGTGGGCTTGATCCCCAATGTGGGATATGCAGGAGGCAGCCGATCAATGATTCTCTCTCATCATTGATGCTTCTTTTTCTCTCCCTTCCTCTCTGAAATCAATAAAAAAATATATCTTTAAAAAAAGAAAGAAAGAATAGCGAGAGAGCTCACATACCTTTGCTCAGTTTCTCATAAGGAAAAACACCTCCTCCAGCTGGCCGCCCTGCCCCAGCCCGCTCCCCAGAAATCAGCCCCGTGGCTGTTGGAGGCCTGTCCAGGGCGCCCTCTCACCCTGCCCCCCTCCAGGCCTCTAGTCCAGCATCCTAAGGTGCGTACCCGCCATTCTTTACACCTGCACACCCTCTAGTGGGGGTGCTTTGCCTACGCAAACGGAGGACAAGGAGCCGGAGGGGCAGGCAGCAGGCATGTGCATAAGTCAGCATCTAAATTCTTGGCCTTGCCCTGGCCAGTTTGGCTCAGTGGATAGAGCGTCGGCCTGCAGACTCAAGGGTCCCAGGTTCGATTCCGGTCAGGGGCATGTACCTTGGTTGCGGGCACATCTCCAGTAGGGGGTGTGCAGGAGGCAGCTGATTGATGTTTCTCTCTCATCGATGTTTCTGATTCTCTCCCTCTCCCTCCCTCTCTGTAAAAACTCAATAAAATATATTTTAAAAAAAAAAAAAATTCTTGGCCTCATGGGTTCCCACCAGGCCTTAACTGGCTGGGTTGGTCTTTCCCACCCCAGGGCTGAGAGGGAACCCGGAACAATGCGACTGGCTAACAAGAAAAGAAAGCAAAGACGCCAGCTTTATGACAACAGCAATCCTGACTAGTCAGAGGCAGCCTTTTCCTCTAGGGGTAATAATAATACCAACCTAATAATTCTAACTTCTTATGGGAGCGCTTATTAAGTGCCAGGCCGAGCTTTCAGTGCTTTATTTGTATTAGTTTGTCTAATGCTCACAGCAACACTCCCCAGAAGTTCACTGCAGGACACAGTATGTGCCGAGGTTAGCAGCTCAGACGACCACCCGGGTTTGCCATCCTGGCCCCGCCACCTACCAGCTGTGTGGCCTTGGGTTTATGTCATATAATCTCTCATGACTCAGCTTTCTCTCTTGTGAAATGGGTATGGCCGAAACGGGTTTGGCTCAGTGGATAGAGCGTCAGCCTGCGGACTGAAAGGTCCCAGGTTCGATTCCGGTCAAGGGCATGTACCTTGGTTGCGGGCACATCCCCAGTAGGGAGCGTGCAGGAGGCAGCTGATTGATGTTTCTCTCTCATCGATGTTTCTAACTCTCTATCTCTCTCCCTTCCTCTCTGTAAGAAATCAATGAAAATATATTAAAAAAAATAGGTTTAACCTAGGCTTATTTGAAAAAAAAAAAAAAAGGGTGTGATGACAGGATCACCCCGCCCCCCCCGGGTGGCTGTGAGGATGGAAGGAGTAGGTGTGTGTCAAGAGTGCGTAGAGAAGGCGCTCAATAAATGCGAGTGACTGATGGAGGAGGAATTTGAACCCAGGTCTTTGTGCTGTTGAGGCCTGCAGGCTTACCACCACACAGGGCTGAAGGGCAGAAGCTCAGACCCCGGGCCATTTCCATGACAGGACTGGTCAGAGAACTGCTACAGGACTGTGGGGTCTGGACGTGGGACAGAAGAGGAAGTGGGGCAGAAAGGGGCTGGGAGAACTCAGAGGCAAGGCCTATCCGGCTATCAGCTCAGGTCTTGTCTTCCGCTAAGGCCCTCAAATTTAGTCTTTGGACATTATTACAAAAGAGGTTACAGCTAGTCAAGATGCACCAATAGGCTTGGGAAAAAAGATGCTCATTTGTACAGCAGAATTTACAAAATGCAAATATCGACAGTATTCTAGAAGTCATTTTTTAAAGGAGATTTTTAAAACATATTTTATTGATTTTTCACAGAGAGGAAGGAAGAAGGATAGAGAGTTAGAAACATCAATCAGCTGCCTCCTGCACACCTCCCAGTGGGGATGTGCGTGCAACCAAGGTACATGCCCTTGACTGGAATCAAACCTGGGACCTTTCAGTCCGCAGGCCGACGCTCTAGCCACTGAGCCAAACCAGTTAGGCCTAGAAGTCATTTTTTAAGACCTACCTACAGCATCTGACGTCATTATCTTCCTGGCAAACCTCTCTTCCTGTGACACGATACCCTCCTGGTCCTCCTTCATCAATGGCAGCTGCTTCTCGGTCTCCTCTGCTGGTTCTGTGAATGAAGAAGGGGCTACATAGTAAACCTGAGAAGAGCAGGCAGGCACATGGCTGGCTGACAAGCTCAGTGATGGAAGGTCACCACACAGGATGGTCTGATCTTAAGTTCCTAACTGGGCAGGTCCCCATGAGTAGCCACATCCCAGGCTCACAGCTTCTTTAGCAAAAGTCAGTCTTAACCTTGAGTCCTATCGATTGTTCTTATGCATCTAGGACAGTGATCGACAAACTCATTAGTCAACAGAGCCAAATATCAACAGTACAATGATTGAAGTTTCTTTGGAGAGCCACATTTTTTAAACTTAAACTTCTTCTAACGCCTCTTCTTCAAAATAGACTCGCCCAGGCCGTGGTATGTTGTGGAAGAGCCACACACTCAAGGGGCCAAAGAGCCGCATGTGGCTCGCGAGCCGCGGTTTGCCGACCACTGGTCTAGGATAAAGTACCTTTGAAAGGTTATAGGAATTCTCTTTTCCGGACCACTTAGAGTCATAACTGCAGCACCAGGGCAGAGACCATGAAACTCCTCATTGTCATCTTGTTGGCCACATACCAGCTCTACAGTACTGGGAAGGTTAATGTTAACTATCTGGCACCCACCTATGTAAAGAAGTATGCGTTTCTGCATTTTGCATTTACTACAATCCTAGAGATTTCCTCACTTTGCCTTTTTCCTGCCTCTTTAATTGACCAATAATGGATTTCATGTAACTTTCCTTAAGTTTGTCTCCTTTGATTCTAAATGTATAAAATGAACTGCAAAATAATAATAATAATAATAATAAAATGAAAAAATAAAATAAAATGAACTGCAAAACTGCCATTCTCCAGAGCATGTTTTTCAGTCTGTTGAGATCTTGCTTCTGGTCATGTCCTCAAAAATTTGGCTTAAATCCTTACAAAATTTTTCTGTTGGTTTGACAGTTCCTACTCATGCCATCCCTCCCCTAAATGTCTATTTCTGGAAGGCAGCCAGAGCGGTCCCTGGATTTCCTCTGCTGTACACTCTTCCTCAGGGCTGACTCCCTCATTTCCTCTAAGGCCTTGGCTGAATGTTGGGAGGTTCCTTCCGTACCACTTTTTTAGAAATTGTACTCCCTTTAATCCTCTCTCGCGCTTCCCTCCTTTATCTCTGTGGTGCTATTAAAGAACAAAAGTTCAGTGGAGTCTGAAGATGAAGTAAAGGCATTCCAGACAAACAGAAGCTGAAAGAATGCATTGTCAGTAGAACAGCACTTTAAATAAAATGTAAAGGAAATTCTCAGGCAGAAGGAAAGTAATACCAGATGGAGATTTAAATCTGTATAAAGGAATGAGCACTAAAAATGATAGGTATGTCGGTAAATATAATTTTCCCCCATTTAAAAATATATTAAAAAGTTAATTGAATATTTGTAGCAACAAAAATATCCATGGATTCTAGGTTTATTGCATATGTGGAAGTCAAATGTGTGACAAGAATGTCATGAAGGAAAAGGGATAGGAATAATGGATACAGCAGGTCCTTGAATAACACTGTTTTGTTCAACAGTTTTATACTGTTGATGAGATGCCTTAGGGACTTGACTCTTGTTTATATCAATTAACCTAGGGTAAAATTGCTTTTTCATATGCCATTTCCCTGAATGTTTTAGAACCTATCAGTGACTTTAAGGACTTACTGTTCTAAAGTTTTTACATCAGAAGTTGACAAACTATGGCCCATGAGATAAATCCAGCCATTCACTTCTGTCCACAAGTTAAGAATGGTTTTCACATTTTTGAATGGTTAGTGGAAAAAGCAAAAGATGAATAACATCTTGTGACATGTGAAAATTATATGAAATTCAAGGGTCCGTATCCATTAATAAAGTGTTATTGAAACACACGCCAAAAAAAAAAAAATTCAATGGAGTCAATTTGAAGATCGAATTGGTTTTATTGAGCTATTATTCATGAATCTGGCAGCATCTTACAGGACAAACAGAAGTTGTACAACATGGAAAGCTGTAGTGCTAGAAAGAGAAGCCCCGCGGGTGCGCCGGTGCAGGCACGGCCACTGTAGACACGTTAGTAATGGAAAATAAGGATAAATTCCAGCAGCAAAACACGTGACACCGTCGATTTCAAGCTCTGCCTCGGGAGAGGCTCCACTGCGCAGCCGCAGGAGCTGGGCGGAGCCTGCGCAGCCGCAGAAACAGCTGGGCGGGTCTGCGCAACTGCGGAGTAGATGGCAGCTCCGGGGTGGGGACGCCTCGGACCCGCGCTGTTTCGCGCTCGGCCCGAGGCAGCTGGAGCCGGCGAGTTGGCCTAATCCCTGCGCCCCTCACCGCAGCGGGTGAGGCCGGCTCCGCTGCGCCGGCCTCGGGCCACAAGCCGTCCTCCCCAGGGCCGCCGCCATCATGCTGCTGCCCGTGTTCACCCTGAAACTGCGCCACAAAATCAGCCCCCGCATGGTGGCCATAGGGCGCTACGACGGGACGCACCCGTGCCTGGCGGCTGCCACCCAAGCGGGCAAGGTAACCGCTCCCACCTGCACGAAGCCTGGGCCCCTGGAGTCCCACAATCTCCGCGGGCCCGCTACCCTCGACCCCGCCCCTCATCCTCCGACTCCGCCCCCAGCCATGGGTTGCCCGGCAACCGGTCGGTAGTCCTGTAGTTCTCCATCCTGCCCAGAATAAAGAACAATGGGGTCTCGCATGAATAGCTTTTCTGAGCAGTTAACTTTGCAAGGGGAAGGGACTGGTCAGGGTTAGCAGTGGTAACAGACCTCAGATTCTCTGCCTTTCTCTCTGAACTCCTTCCACTATCTCAGACTGCCCCAGCCACACAACGTGATGGGGGGCGGGGAGGGGGCGGGAATACAACGACCCCCTCCCAAATGAAATGATTCAGATTGCACTTTTGATATGTATCCATGTTATTCACCGAATATCTGTGTACTTAGTGAATAACTTATGGGGAAAGATATGCCAGGTGCTGTGCAAGGTGTGGGAGTCACAGAGATGAACAAGACATGGTCATTCAAGGGCACCAATTTGTAAAAAAGTGGTAGATGTTGAGGGTTGGCATTCATTATCTCGGCATTCTTGCAACAATGCCAAGGGCAGCAGCACATAGCGCTGGTTCTGGTACCCACTGATTTCATGACCTGGGGCCAGTTACTTGATAATAGTATCTACAACATCGGGTTGTTCTGAGGACTGAATACGAGTAAGTTAATATATATGAAGCATTTGGCACATAAGAAATGGTCACTAAGGGTTCACTGCTATTTTTTATCCCTCCCACTTTACTGACCAGTGGTTCAGAGAGATTTGAAGGGCTACTTGAGGTCACTCACCTAGAAAGTCATGGAAATGAGATTAGAGTCCCTGTTCTCTGACCCAGTGCAGATTTCATAATGATTCAAACATTTATATAATAACACTTCCCCTTATGTTGTATATTCTTATGATATGCCTTGGGGTACATAATTTAAAAAATAATTTTCATTAAGTAGTTTAATGGAGTAAAGCACTTAGCACAGGCCCTGGCAAATAATAATGCCCATTGTTATTGTTAAGCAGCACTGACAAATGCCAGAAAGAAATTCATATTGTTTTTGCTGGGAAGGGCCCATTGATAGTAGCTTAGCCCCTAATTTATTGAGGTATTAATATGTGCTGGGCACTGTCCTTAGCTCTGCAGGTGCAAGGGTGAATGTGACAAGACTCTCCCCCTTAGAGCTTACATTGGGAACCAGACAATGAAGGGGGCAAAATGTATTTTTATACCTAGGATTTGTATGGCTCAGTTGAAGTTTGTAAAACAAATTTACTGCCAGACTGTTTTAAGGGTTAGGAAGTGAATTTGGTGCTTGGTTGAAAGATACTAAAGGAAGTGTTTATTATTTTATTTGCTGGGATCGTTTTGGTGTGTCAGAGGGCTTGGACAGCCTGCTGGAGCTGGAACCTAGCATGTAAGCTGCCCTAGTAAGCAACGAGGCCTTGTACATGACCTTGTTCTTTACAATGCCAGGAACCACGGATTCCCACAATTCATAGTGGTTGAAAGCCAGCCATACACAGAACTGTGTTGTAGGTGTTTTAAGTAAGTTTATCGGTGATTAAAGTGACTTTTTGTTAATGTTGATATATGTTAATAACCTAGTCTTTTAAAAAATGTTAATTTTACATTTTTGATATTTTAAGGGAATGTAACGAACTGGTTTTGTTGTAGGTTTTTATTCACAATCCTCATACGCGGAGCCAGCATTTCAGTGCGCCTAGAGTCTTCCAGAGCCCCCTGGAGTCTGATGTTTCTCTTCTCAACATCAACCAGGCTGTCAGCTGCCTGACTGCAGGAGTATTGAACCCTGAACTTGGCTATGATGCTCTTTTAGTGGGGACACAGACTAATCTTTTGGCTTACGATGTCTACAATAATTCAGATTTTTTCTACAGAGAGGCAAGTATACCCCTTTATAACCATAAAACCCCCATTACCCATTAAGGCTCATTTTTGTTATGCTTGAACGAGATCAGACATTTATTTTGGTTTATCATGTGGCTGTTGTACTGTAGTCAAACACCGCGGTGATTTTGCCATTTGCATCTGCTTCACCCACTTGACGTTTATTTGGCCAAGATTGCTAACCGCTTTCATTTTGCATTGCCCTCATGAACAGTGATGTAGAACACCCTTTCCTGTGCCTATTTACATGTCTGTTGTGAAGTGTTGAAGTCTTTGCCTATTTATTAATTAGTAGCTTGTGTGTATTATTGATTTGTAGATGTTCTTTGGATATAATGGGTACAAGTTCTTTGTCAGATTTATATTTAACAAATATTTTCTCCCAGTATGTGGCTTATTCCAACAGGTAGGTATCTTCTGATGAGTAAAAGTTTTTAATTTTGATAAAGCCCAGCTAATCAAATTTTTTTTTTCTTTAACTGTGTGGGAGTGCTTTTCCTGCCCTTCCAAGAATCTTTGGTCACGTAGATACGCTTGCTGTGTTATTGCACAAGACTGGACTTGAGTTTAGGACTGCATTAGTCAGAGTTCTCCAGATAAACAGAATTAACAGGACGTGTATAGAGAGAGAGGGGTGGGGAGGGTTATGTTTTAAAGACGTGGTTCACATGGTTGTGGAGGCTGTCCAGTCCAAAATTTGCAGGGCCGGCTAGCAGGCTGGAGACGCAGGGAAGAGCGGATGTTGAAACACATCAGTGTCTGAAGGCAGTGTTCTGCATTCTTCCTTCCTCAGGAAGACCTTTTTCTATTAAGGTCTTCAACTGTTTGGACGAGGCCCACCCACATTATGAAGTATAATCTGCTTTGCCCAAAGGCTGCTGATTTAAATGTTAATCTCGCCTAAACATACCTCCCCAGAAGCATCTAGAATAATGTTTAGTCAAATATCCTGAAGAGCCTTGGACTTCGTAGCACTTTATGGTAGCAGATTAGTGTGTGCCGCCAAGGGCCCAAGTGTACCCTGCATCTGCGCTCAGCCTTTGCATCAGCACACCTACGCCACAGTGACATACACCTGCCTCTCAGGAGACCATGGGGTTTCTCACAATTGATGACGGAGGAATTTGAGTATCCAAATACAGAGAAGGATACATGTTACCTCCCGTGTGCCTGCGCATCCTTGTTATCTGAGATTTTATTTATGTTTTTTTCTTAGGTGGCAGATGGGGCCAATGCAATTGTGTTGGGGACACTGGGAGACATTTCCTCTCCTCTTGCGATTATTGGTGGAAATTGTGCTCTGCAGGGTTTTGATCATGAAGGAAAGGACCTCTTTTGGACGGTATGAAGATCAAAACACTCTCTTTAGGACTCTGAAACGTTTTAACTTTAAATGTTCTTTATTTAGCTTTGTTTGTTTTTTACCATCCATATTTATAATTCTGTGCATTAAAAAATATGCAAAATTTGGATAACACCTGTTGGTGGTTTGTAATCTTCTCTTTCCTGTGGCTATTATAGTCAGGTTGAGTGGAAAAAGAGGGCATGCTCATGATACTGGGTTTTGTTTTCAGGTCACTGGAGATAATGTTCATTCCTTGGCCTTGTGTGACTTTGATGGTGATGGGAAAAAAGAGGTATGTGGGGGAGGAGATACTTCTCTTCGTGTTCAGCTGAATAAATTTTCCCGTGACAGTGACGTTGCTTCGGGGGCTCTGTTGCCTAAATAACGAGCTCACTGGCCTCGTTTGTCTTCCTCCTCTCTTTTGAACAATACATCACTTTGTTTGTCTAGTGCAAAGATCAAGGCCGGGATGTTTCAAAGACACAGGAGAGGGAGGGAGGGAGGGTGGGACAGTTGATGGGACTGCAGTCATAGTCACAAATTTATAACTTGCTTTTGATGCTTTCGAATCATATCAGTAAACAGTTTTCAATTTTGGCCAACTTTTTCAGGAATTTAGAAGTTTTAGAAATTGGCTCTTAGTCTTTGAAATGATTCTCATGGTTCCTCTAGAAATTAGCTTCTTGAGCAGCCAGTGAACTGCTGTGTTGGGCAGTGAGTCGCCCCTCTCTTGCCCATGGATGCCAGGCTCTGGCGTTGGAAATGGGGCTTCCATCTGCAGGGGGGCAGGCGCTGAGCCAGCGAGCTCTTTCAGGTGCGGCTGGAAGAACGCGCCCTGGCGGATGTGCAGCCCCCATGGCTGGAGGAAATCTCTAGAGCCACTACTTCTTTTTTAAACATCATACTGGTACTGATTTCAGAGAGGGAGCAAGAGATAGAAACATCCATGATGAGAGAACCATTGACCGGCTGCCTCCTACACTCCCCATGCTGGGGATCAAGTCCAGAAACCCAGGCATGTGCCCTGACTGGGAATTGAGCTGTGACCTCCTGGTTACAGGCTGATGCTCAACCACTGAGCCACACTGGCCAGGCAAGCCACTGTTTCTTCACGGACTGAATTTGTTGACCTTCAAATTGGAGGGAACTTTCCCCAGCATTGGCTTGCTGGGAAACTAGAAGTCTTGGGTAGCAGTAGCAACATACAAAATGTTAAGCAATTTTTTGTTTTACTTATGGGAGTTTTTCTGTGTTCACTTGCTGAACGAACATGCATGTTTTTATTTTAAGCTTCTTGTTGGATCTGAGGACTTTGATATCCGAGTTTTTAAAGAAGATGAGATTGTGGCAGAAATGACAGAAACAGAGGTGAGAAGTGTGACGTTGGTTGGGCAAGATGGATGAGCATAGTCCAGTGTAACATCAGATGAGAGTGCTGGGCCATCTCACAATCTAGACTGTTTTAGGGTAAAAATTGTGGGGGTTAAACAGGGCTAGACATTACAAAGAAGGAAGCATTTAAAAATCTTGTATAAGACATATTTTGAAAAGACTGATTAAACAGGAAAATTACTGAGTGGAAAGGCATTTCCTTTAATGAGTTACAACATCATCATCATCGTCATCATCATCGTAACTATTTATTGTGCACCTAGTACTAGTATATGCCAGTCACTGTTCTAAGTGCTTTACAGGAAGTAAGTCATTTAACTCTACAACGACCCTATTGGGAAGGAAATACTATTATTCCCACTTCAATGAAGTTAAGTTTCTTTGTGAAATTACACACACAGGTGTTGGCTATTAAGTGGCTTGGTCAGGATTTGGACCTTTGTGTCTTGTCCTCTTCCCCCTCCTCCTGTCTGTCAGTGGGATTGAATGAAGTGCCTAAGTGAGATTTTTACTTTTTCTCTTCGTTCAAATTAAGTACTTCTTAGGCACATTTCTGTAGGTGAACTTAAGAATTAGATGTTAGAGAACTTGGCTAGTTTCTTTGTGACTATAATTACTTCATGTGATTGAACCTGATAGGTTTCTTAAAGAACTTAAACTTCATTTTTCAAAGTAGTCCGTAAGATTGCCCTTGTCCTTTTGTTGTTTTGACATTCTTAGGATGTAAGCTGCTGGCTTTCCAGCACTGAGCAAGATGGAAACAGAGTAATTAGGATATTCTGAATTAAGGAAGCAGAAGAAGATAAAGGAGCAATGGCTTGTGAACATTATAAACCCACAGAAAGAGAAGAAAGAAAAAAAAAAAAAAGAGAAGTGAGTCTAAGAGCTGATTCTGGAAAAGGTAGTCATGTGGTGTTTGGGAGTCTGGCCTGAAAACCGCACTTGACCACTTATTCCTGCTCTTCAACACTTACAAAAGCAACCCAGGAGAGTCAGGGTTCTGTTCCCCTAACGGCAGAGGAAGCCGAAAACTAAAGCTTGCATATTGCTATTTAGTGTTACCACTGACTTTAATTAACTGACCCTTACCCTATAGCGAGAGCTTTGGATTTTTACTTAGTCCTACTATGCTTTTTATATACTTGCAGTTACTATGGTTATGAAGTGGTAGTTTGGACAAAGAAGTAATGAAGGAGATGAATGCCAACAGCAGTAGTCTGAAGACATGTATCTGTACAGGGGGTTCTGTTTTATGTGTAGGTGCTTAACATGTGTTTTTCTGGAGAAAGGGTCCTTAGCTTTCATTAGGTTCTTTAATAAATATTTTTTTTTATTGATTTCAGAGAGGAAGGCAGAGGGAGAGAGAGAATCATTGATTAGCTGCCTCCTGCACTCCCTGTTCTGGAGATGGAGCCTGCAATCCAGACATGTGCCCTAACCTGGAATTGAACTGTGACCTCCTGGTTCCTGGGTTGACACTCAACCACTGAACCACACCTGCCAGGCTCATTAGATTCTTAAAGGGGTTCGCCACCTCTCAGCCTGATTCCCCTCCACACCCCCCCAAGAACAACAAAAAACACCCAAAAACTGACTTGACAATCACTGGCCTGTAGGTGCTGTGCCTGCATTGTCATTTGCCTTTCATGCAGATTTGTAGTAAATCTTTTCCCATTTGGTGGGAATCATTCACGTTTCACTGGATTTCTGTTTGTTGTCAATACTGGATGTGAGGAGGGTGCATTCTTTTCCTAAAACCTAGAAAAGGCCAGGAAAACATGAAGTAGAACTAGGGCTTTGAGGTGACTATTGACCCTCTAGTCCACACAAGAAAAACTGGTGAACTAAGGAAGGACTAAGGGACATAGACAATCTGGGCTTAAATATATGAAAATGTGAACTTTACAAAATTGTTCATTTTAGGGCCATTTTCTTGTCCTGTCAGTTTGATTTTGCCCCTAGCTCAAATGTCTTTTCCCAGATCAGCAAAATCATAATTTATTTGGCAGTTCAGCAGTACCAAGTATTGCCAGAAGAATGCCTCGAGCTAAATAATTCTGAAACCCTAACCACACTCTGTAGTCAGAGTTAGGTGATGTGGGTGGTTTTGTAGAAAAGCTGTAGGTGTAGAGGAAATTACATAACTATTCTCTGCTTTACAATTTATTTCTTAAATATCTTTTATTAGGGTCAGAATGAGAAAGTAGGTCTGCAAGATCATAGATGTTATTAAGCTTTGGTTTTAACTTGAAAAGGTAATTTTGTTCAGTATGTAAAAATTTATGTTTGAGATGTTAAATCCCAGTCCTAATATATGCATTCTGTGTATTATCACATACATACACAGAGGCATGTGCTTGGGTTGTCACTTTTCTAAGGATTATGTGGGGTTTTTTCTTTATAAAAGATGTCTTTCATCTCTAGCAAACAGATTATGTCACAGAAAGAAAAGTACACACATAAAAGACATTCAGTGGTGGATTTTGTACGTTTTTTTTAAAGTTAGCTCATGGGCCCTGGCCCAATAGCTCAGTTGGTTAGTGTCACCCTGATACACCAAGGTCGTGGGTTCGATCCCCACCAGGGAACAAACAAGAATCAACCCATCAATGCATAAGTGGAACAACAAATAGATGTCTCTCTCTCTCTCTCTCAAAACTAAATTTAGATGGTGGGATATTATAAGTGACTGTAAAATATTGGAATAATCATGAAAACATTTTTGAGTTAGTGTGAATTGTACATACTTTAGATCTTGTGTACTTAGCTTATTTCCTCATTTATCCCTCAGTCTTACCGTATATCTTTTTGTAATTTGCTGAAACTTGCCACATAAGCTTAAAACAGCAAACTTTGAGAGTTTATTCAGCTCTGATTATCCAGCCTGTGAAATAGATGAGTTTGAAAAGAGGAATATCTTACCCACTAATGGAGTGGAAGTGCATTTAAATCTAATTTTAACATGCTTGTAGCAAAGCATGCAGTTTTATAAAGCCATGCTTTACCTTAATGAAACACTGAGGTATTTCCATGTGCTATTTTTTGCAGATAATCACCTCTCTCTGCCCGGTGTATGGTAGTCGATTTGGTTATGCTCTTGCCAACGGCACAGTTGGAGTTTATGACAAAACAGCCCGATACTGGAGAATTAAAGTTAGTATGATTCAGCCTCTGCTATGCAGAGATTTTCTACACACTGAGAGACTTCTGTACTAATTATTAAAATTCCTTTTCAGTCCAAAAATTATGCCATGAGCATTCATGCTTTTGACCTTAATTCTGATGGAGTGTGCGAACTGATAACTGGTTGGTCCAATGGGAAGGTAAGTTAAATAGCAGAGTTCAGGTGTAATTCAAACTAATAATTGTCTGAGACATATTGGCTGCATGATTCAGAACAGTAACGTGAGGGTACAAACTCGCATTCCTTGGCTGTGCTTTAAAACTTAACTTCTTAATCTTTCCACAGTTTTTCTTTCTGCGCTGTAGTTGTCAGCACTATAGCGAGTGTCCTTTTGGCCTTATGGCCTTAGTTGGGTGATAATCTCCAGAAGATTCTTTCTAAATCTCTTTCTGGAAGGACTGAGAATCCATGTAGTCAGGGTGACCCTAGGCATAGTCAGCAAAACAAGGAATTTTAATAAGCTAATAAAGAACAATTTGTATTGCTCTTTTCAAATAAATTAATGCGAATAATGTTTCCCCAGCTATAACTTCAAAATAAAATCTGTTTGCTTTCTTTCCTTTTCTCACTTCAAATCAGACTTTTGTAGTCTTTTGGCAGGTCAGGATTGTTTTGTGAGAGACTGCCTGCGTGCTGCCACATCTCCATGGCACTGTTTGCCCTCACTCTCCTGTCTGCCAGTGATGATTCCCTGAGGATCAGCTAATTCCTGGCTTTTCTCCTTTGATTTTTCTTCACTTTTGGCCGGACCTTGTCACCTTCCTTTACTATTCTGCTGGCATGGGCGTTAAAAACTATAAGGGAAGACTGTGTAGCTGCATATTAAGGAACTTGGAAATCCAAAGATGAAAGGCTTCTGCATCCATAATTTAAAGGCTTCCATGATGTTACTCATAGCATGGATATGTGAATGTGATGTTCTCCAGACCAAGGGCAGGAGCTGGTAGGAGGCCATGACCTAAATTACTTCACTTTCTCATTGCAGTTTTGAATAGAGGATGTTTATGAAAAGGTACAAGTAGTGAGTGGCCTGGGACCATTGAGATTTTCTATAGCTAGTCTTTTGTTTTGATAACACGTGTTTTGCTTAAAACACAATCATCACTTTAAGTGGTCCTTCCTCATTGTTGATTTTGAGATATATTTGTTTCTGGTGAGTTGGGTATGTATTTGCCTCTCCAAGGAAGAGGAGACTCAAAGATAGGAGACTTGCTAGGTATCCCAATAGTTTTTAAGGGGAAGAGGGACTCCTAAACAGGGTATTATGAAAGGTTATATCTGTGGTAGGATGGCTAGTTTGGCATTTTCAAACTTTAGATATAGCTATATTTCACACATTTATATGTAATAAAGAAAATTTTTTTATATAGAACTAACCTTTCTTGTCTACCTTTACATGCCAGGCCCTGTTCTAAGTGCTTTACATGTGTTAACTCCTTTAGGCCTCATTCCAGCCCTAAAGGGTATATGTGCAGCTGTTGTCCTCATGTTCTTGTCATGGACCCCCAGATGAGGAGACAAGCCCAGCCAGGGTGGTTAAGAAACTTGCCCAAGACCCCAGAGACAGCAAGGGCAAAGCTGGGACTGGAACCCAGGCAGTTGGCCTCAGACTCGAGGTCACAGGTGCCTCCCCAGAAACCACAGGGCTCCACGGAGTATACTCTTGGAAACTGCTCAACTAAATGACCTTTACATTTTCGTGCTTTTAAAAAACAGTTAACATAAGCGATTTTTCAAGTTCTCATTTTGTTTTCAGGTTGATGCTCGAAGTGACCGAACTGGGGAGGTCATCTTTAAAGACAACTTTTCTTCTGCAATCGCTGGTGTGGTAGAGGGAGACTACCGGATGGATGGCCACGTCCAGTTAATCTGCTGTTCAGTGGATGGGGAAAGTAAATTGGGCTGGGAAAATCCTTGAGGAGTCAGATTTTCAGTGTGACTGGGTCAGAATATCAGAAATTCCACTGTAAAATATTTGCATTGCCCTCCTCTGGTCCTAACACGTTCACCCACGTTGGGGCAATAACTTAGGTGTTTGGTTATTGGACCAGGTAACTGGTGACCTGCAAGTAGACCTGGCTGTGCTTGGGCTCTTCCTTAGTGTGATGAGCATTTGTTCCTTCTCTCCAGTCCGGGGCTACCTGCCAGGCTCGGCTGAGATGAGAGGGAACCTCATGGACACCAGTGTAGAGCAGGAGCTTATCCGAGAGCTGAGCCAGAAAAAACAGAATCTGTTGCTGGAACTCCATAACTACGAGGAAAATGCCAAGGTGGGGCCTAATGTGGACGGGACATGGAATCTGGAAAGTTGAGGGGCGGCAAGTGAAAGCAGGACGAGAATGTCAGTGTCTGCCAGGTGCGGGCTCCCTCCCTCCCTCCTCGGCAGGAGCACAGCTGCTCCAGCTTTTTGCCTGGGTCAGAAGGGAGGGGCATGTACCTTTTCATCTAGAAATGCCACCTGCAGGCAGCTGAGCAATAGAGATCTTCTCAGTGGTCCCAGACTTTTACTGCAGCGCCATTTGTAGCTGTCAACGGTGGGAAGCAGCTTAGGTGGTGACCAGGAGCAGGGAGTATATGCTGGGGAATATGAAGCAGCTCAAAAGAATGAAGTATATGTACTTGGGCTGATATGAAAGGATATGTGGTATTAAGGGGGAAAAAAAGGAACAATAGGTATGGGGTATCTTTTTTAAAAAACAACATAAAAAGTGACAACTACAGAGACGTGTGTGTGTGTCTACATATATGTACCAAACTGGCTGGAGGATGAGCTGGGGAGGAGGATTTTAATTTGTCCTGTCACACATGACCATTTAAAAAAATACATATTTTTATTGATTTCAGAGAGGGAGGGAGAGGGAGAGGGAGAGATAGAAACATCAATGATGAGAGAGAATCATTCTTTGGCTGCCTCCTGCACACCGCCCACTGGGGATCAAGCCGCAACCCTAGCATGTACCCTTGACCAGAATCGAACCTGGAACCCTTCAGTCTTCAGGCTGACACACTTTGCATTGAGCCAGACTGGTTAGGGCACACATAACTATTTTTGAATTTGCTATGCTAAATGAATTTTGTTACTTTAAAAGATCAGTGTGAAAAACGTGAAAGGTGTGATGGGGTACAGTGGACCTGAACCACAGAAAGGGACGAGGGTATTTTTGCTTGGGAAAAGGCTGGGTAGAGCAAGGGGGCGTCAATGAGGAGAGTCTTCTGAATTCTGAAAAACCAGACGAATATAAGATAACCACAGGATTAAAAGTGCCGTTAGTTCACTGTGTGGTGATGAGTTGGCAGCGGGTGGGATGTTTTGCAGGCCGAGTGGAGCAGTCCGCTGAATGAGGCCGATGGGCAGTGGGGCATAATCCCAGCCAACACCAAGCTCCACACCGCCCTCTCAGTCAACCTGGGGAGCGAGGTTCGGGCTGCTCACACAGAATTGTGCATTTCCACTTCGAACGGTAAGAAGTTATTTATAGCTGGCATTTTCAGGCACCTGTGCTATCTCCGAGTGGTTCTTCAGCTGCCTTCCGTTTCCCCTCTTCCCTGCAGACACCATCATCCGAGCCGTATTGATTTTCGCAGAGGGCATTTTTCTAGGTGAAAGCCATGTGGTACACCCCAGCATTCACAGCCTTTCCAGCTCCATCTGCATCCCTGTCACACCTCCCAAAGATGTCCCTGTGGATCTGCACTTGAAAACCTTCGTGGGTTACAGAAGCAGGTGACCCTCTGCAAGTCTGTTTATTTGCAGACGACAGAGGAGGGCGAGATGCGTGGGTTTTTCCATCACGCCAGGGATCCTGCGGGGCCACAGGACCCTTTAATGCTTCCCAGGACCTTATTTCCCTAATTTGAAATCTTCCAAAAAGGGGCGGGGGGGGGGTATTTAAGTTTCGATGGTTATTTTCTGGTTTTAGTCTGATGACTTTATAATCACAAAATATGGTTAACTGATGATTTTTCAACTACTAGTTTCGACCACCAAGACTGTAAGGGTTGGGATGCAGCTTTATATTAGAGTCTTATATAACTTCAGCTTGTGGAGGAAATCCACTGGATTAGTGGAAGACAAAAAGACTTGTGGGGTCTTTTAAGCCCTTGGTTTATATGTATATGTAGACTTACGTTATCTCCAAATTTCAAGCCCCATTAATGTACTACTTAGCCCTCAAGTTTTGGGTGATTTTTTTCCACCTGTGAAACCCTTAAATATCAACATGATGACTTAAGTGACTATTTTCTGGGCCTTGTGCTTTGAAACACCATTCTATATGAAAGTTCTCGTGTCCTATTGGTCGGCCACAGCACCCAGTTCCACGTATTTGAACTGACAAGACAGCTCCCAAGATTCTCCATGTATGCGCTGACCAGCCTGGACTCTGCCAGCCAGCCGCTCGGTTACGTCAACTTTACCATTGCTGAACGGGCCCAGAGAGTGAGCATCTGGCTTTTTTCTTTCAATACTTTTGCATTTTAGAATCCTTTGGATGCTATTCATTAGGAGAGAGGAATCACATGAATGAGTTATTTGATAGCAGTAAATATGACATGAGTGATGTGGCTTGGAGTTGGTTGATAACCTGTAACAAAAATCTTGCTAAAGTACCCCCCCCTCGTTCTGAAAAAATACAGACCGTATTTACCTGAACAGTCCTTAGTTACAGGTGAATGCTCACCAGTTAGTTTCTTTCTATGGTTATGGTCTCAGTGTGGTTGTCCTGACCTAGTATTTAAAGAGGACCCTGCATCAAAATGGAAGGAGAGTGGGACTTGGGGCTGGGAATATTTTTGGGCTCAAATGCTACTTAACTGATTAAATTCTTAGTGATTTCGGGGAATGCCCTGAACCAGTCTGAGCCTGTTTCCTTATCTGTGAGGATCTCTTACCTCCCATCTGAAGATTACATAATGGGTGTGAAAGCACCTTGTAAATTTGAGAGGCCTGATACCAATGGACTTTAATCATGGCTGGACCTCAGAATTCTTAGTGATGCTTTTCCATCATGTAATTCTCAGGCCCCTGCCCAGCCCGTGGAACCAGACACTCTATAGGTGGGCCCTTCCAAAAGCCTCAGGGTGGTTCTTACGTGGAATGTGCATTACAAACCACCGTACAGTAATATTAACTCGTTACTATTAAATTTTATTCTTATTGTGTGGGTGCATCACTGTGTCTATGCTCTGTGCATGCATATTTCATGAATTTTTTTTAAGAACGGACTGGAGTAATTTTAAGTAGATTACACTGTCCAGAACATAACTACAGAAGAGCTATCGTGTGAACAGAATTAGCATCATACCTGAATTGTTTCTGCATTGCATATAAGTTTATGTCTAATATGAAGATTCTATTAAATCACGCATGCTGTGGGGCCAGGCATAATTACGAACATGCAGAAGGTGGGGAAAGGGAGTGATTAGTTTTCCTGGTGGGGGTGGTGTGTGAAGTATAATTCTTCGTTTACCAAACAATGAAACAAGAAAGGAGGATAACTCTTAACAATGACTGTATTTGAAAATGACAATACTTGAAGTTCACATCATCCTATTCATTTTTAAGGTTTTTGTATGGCTCAACCAGAACTTTCTGCTCCCAGAAGACACTGACATTCAGAATGCTCCATTTCAAGTGTGTTTCACATCCTTACGGAACGGTAGCCAGCTGTATATAAAAGTAAAGCTTAATGGAGAGGTAAAGTTTAATGTTTTGGACTTAACTTAGTCTGTTAGGTTTGCTGCCTCCCTCCCTCCTTCCTTGTCTAACTTGGGGAGGGTTAGGAATACAGAGGTGAATAGATACATTTTCACTGTTTGAATGATTTTGTTTAGTTTCTGAGGCTAAAGGAATGACCTTTTAGCCTGCTGCTAAAATAATGAATGTGGTTTGAAATTTCCTTAAGCTGCTAAAATAATGAATGTGGTTTGAAATTTCCTTGAGGGCTAACCCCTATCTTATTCATCACCACATATAAATTCATAATCAGTAAATGTGTTGAGAATGGGGAAATGTAGGTTTCTGCTTTGTCTGTCTTTAACATCTGAGGATGCTGAGCTTGTCCCCTTCCCTCCGGATAGGTCACGGTGAAGACTGATGACATCGATCTGGCTGGTGACATCATCCAGTCAATTGCATCATTTTTTGCTATTGAAGACCTTCAGGTGGAAGCAGATTTCCCTGTTTACTTTGAGGAGTTACGAAAGGTGCTAGTTAAGGTGAGGGCCCCAGTTAATGTGGTAGTTTAACAATGTCTGAAACATTTCTCGTAGGAGAGTAATGGCACTACGACTGTATGTATGCTATATGATAGTTATGTTTTAAAGAATTCTGCAAATTCTTAAAATCAAAATTGAACTAGTATTGGAGAGTTCACTAGTGATAGGATTTCTTTTATAACAATGAGTAATTAGCTCTTGACTACCCTGCTTTCTTTTTTTGATTTAGGGGAATACTTTTTAAAATATATATGAGCAGTTTCCTTTGCTAACCCTTCATCTTAATTGTATCTACTTTGCTCTTTGGTTTAGGGATTTCCAACAACACAAATTCAAAAGGAAAAGGAAAACTAACAATTATAACAGAGTTCCCACCCCCAATCTCTAGAATGTTAGTATGAGCTTTGCTAGGGCTCCCATGCTTAAACACGAAAAGGATCCAACCGGAATGTCATGGTGAGTGTTGGAGGCAGCACAGACTAATCACTTCACTGAGGAGGAGCTGACACAATGGGGTTAAGATAGGTCAAGTCATCAGGGGGGAGAGGGCCTTACTGTATGGTAGACAGTGTCTTCTTAGCCTGGTTTTTAAGCAGTCTGGGAGGTCTTTTCATTCCTGAGTGTTCATGGTCTCCAGGTGGATGAGTATCACTCAGTGCATCAGAAGCTCAGTGCTGACATGGCTGACAATTCCAACCTGATCCGAAGTTTGCTGGTCCGAGCTGAGGATGCTCGTCTGATGAGGGACATGTGAGTATTCACCATGACTAGGACAGGTACAAGATGAAACATGGCAGCAATATGGAATAGCAGCTCTCAGATGCTACTAGGAGGAGTGTGTTTGGTACAAAGACTTTGTAAAATAACTCGGCATTGTCAGTAGAGTTGAAAATATGCATATCCTATGACCCAGCAACTCTCCTGGTTTATAACCTAGAGAAACGAATGCATGTATGAACCAGGATATTTTTATAAGAATGCTCATAAAGGCATTGTTCATAAGAACCCCAAACAGGAGACGATCCAAACTAGCATCAACACTGTTGTGGATAAATTGATATGTCCATACAAATGGAACACTACTCCCAATGAGAATGCATGTATATCAATAATGTACCAACGTGAACAGATCTCAAAAGCATAATGGAGACAGAAAGAAGTAAGACTCAAAAGAATGTGTAAAATGCTTCCATTTACTAGTGTGAGAACAGATTAAACTAAACTATGCCATTTGGGAAGCATAGATGATGATAAAAATATAAAGAAACGCAGGGAAGAGATTTTTACATAAGATAGCACTTTCTCCTCAGGAAGAACACATTGGGAAGCTTCTGGGATGCTGGCAATGCCTTTTTAACTTGGATAATAAATATTTGTTCTGTGAATTTTTTCCAATTTGCATTACATTTAAAATAAAAAGGTGAAAATAAATAGGGGCAGGTCTAGCAGATTTTGTGTAATGAATGTTAATCTGAAGCCTGGAAGACAGGCTATCACCTTGCTCACTTTCCCCAGCACAGTGGGCACTTGATCATTCTTGGCTCCTAAATTCAAACAAACCGTGGACTGATAAGAGAGGAAGACCACTTGTCTTCCATGTATTTGTAAGAAATAGAGTATTTTGATAGAAACTTCTCAATGTTTTCAAAGAAAAATTTAGAATTACCCTGCTTTAATGACAAACAGCTAAGAATGTGGTGTCTTCTATTCTTCAGGTGTCTAAGAACTTTGCACTTTTTTTTTTTTTTCATTTAAGCCTGCTGTTATCGAGGTACAGTTCTGTTCAATTTCTATTGATTTACACAGGAAAACAATGAAGAATCGCTATATGGAGCTCTATGATCTTAATAAAGACTTGCTAAATGGATATAAGATTCGATGTAACAATCACACAGAGCTGTTGGGAAACCTCAAAGCAGTAAATCAAGCAATTCAAAGAGCAGGCCGTCTGCGTGGTAAGTCTGTATAGTGCTATCATTAGTAATTTGGGGGTGAGAATCCCTGAAGGTGGCAGTAGCTTCGAGAACTCATATTGGGGCCTGTATCTATAGACTTTAACTCTCAAGTTGGCCCCAGGCGCTTGAGTTTCAGCCAGCCTGTTCAGCTCGGTTAGCATCCAGATTTCAGAGGAAAGAAAGCTTGTAGCTCCTTTTCTTAGACCTAAGGGCAATACCCAAGAGGAAAGCCTTAAGTACCCTTATTAAAAAACAAAAACCAAGGGAGACTGAAAATTAATGAGTTAAGTGTCCAATTTAAAAGTTACAAAAAGAACAATAAAGTAACCCAAAGGAAGCAGAAATAACCAGAGATTTATACCTGAAGTCTGCTGTTTGGGTCAGAATCCTTAGAAATAATCTTCGGTAGGTGGATATGAGCTTTGATCCTTTTCTATAAAACTGACTTGATTTCTAGGTTTGAAATGGTCTCTAGATTTGGTTTGTGATAAACTTCCGCACACAGGTTATCTTTTTAAGGGAGTGATAATATAACTCAGTTGAATTTGCACTACCTGTAACTCTCTTCTATCTTAATTTTGCAGTTTTAGAGCTGGCCTCTGATTTGTAATTTCACTTTTAATAATCTTTCCGATTGCACTGACTTGGTATTTCTTTTCATCCAGTTGGAAAACCAAAGAACCAGGTGATCACTGCTTGTCGGGATGCGATTCGAAACAACAACATCAACACCCTGTTCAGAATCATGCGGGTGGGGACAACTTCTTCCTAGGAGAGAGCATCGGTAGTGAAGTTCCTAGAAAGTGTTCTTTCCGAAAAATCTAGGTTGCTTTGCTTTGGATCATATCCTGGTGAAGCGAGGGTGCAGAGAACGAAAACAGTCTTGGTGAGTTGTACAAATGAAAGACAAAGCACTGCATCTGGAAAGAGTATTCACTTTGTGTTTTTAAGATTCAGTAGTATCATTGCCAAATACTAGGTCTGTATGGAGGAAGGTGAATACTTTTGAAACATTAGGGCTCCGAAGTCCAATTATTTCTGCATATATGTAAAGCTGATGTATAGGTACATCTATTTTCTTGTAATTGAATTTGTAATTTTAAAATAGATTATCTACCTTTACATTAAAATTTGTGTTGACTGATTTTAAAATCACCACATCAGAATTGCATAAACCATTTCTATTACGTGCAGAGAAAAAATATGGACAGTACATTTGTGTGCCTTCATTTTGATCATTGAAAGGTGGGTGTAAACAAATTTGTATTAAAAGTTCAGGGTGATCTATTGGTTGGAGTAATGTTAACTGCTAAAACAGACCTCAGAATGCCCAAGGACCCATTGATTTCTCAGTATGTCAGATTTCTCTATAGCTGCTCAGGGGCCACCTAGGGCAGCCTTTCTCAGCCTGAGTTCTCTAGAGCAGTGGTTGCCAACCTTTCGGACCTCACGGGCCACCAGTGGTCCGCGGACCACTGGTTGCCAATCGCTGCTCTAGAGAAACCTGCCGCAGGAATGACTGGGGTGACCACTTCTCCTGCATGCAGTGAAGACCTGTGGCCTTGGGGCTTCCCTCTCACTTGGAATCCTACCGGACAAGGGCTGTCCTAAAGCCTTGCAGTTACAAGCCAGCCGAAGAGGAAAAGCTTTTCAAGGCTGTGGTCTGGAAATGGCCCACTCCTTTCCATTCGTACTCCACAGCCAGTGTGGCCACGCCTGACTGCCAGGCCAGGAAATGTTACCTAGCTGTGTGCTTACCAGGAAGAGAAAGCTGAGGTGGGGCCAACACCTAGCAACTCCTCTTCTTCTTCTTTTTTTTAAAATATATTTTTATTGATTTCAGAGAGGAAGGGAAAGGAAGAGATAGAAACATCAATGATCAGAGGGAATCACTGATCAGTTGCCTCCTGCATGGCCCCTACTGGGGACTGAGCCTGCAACCCGGGCATGTACCCTTGACTGGAATTAAATCTGGGACCTTTGAGTCCGCAGGCTGATGCTCTACCCACTGAGCCAAACTGGCCAGGGCAGCAACTCCTTTTCTAAGAGTTAAAGTTTTGCCTTAAGGTTGAGTTCAGGACTGGTTTAGTCTGTTTTCACATCTTAACAGCATTCATTCCTAAGTGGTTGAGGGAGAGGGGCCTTTCCTCTGTGGTAAATGAACTTTACTGGTTTCCTCCAGTTGAGCATTTAGGAATATGTCTTCCATTTCTGATAGGTGAGCTTTATGGAGTCCTAATCTTAATGAGATTATGCCCTGTAATACCTTTGTTTTGCATTTTTAAGTGCAAAAGACAGCCTTAACATACTGTATTATTTTTTGTAATCCCTGAAATAGTAAAGAATCTTCTGCTTCAAAGGTGCAGAAAGTGAAGTGCAGGGATTAGTTACTTGCCAGTCACAGAGCTATCACTGCGGCTCATGAGCCACATGTGGCTCGTGAGCCACGGTTTGCTGCTCTGTTGACTAATGAGTTTGCCGACCACTGGGATAGGGGCTTAATCACAAGGAACAACAACAGCCTGTAATTATTGGAATCGAGAGTCTAGGTCAGTGGTTGGCAAACTCATTAGTCAACAGAGCGGCAAACCGCGGCTCACAAGCCGCATGTGGCTCGTGAGCCGCAGTTTGCTGACCACTGGTCTAACTTATACCCACTGAGATGAGTATCTCTACTTGGTGCTGGTTTTAAATTGTATGGCTCTCTTCTTTTGTAGGGCTCCTAATAGCACACTCTCATCTCACCATTCTCTTGTTCTTTAGTCAAAATACTTCCTTCTTAGACCTTAAAATATTCACGGGCAAGCTTGATGGCGCCAACCAGAAGCAAGATATTTTTAAGTACTCTTGATTTATAGATTGTAAGTGCATTTTCACATGACTTTGATTCCCCCTGATACTAGTATCTCTGAGCTCAGAGAGACTGTTTCCTACAGGGTCCCCCAGCTTGGCTTGGTGAGTCATGTGGAGGTTTGAAACTAGGTAGTCCTGGCCCTTTCTGCTCTTCTGAACTGTTCCCAAGCAAGTAGGACTGGATGAGATGCAAGTGTTCATAGAACATTCAGTTACCTTCTTTCTTAGCAGTCACCAGATTTAACTCAGGGATGAGAAAAGCTGGTTATCAGTTACTTCCCTATGTTTCTATCCTGATAGAATCTGGTGCCCTCTAGAAGCTACACTTTAAGCTCCATTTTGTTGCTGAATTTTGTTGAAGCTTTAAGTGAACACTCAGCCTTTATGTAAAAGCTGATCTTGAGGATTTTGCTATCTGGGAGAAAGCTTTTCAGTGACTTTTTGAGCATCCCTTTGAAAAAGTCACCATCACCAGGTACTCAATATCTTAGAATGGTTTGTATTATTTCCCACCATGTCTGCCTATCCACACACAAGGCTCAGCATTTTCTTCTCAGGAGACCGTTCCTCTCTCATGTTTGTTCCTTAACCCTCATTACATCCTGTTTACATAAATCTTAAGCCCCTCTTAAGTGAGAGCAGGGACTGCGTCTCAGTCAGCTTTATCTCCCCGCAATGCTGAGCGAATGCCTTCAGCACATTTGGCATCTGCTCCTCTCCCTGAGACTGTCTTGTCCTCAGTCAGCCGTCAGTACTTTTAGAAATCAAAGAACTAGGAACTTTATAACTATTATGCAACCCTGGACATGCTTTACAAGAATGACTTTCAACATTATTGAAGTTTTAAATTTTATAATTAGCAGTTACAAATCTGCCAAGAGCAGAGTCCTGTGATCACAGAACTAAATTAGCTCCCATTTCACTCTGAAACTAAAGTACAAGATGATGCCCATGCTGCCTGGTGTTCTGCATTTTTCCCTCGTTCCCATCTGGCCCCTCCCACACTATGTGCTCTGCTTCCTCAGTTATCTTTTTGTTTGGATGGTACAGAAATCTGCTTTTCCTAAAAGGATACCATGTGGACAGTTCCCAAGTAGTTTTCAAAACTGCCTATGTGGACTGACTTCGTGTCAATCAGAGAAGGAATCCATTTTTGTGGGAATGTTCAGTTCGTGGAGACTGGAGAGCTGCCCCTGGTGTCTCTGTCAAAGACTCCCAACAGGATTTGTACGTCCTCACTCATTAGTAGTGGTAAGTATATATCATGGCATGGAAGAGATCCTGCAGCCAAAACTTCTTGCTAAAAAATTACTGCTCTGGGAGAGAGAACCCAAGAATTGGTATTTTTGGGTATTCTGTGGGGAAGAAACTACCACATGCGGTGGAATTTGGTTAAAATGGTAAATTTTATGTCATATATTTTACCACAAAAAGGAACCCCACATTTAAAAACTCCCCAAGTTCAAGGTCTAGACTGAGGACAATCACTGAGTCCAACAGAAGGCCAACCACGCGGTTTTAAGTGTCAAGACAGGTTACCTTGTGGCTCTCCTTTGCTCCATGTCAGCTCTTCCAGCCTTTCCAGTGCCAACGAAGGGTCTCTCTTCACAGCTTCGCCCGCCCTGTCATTCATAATAGACGAATGAGAAGTCCCAGAAACCTGTTCTGTTTGGGAAGGTTTTCTTTTGTTCTAGGCTTCGGTGGTTAATATGCTTGACAAATTTAAGAGTCTCTCTATCTCTGTAGACCAATGCCAAAGAATTGTTTTCTGGATTCACTGTTAGCAGCTGAAACAGGCAAATACAATGACACATCAGAACACAGAGCTTATTCTAAACTCTTCAGTGATTCATCACTAAACAGATGAATATCAAGTACTTCAGTAGAATAAAGAGCTTTTACTAGGAAGAGCTATTGCTCTGGCTGTCAAGTCATTTTCCAACAAACCCCATTCCAATACATACCCAAAAAAATTTCAGCTAATGCACTCACTCATTATATTGAAAAATTGATGGGAATGTACCATGTGGCTCTTAACTCATTTAGAATTTCTTAGGGTAGAATAAATAAATGCTTAGTGATTATCCTTTAGCATCTTTGTTCCATGCCGAGTACTTTCTACTAGAAATTCGATCACTGCCAGGCAGACCAACATGGATTTATCGGTTAAAGACAATGGTAGGTCATAAAAATTGGGTTTTTGAAGAAGGAAAGCATTAAGAACTAAAAAGATAGTTTGCTTTCAGGAGCAACTTACCTCTTCATCTTCCCCTTTGGCAATGTAGGAAGTAAAGCCACCATATTCAGGCTCCCAGCCTTACAAGGGGAAACAAACAACATTCAGAAAGCTCTCATCTGCTGCTTAGACCACTGATCCCATGCTGTGTGAACGGGAGATTGGGAGTCTAGTAGTAACCAACTCTATGACTTAGGAGCCTGAATTTACCATTCAGTCAACACTAAAGAACTGAACACTAAGAATTAAGTGTAAAATTTAAGGACAATTACATAAAAGCTGTAGATCGGGGAGGGCATTCTTGGAGAGCAAGTATGTATGGTTCGGTCCATCTCCCACACCCTGGTCACAGGTACAAATCCTACTTTGAGTTGGGAAGCTGAAATTCACAACCCCTAACACCCCTCCCAATACTGAGATCCTGGACAAGGCAAATACTTCTGAACTGGTTCAGTTGGAGAAGGGCACACAGGAGAGACTGCCCCCTTAAGGAAACAGTCACTGCTTCCTATCCTCCCTCCTACCTTCGCAACCACAGTAAAGAAGTAAGTCCAGGGCAAATTCAGTCTTGCTGTTGTCATGGATTAAAGTGTAGTGACCAGTCTGCCAATGCCTCAGTTCGCCCTGGCACGTGGGAACACTTGATTCTAAGAAAAAAATAAAAGAGGCCAGAAAATCCTACATAATAAAAGCCTAATATGCAAATCGACCGAATGGCAGAATGACCGGTCGCTATGACACGCACTGACCACCAGGGGGCAGACGCTCAATGCAGGAGCTGCCCCAGCCCACAGGCCCCAAGCTGGCCAAGGTGGATGCCAGCAGGGGTCCCCTGATCACCCCGCCAGTTGCCCCACAGATCGGCCCTGATCACTGGCCAGGCCTAGGGACCCTACATGTGCATGAATTTTGTGTACTGGGCCTTTAATATGGAAATAACCTTGATACCACTGCTAGATTGCAAGGGAATGACAATGATTTGTTCTTTTAAACATTCTGAAATTGATGTTATTTTTTTTATATATATTTTAAAAAACAAACTTAAAAATTTTGTCAGGTCTGGGTATCTTACTGAATTAACACTGCTTAAGTTGCCTCAGCAACTTTATAGCTTTTATTAAAAAAAGCTTTTTAGCTTTTCTTTAAGATGCTAAACTTGGTAAACAGTGACCTGTCTCATTTACCTCTGTACTCACCCCTGGCTCTGGCCAGGGCCTTATACACAGCAGATGCGCAATAACAGAATAAGCACCTTTTGATGGCTAGTGTAAATTTTCTTCCAAGTTGCAGGTTCCCATAAAAGCGAAATAAAAAAGGAAAAGAAGTGGAGAAATACTTTGGTTTCTTTAAATATCTGTGGTGACCAAAGTGACAGTATGGCAGACTAAAGACCCCGAGTTATGTTGTGTGTGGTTAGCACCTCACACTGCTGGTCTCATTTCCATGGTATCTACCTCCCTCATCTTTGCTCTTCTGACTGCACAGGGCCCTTCTCAGGAAATCAGAATGGAAGCAGGGCAGGTAAACTGACAGAGGAACTGGGGAACAGACTTTCTAATTTGATTTCATAGGTGCTGTAACATTTAAGCTGAATTTGTAGCTGCTCAGTTAATGCGGCCAAAATTCCCATAGAAGTGTTACCTCTTAAATTTCTTGTATTTTTCTATCCTCTACTTTTTATACTTCCTCTTCTCTATTTATCCAAGTTCCAGCAAGTTTTTCTTAAGTTTGTTATTGGTCGTTAGCAGAAATAAGCTGCTCACCTTGCTCTCTTTATGTCCTTGTGTTTGAGAGTAATTTTAGGCAAAGCCAGTCATATCTCTCCCCACCATTTGTACTAATAAGATATACCAGCTGTTCCTCCCACCTGGAAATACTCTTCCTGCAGCTTCTTCCTGCCATTCACATCTGAGCTTAGCCGATAGCTCCCCAGACAGGCTTTCCCAGGTTGCCCATTCACCTAAGAGGCCACTCTGCCAATCCTCAGAACATAACCTTATTGAAATGATTTGTATAACATGTGTCATTATTTGACATTTTAGTTGTTCGTATATACAATTAATCTGTCCTCACTTATTTTTTTAAAATACATTTTTACTGATTTCAGAGAGGGAGAGAGAGAGAAACATCAATGATGAGAGAGAACACTGATCGGCTGCCTTCAGTATGCCCCCGCAACGGGATCAAGCCCACAACCCGGGCATGTGCCTTGACCAGGAATCGAACCGCATGACCTCCTGGTTCACAGGTCGATACTCAACCACTGAGCCTTGCTAGCCAGGCTGTCCTCTCCTTTTAGAATGTAAGCTCAAGGACAGCAAGGACCTTGTCTGTGTTTCTTTTCTCCAACTCCCAAAACAGGACCTAACAAACAGTAGATACTCAAGAAATGTTTGTTGAATGAATTACTGAATGGTGAGTGCTGAATGGAAAACCAGGATAAATCATGAAGCTTACCTTCCTTGGCTTCATTTTCCTCTGGCTCTGGATCTGCCTGTTCATTGGTCTGCTGGCTGTTGTTGCTGGCAGCTGCCAGGTTATTCTCTGGCTCCGAGGAGCTACAGCTCGTCCTTTCTTCAGTGCTCTCAGGAGCAGAGGCTGCTTCTCCCTCTTGGGCGCCCTCCATCTCCTCCTCTTCGGAAGGGGCCAAGAAATGAAGTTTCAGGCCTGTGAAGTTGGACAGCAGCAAGAACAGTGCCTCGGAGCGAAATAATGTCATGCAATCCTGGAGAATGTCGGGAAGCGTGCTTTCCTCGGCTTTCTCATAAAACCTGGAAAGCAGCAATGGCAGTTTTCATCAAAGCCACAGATAAAAAATTACTCATGGAATAAAAGCTGATAGTTAGCTTTGTGCCTCTCCCCCTAATTCTTGGCAAAGCTACCTACTAAAGCACACATGACAACAGGGAGCTTTTGCTCGGGCCTGCTACTGGATGTCCCTGGGAACCAGATATCATTAGGGAAGTGAGCCTTACAGACAGACAGGCAGGCGCCACATGCAGAAGCAAATGTCCTGGATGATGGGTTTTACCTTTTGTTAGGGGGGCCTCGGCTGTTCCATTTCACACCTCCTTTCTCCAAAGCCTCACAGACGGCTGCAAATTTCTCAGGCTGGAATATGAGCAAATAAAGAAGCAGTCAGCAAATCTCCCCATGACCCCTCCCTGGTCTTGCTGGTGTTGAAGCTCTGCAGAATCATCTGGCTGATTCTTAAAAGGGTCAGCTGACTCTCACCCCCTTCACACAACATTCCCCAGTCTTGATAAGAAGCCAGAGGAAAGATGGGATAAATCGTCAGCAAGCTTTAGCCAAGAGACTCAGTGTCTATTTGGACCATTTCCTTAAGTACTTGTTTATCTTGTATCAGACTGCTCAACCTCTTAATCTTCATTTATAAAATGAGGATCATAATACAGACTCTGTAATTCATAAGATGTGAGGGGGGAAAATTAAAGCAAAACAGTCAATGTCATTACAATGAAAATCTGTAAACAATATGGATTCTCTAGGCCTCAGCTCATTCCTTTCATTTAAGCAACATTCTAAACTTAAAACGTTAAGTTCAGTACGAGAAGTAGGTTAACCTACTGAAATATTTTCCATAGGAGCTATGTACCTGCTTAATGCAGTTTCCCAAGGAGTGTTCTGAAAATAGTAGGCCTATCAGCAAAGTAGGAAAAGGATTCCAAAGCAGTTTAGTTAAGCTGAATTACATAGGGTTTAAAGAAGTTTATTTTCTACGATACTTTTCAAATTCCTTAATAGCTAATGTCAGCAATAAAATTCTGAGAGAGAGAGAGAGAATATGTACTGTCTCAACCTTTTTCTCATGGAGGAACCGCTCTTGGGACTGTGATGCCATGGGACTTAGGGTCAACTGTGAAGCACCACACCAGTGACATGATCTCATCTGGCCCTCACAACCCTTCAAGCTGGACAGAGCAGGTTTAGAGCCCAGGGACTGAGTGATCTGGTCAGGCTAGGAAATCGCAGAGCCAGGACATGACTATAAGGTCTCCGACTTCTGCTCTAGCTCTCTTCCCACTATAAAGTGCTGCTTCATCACTGTAAACATTCATCAATAGGTGCTGATCAATTAGCAATCTGTCTCACTAAAAGTCATAGCATGCACCATAGTCATCAAATGAATAGGAAGGGAATGACACGCAACTCCAATGTAGAAGCTTCCCCCTGCCTCCCTCCCCTGCCCGCCGCCACTGTGTGTGTATCATTAATATTCTAGAGAAATGGAGAATACCCAAGGGACTCTTAACACACTAAGCACACAACTGATACCGATGTTAGCTATTAACATCATCTCTATGTTTTATTTGAAGTAGAGGATGACAAACATTCTAACCAGGAACAAAACAAAAACAACAAAAACTCTTGGTGATGCCTATTCACCCACTCAAGAAGCAAGACTGCATGCCAAACAAGCCATACCAGACAAGACATGCGGACCTACCTTAAGGAACTCCTTTAGGAGAATTTCAGACTGCTGTTCAAACTCTTCTTGAATTTGAATTTGGTAATCCATGTCCAGATAAGTAGGGTTGATCCAATCATACAAAATTTCATGCTTACAAAGAAGCAGCAGATGCAAAAGGTGAGTTAATTCCTATTGCTTTTGTTCTCACATCATTTCACAGTAGTAAAGTAATACGTGTAAATCCTCAATTTATAATTATCTCCTTGTTAAATATAAAGTGCTGGGAAACTGCCTGAGAAGGATACCAGCCAAGTTTATCTAAGGAAAGTGGAAGGGCAAGCTCAAAGTCTGGTTTCATTATCAGGAAGAGCCACTTTTGAAACCACAAAAACACCTGGTATGCTACAGCTGCTAAGATAAGAATACGCAGCAGGCACTTATCCTTACATCTCTTGGGATATGAGGGCTCCGAGGCATGGGAGGTTCAAAGTAGATGGGAGGCCTGGTCAGTGAAGGACCATGAAACCAGCCGCTTATAGACAGACGTGACTTTTCTTCAGACAGGACTTCAGACACCTGAAAGGACAAAACCAACGGTGCCTCAACCCCAAGAATGAGGAGGGAGATTACCAGCCGAGGCACACTAACTTCTAGATCCTCCAGGCTCGGTGTGAAAACAATCCGGCCAGCTAGGTCTAATAGGAATGAGTGACTATAAGGCATAAGCCCGAGTGCTCTATACATCTGTGGCTTACAATCTTTACCTGGTGAAAGGACACTGGAGACACTTCAAAGAAAACCAGTGTGTTCCACGAAGGGATAAGGGACTTGACAATCTGCTTCGGCTGAAAGTGTTCTGCACCAGGAGAGAACATACCCATAAATGTGTTAGCACTTACCACTTCCAGGCCACCCCGTTTCACCCTGACAATCCTCAGATTTCTAAGTGTCTCTAAATGTACCCTTGTGATCCTCAAATACCACCCTTCCAGCTATTGCGCTAATACTTGCTAGTTCTGCCAGGTAATACCTGTTCCTCCTTACACCACCCATCTATTATTGGATGAGGGCTGAAAGCTCCCTGGAGTCAACCTCTGGGGTCAGTCATTACGATAAAAACCCCCGATGCCCAGCCAGTGTGCCACAGTAATTGAGTGCCGACCTATGAACCAGGAGGTCATGGTTCAATTTCTGGTCAGGGCACATGCCCAGGTTGTGGGTTCGATCCCTAGTGTGAGGCATGCAGGAGGCAGCCGATCAATGATTCTCTCTCATCAGTGATGTTTCTCTCTTTTCCTCTTCCTTCCTCTTGGAAATCAATAAAAATATATTTATTAAACAAACAAAAAACCCCGATTTCCTGTCACATGGACTGGTCCTGGCAGAATCACAGCCACAGGCAGTTGTACATGGTCTCTGCTACCCTTCCACGGTCTATATTCAGATGCCAGGTCTGACTGCTCCTCATCTAAATCAACTCTAACTTATCTCTGTCTGGAGTGATCATTATCTCAAGTACAACTCAGGGAGGCAGTTGTCAGGGCTGGCATTCATTCCTCCTGCAGCATGTAATCAATGGCTTCCATCTCCTTGGAGTACAGACATTGTGCATAAGGACTGGGAAGTAGCTATGGGTGTTGAAGAGCATGCGTCTTACCATCAACATTGTACAGGTCCAGGGTGCCCCCTAAGCTCCTGTCCCAGGGAGGCACCAGGTAAAGAATGAAGGCGATCCGGCGCCCCTCCAGCTCATCATCATGGCAGAGCAAGGCATCTGCAAGTTGAACGCACAGCTGCATGTCCCTGCACAGACAAGGAGCAGCTGGGACGCAACCCTGCATTTATGTCAAGCCACCTGACATTCACCTGTAATGTCAGCTCCTTCAGCTTTCAAAGGACACTGACTTCTCTTTTATAATTCTAGAAATAAAACTGTCAATTCTAAAAACACTGAAGAATCACTAACAATATTTTTTCGTATTTCTTACAATATTGTTTCTACATACGTGTTTGCTTTAGGAAAGAAATATTATCCTGGGTGGTTGTTTTGTGGCCTGCTTTTTTTAAACAATTACTACATGGCAAGCGTGTTTCCATATACTTTTCATCTCTTTTAATGGCTGCATAGTTTCTTTACTTTATGGATTATGAATCACTCCCTCTCCCTTTAATCAATCTTCTATGTTATGTTGTTCCCATTTTTTATTAAGAAAGAATGTTTCAATGGAAATTATTGCACTACGATTTTTTCCTACTTGTTCCCATTAACTTCTCGAGTTAAACTTCTAACACCTATGAGGTGGGGTTGAGCAAGGTGGGAGCTGTGCTGTGCAGGGTGGGAGAGGAAGGTATGCTACAGTGAATAAATATGTCAAAGATAATGTAACCAGGTTTCTCAGTCGAAGAAGGGAATTACAAACATGAAGAAGGACAACTCTAGAAGGAACCCTATGGAATGTATGATCCTGGACTGGATCCTTTTGCTGTAGAGCACCAAATAATGGAACTAACTGATTTTAATGGTTTATCACTATCATGTAGGAGAATGTTCCTGTACAGATTACTGAAGTTATTCACGGAGCATCACAACTATAATCTATTTGAAAGTAAAACAGGAAAAAAAATTATTTGTACTATGTGTGCCACTTTTCTGTTAAGTTTGAAATTACTTCAAAAAGAAAAAAAGTTAAAAAATAATTATCTGATATGATTCTTCATGTGTATCACTAAGTTATCCTCAAAAAGTTGTTACTAAGTTAAACTTCCAAGACGGGAGTTAAATCCAAAACAACACACAACACTTTTCCTTTTAGGCAAAATACCAAACGTTTTCAAAAAGACATGTAGATGCTCAGAATGGGAACTGGGAGGATGCACCCCAAACTGGCAACAATGGATACCTCTGAAGAGTTAGCGGGAGAGGGGGGAGGGGGGAGGAAGGGGTTTGACAAAGAGCAGGTGAAGGGGACTATCAAGGTTTACACTGTATATTTCTATATTGTTTGAATTTTTTTCCTTAAAGAGTATATTCACTTATTACCTTCAAACTTAAAAAGAAAAAATGACATTGAGGGGGACATTTGTTCCTTAAGCAATCTAAGAGGAGAGTTTACAATAGCACCTCTGAATTTCCCATATTGTATGCAAAGTTGGTATGTGTGTTATCAGCATTTTTCTGAAAATATGATCAATAGCTTTCATCATATTCCTAAAGAGAACCACTGCCTTATACCTTTCAATATAAAGGGCATTTCTGTATATGAGCCAGGTCAGATCGTCCTTATTAAGATCCTAATGATAATCAGGGACACAGTCCAGGATTTTGATACACTGATACTATCTATCTTTTTACCATTGTTTAGATAAGGCGTTTAAATCTTACAGACATCAGGGCTTTATCTTCTTACCTGAGAATTCATATTTAGCACAGGACATGTCAATGGTTGATTCCAGGTCAATCTTGGAAATGTCAGAAAGCCAAGCCCGGAAATCTTCAAACAAAATTTTCCTAGAAATGCAAACAAGATAACCTGTGATGTCATAGTGTGGCCTACATTTGGGTATATGCCACAACTGTTTTTTCCTGGAGGTTGCTGTTTATTCAAGAGATCTATTTCCGAGAGTCTCCCTCACTTTAAACTGGCACAGTTTAGGGCTAATATTCCCAGAGCACATCCTTAATTATTTGCTCAGGATAAAATTTTATAAGTAGAATCACACTACCAAAAGAGAAAGCCTAGTTTGAAGGGCTTTGATACATCTTTCAAAACCACTTCTAAGAAAAGACTGCAGCAGTGTATGAAGGTATCTATACTTCTGTCAACACGGGAGTTTTTGTTTTTAAAATTTGCCAACCTAATATGTGAAGAATGGTAATTTCAGTGTTAATTTGTTTCCTGGACTACTAACAAAGCTGAATATTTTATCACTGAGAACTGGACCCTGGGGTCAGACACACTCAGGCTTGTATCTAGCTCCCTCAATTTTTACCTAGGTGGCCTTGAAGAAGTTACTTAATTTCTCAGAGGCTGTTTCCTCCTCTACAAAATAGGATAATACATCCACAGAGATTTAAGACATAACATTTTAAAGCGTTTACTAGCCAGCCTGGCACATATCAGGCACCCAACAAATATGATTGCTTGTTTACCTTAAAGCACAGATGTGAGGCTCTCTTCTCTTCTTCAAATCATCAGACTTGACCATGAAAAGAGAGGGAAAAAAAAAAAAAAAGGATTTTCTTCATATATGAGTCACAACATCAAGGCAAGGCCCCTCCAAGGCAAACCCAATCTGAAACCTCAAGTGTAAAGGTACTGAATGATTTTTGTGTAAATGAGTTTCTAAAGTGGAAGAACTAATGGAAAAGGTCATAAATACCTGCTGGAACTTATATAAATCATTATACTTTTCATGGAAGTCCAAGTTCAAAAGCTCCTTCTGAAGCCCTTCCAAGAAGTTTTGACTTGGGATGAAGTTTGGGATCACGCAATGAAGAAAGGGGTCCATGTCCATGATAATGGCTTCTATTGGGAAGAAAACATTATGGCTTATTTTTTTTTTTTTGTATTTTTGACCCCAGAGTAGCATAGTACAGAGAATACAAAAGGGGATGGTCATGAATTTTCAGGAATCTAATACCTAAAGTCTCAGATTTGGGGGATTATAAGCATTTCCTTTTTTTCTTTACCCACTCAAAACTACTTTTTAATGATACTGTGCTTAAAATATTAGGCCTTAAAATTGGGGGGCGGGAGGGTTAGTTTAATGTTTACTTGTTGAATTGAATATATTTTAAAGTCTTAATTTATTGCGCCGCCCCCCATTTAAAATGAGAGTAGCAAATTAAAAATGAGAATAGCAATACTGGCTGGCAATTTTCCTCATCCCTTTTTCTTTTCCTAAGTTATTATCCAAGGCAGTTAGAACATACATACTTCGTGGGTTAATAAAAAACAAAAAAACCACCATAACAACAAAAAAAAACCAGTTCAGGCATAACCCCTTCTAATTCACTATACCCACTGCCTCTGTTGGGCTATATTATGTACCCATCTAATAATCACCACCAGCCACCAAGCGCCAAGCACAGCGGTGCTTTGCATGCATTACTTAATTTTCCCTATCATGCTAAGGCAGACATGATCACTGTCTCCATCCCACAGATGAGGACACTGAGAAATCCCTGAGTGTCCAGGGCATGCACTTTAAGCACTGAGCTATCAAGTCTTTCTTTTCTTTTTAATTATGCGGGCATCCTGGTATAGTTAACAACAGAGTTGGTAGGAACCAGGCCCAGGATGCCAGCCAGCTTCTGGCTGCTGTTCTCCCAGCAGTGTAACACTTACCTAGGTACAAGGCAACCTAGGCAGCTGCCTACGGCTGGGCTATCACTTTCCACGTGCATTCAGAGCCCCCAGGACTCACCGCTTCAGAGCACTTCACCAAAACAAAAATCACAGCAAACTTCAGAAGGGAAAGCATGATGCAGCGAACTGAGTACTTATGCTCTAAGGTGACGTGTGAAGCTGAGGTTGGAATTGTTCAGTGTAGGTTCCTTCCTCCCACAACACGCTTTACTTTCATAGGCCAAGTGGTTTGATCTATTTATTTATCTATCTACCTACCTATCCTATCTAATAAAGAGGGAACATGCTAATTGACCATCACTCCATCACAAAGATGGCTGCACCCACAGCTGAAGCCAAGTTCCCATAAGGAGCCTTAATGAGCAATCAGCAGGGACCTGAGGCTACACCCTCCCCTGCCCCTGTAGGGCTTGACAGGGGACCTCAAGCTCCTCCCCTAGCCCCAGTGCCAGGCTGGGGGAACTCAGGCCACACCCCCCCCACCAGGTGGGGCTTGACAGGGAACTTCAGGCCTGCTCCCCACCCAGTGGGGCTTGATGGGGGACTTCAAGGTGCACCCCCAGTGGTGGGTCGGGGGAACTCAGGCCGCATCCCCCACCCAGTGGGGCTTGACAAGGGACCTCAGGCCATTCCCCCCACCCAGCGGGGCTTGACAGGGGATCTCAGGCCATGTCCCCCACCTGGCAGGGCTTGATGGGGGACCTCAAGGCACGCCCCCCCATCTTGGTCTGGGCTGGCGGACCTCAGGGCACGCCCACTGTTCTGGCACTGGGCCAGGGGACCTGAGGCTACGTCTCCTGCCTGGCGGGGCTTGACAAGGGTGGGACTGGTCAGGTCTGGATCTATACCAATGAGGGCAGGGGGCCGGCCCAGTCTGGGTCTCACGCTATTTTGAGGTGCATGTGGGTGGGCAGGGACTTGACTCTGGGTCCCATGGTGTGCCCCAGACTCTAACAGGAGAAAGGTTTTCATATACATTTTACTAATTTTCTTTCATCTCCGACACTTCTATTATAGAGGAAGGGCAAATAGCAATATTAAATTATTTCCTCTAATTAATCCTCTTTTAATGTGCACGAATTTCGTGCACTGGGTCACTAGTCATCTATCTAAAACCCTAATAAGCAAATCGACTGAACAGTGGAAGGACTGGTCGCTATGACAAGCACTGACCACCAGGGGGCAGATGTTCAAGGCAGGAGCTGCCCCAATCCGCAGGCCTGGACCAGCATTAGGGGTGGGGGGGCTGGGCGTGGGCGGTGCCAGGCCAGCCAAGGCGGGTGCAAACCGGGCATAAAATACTGAGTACGGCCCTAACTGGTTTGGCTCAGTGGATACAGAGACGGCCTGTGGACTGAAAGGTCCCAGATTAAATTCCGGTCAAGGGCACATCCCCAGGAGGGGGTGTGCAGGAGGCAGCTGATGGATGTTTCTAACTCTCTATCCCTCTCCCTTCCTCTCTGTAAAAAAAAAAAATAAATAAATAAAATCAATAAAATATATTTAAAAAAAACAAAAACCGAGTACGCTCAAATGTTCCGGCTGCACCATCATGGGACAACCCAGCATTCCCTTCATAGGAAAATATCACGTAAGCCACTTAAATATGTGTCCACATGTTTATTGGTCCTGCTTCAGGGAAACATTTATAGCTACATACATGCATTAGCTTACTAATCTCATCCAACGTCTTTCCTAGGAAAATACTATTTAGCGATCCCATTTTACACAGGAAGGAACTGAAGTTTTAAAAAGTTAAACCCACTGACGACGACGTCGTACAGCCAGTGGAGGGATTCCAGAATTCACCTGGTAGTCTTTGACTCCAGAATTCAATTAAGAACTTTCACGCCCTCTACTTCCCGAAACTCTCCGAACTACATGTCTGCCTCTTCTCGGGCTTCCTTCTAAATCCAAACTGAACTTGCCCCGAAAGCGGGGCAGCAGGCCAGGCCGGAGGTGCCAAAGTCACGCTCTCTCCAACAGCCTCTATCCTTGTGGCCCCGCTGCCCCGGGATCGGCTCGAGCGCCAGGACTTCCAGAGGCCCCAGACCGCGCATGGTGGCTCCCCCTTCACAGCACCCGGTTACCGTGACTGAACGGCGTCCTGCAACTCCAGGCCTCGGCCACCTGCTTTTTCAAGATTTCCTCCGTGACAGCGTCCGAAAACTCCACCATCACCTCCTTCTTTCTCTTTTTCCCCATCCGGCCCGGGTTAGGGTCAGGGGGCCGTTTCCCATTCATCTCCTCAGAAGCTGCCGACCCACGCCACACAGACCAAGCAGCTTTCCGAGACTATAATTCCCAGAATGCGCTCTTTCTCAGCGCCACCCAATAGGAAGCACCAAAGCAAGAGGAGGCGGAACCCATACCTGCTCTACCAATGGAAGCTCAAGATGTTGCGACATCCCACCAGCCACCGGTCCAGGGGTGCTCCTGGCTGGCTCCCGCCTCTCTACTTCCTGCCGCCCGAGGCTCTGGATGCACTTCCGGCGTGCGGACGCCTCCTCTAGCGCTCTCATGTTAATGGCGGGTGGCGGCTGCTGAGTGGGACGCAGACAACCGCTGCCCGCACCGGGAAAGTCTCCCTGCCTCTCCTCTCCCCCTTTCCGCTCGCCGCCAATACTCGCCAGCATGTCCGTGGTGCCGCCCAATCGCTCTCAAACCGGCTGGCCGCGGGGGGTCAACCAGTTCGGCAACAAGTACATCCAGCAGACCAAGCCCCTCACCTTGGAGCGCACCATCAACCTGTAAGTGCGGCCTGGCCGGCCCGAGCCGCCTTCGCCGGCTTACCCGTCCGGAGTTCTGCCGGCGCGCCCCCGCCCTCGCAGGCTCTATGCCTCCCCACCATCCCACTCCCGCTGGCGAGTGCGCGCCTTTACCCCCTACAGGCCCCTTCCACGTTCTCTAGTGCCAGGGGGTTAGAGTCCTATCCTACTTGAGAGGGTTTTTTCTTTTACCGAAAGAAGGCTGGTTCCCATGCGCCTGTATTCATAGGAAGAAGAACCATAGTTTGCTTTGAATTCATTCTTTCCTCCACCTCCCCACAGATACCCGCAAAAGATGGTGCCTTAACAGTTTTCGAGACCTAGCTTGAACGCGTAGCGTTAGTTCTTTTCTTCTTAACGGCTGTTTTGCATTGCAGCTCATGCACACACATTTTATTCGCGTGCTTGGGGCTCTCGGGCCTGCCCTATGCATTCACATGGCTTCTCTGCCGCAGTGAGAGCATCCAGCCACCCATCCGCTTGGGAGGGTGGGTGTTGAGACGGTTGGGCTGTTAAGACCTTGGAGGAGTCTCCAATGTAACCCCCAGGGAACTCGTTGTAGCTGCGTTTTGTCATCGACACCTTTCTGTTTGAGTACTTAAAGCCATTGCATTTCGAGGTCACTCTCACTAGGAATCTTGCTGTGGCAGGTAATTGGCCGTGGGCTGTGTCTCACTCAAGAAATTGTCCCGAGTTTGTGAGGCAGTGTGATGCTGGCCTTAATGGAGGAAATGGCCACTTAATTGTGGCCAGTGTTTAAAAGGTGCAAGGGTTTGCCCTGGGTGTGCGGCTCCTCAGTTGGGTGAGCATCCTCCCATGCACCAGAAGGTCTCCGGTTTGATTCCTGGTCAGGGCACAAGCCCGGGTTGAGGGCTCCATCCCCTGTGGGGGGCTGGGAGGGGGCGTAAAAGAGGCAGCCTATTGATATTATTTTCTCTCATTAGTGTTTTTTTCTCTCTCTACCCTCATCTCTCTCTAAAATCAATAAAAACATAGCTTTTAAAAAAAGGTGCAAGGATTTTCTGATATTGGTGTTTTGATAGACACTTTAGATGTTTTCTCTGTTTCATATTCACATAAATGAATTTCCCTCCCTCACAAGCGAATTGAAATGGAAAAGATGGTTATTGTTTTATTTGGCAAAACAGATGCTGGCTTGGAAATGTAGATAATGAAACTTGGGGCCTTATGAAATCTGGAATTGGTAGATAGTTGCGTATATGCAAGTGAATAGCTATTACATTAACATAAAGTTTAGTTGCATATCGCTGCTTTAAAAATCCTCATAAGATTCCTGTGACGTGGGAAAGGCAAATGCTTCCCCTTTTAAACAGTGTGAAAGCACAGCTTCCGGATTGCTTGTAGCGGTGATTAGAACCAGGACTCAACAATTTCCCCTTGATTTGCCTTGGTTATTGGATCCGTTTGCGCCAAGCCGTTACGTAGAATTAACTTGGTGAAAATGTTTTAATCTTTGCTCCATTCAAGTTATGTGTTGATGGATTTACAGTACTTTCCCACTCCTATATAAATGCGGTATTCAGAAATAATCGTGTTGTAAATCAATTCACGTGTGTGAGCGAAATTGAAAATAAGTCCTTTCATTCCCCTCCCCCCCCCCCCCCCCGCAATATATATTTTATTGATTTCAGACAGGAAGAGAGAGAGAGAGAGATAGAAACATCAATGATGAGAGGTAATTATTGATCGGCTGCCTCCTGCACGCCCCCTCACTGGGAATTGAGCCCACAACTCCGCACATGTGCCCTGACCTCCACTGAGCCATCATGGCCAGGCTCAAACCAACTTTTTAAGTTTTGGTAACCCCTTTCAAGAACAGCAGAGTGGATTAGTTATGTAGTTACTGACTGACTGTCAAGGCGTTTTTATAGAATAGATATCTTGGGGATGGGCAAATGTGGTCAAAGCATTCTTACTCAATGGCTTATAACTAGAGGCTTCTTCTTACTCTTAAGTCTCATGATTGAGGGGTTACAAGGTGATATGTGTGATAAAAATATAAACATGGTATTTTTAAGGAAAAATTTGGGCTTTGCTAGGCAAGATGAAAACGGTCTTCAACAATATGAGCCATATTCTGATAAAGAAGGAGAGACTATTCAGTTTGGGTCGAAGGTATGAATGAGGAGAAGGGAAGAATAAGGATAATGAATGAAATAAATGCAGAAGGCTAAAAGGTTTTAGGAGGGAAAGAAAGGTTCATCTAAAGAGGAAAGGGTTATGGTACTAAAACAGTCTGGATACTTGACTGGGAGAAGTAGAAAAAACAGAAGAGATAATGGAAGTGGTAGCTCAACTTTTAGACAAAAGAGATTAAGCTAATAGAATTAATAGAATTTCTGATTACCTGTAAGAGGAGCCCAAAGGGACATTAGCCAACTTTGGCAATGCTATTATACTAGCCACAACCTAAAGCCAGAGGATTACCAGATGTCCAGATAACTACTGTAAGCATTTAAGGGCCTTACGGATAGTGGTATACGCTTGGTCTAATAGAAGCTCGAGCTTTAGAGTTCCAAGATCTGGATTCTAGTCTCTGCTGTTTCATTAACTAGTTGTGTAACTCTGGACAAATCCTATGTCTCTGAGTACAATATATACACTATTTACCGTATACATATGTTATATATACGTACATTTGTATATGTTGTATGGTTGGTATCTATGATGGTAAATTATGGTCTCCAGTTCTCATGTGTAATGTTTGTCTTTGGTCACAGGTACCCTCTTACCAATTATACTTTTGGTACAAAAGAGCCCCTCTATGAGAAGGACAGCTCTGTTGCAGCCAGATTTCAACGCATGAGGGAGGAATTTGATAAAATTGGAATGAGGAGGACTGTAGAAGGGGTTCTGATTGTACATGAGCACCGACTACCCCATGTGCTGCTGCTACAGCTGGGAACAACTTTCTTCAAACTGTAAGTGTTGTTGGAAATTAACAGCAAGACAGCTTTGAATGTTGCTGTTTTATGCAGCTTTGGAATATAGTTTTTACTGCAGACATTTATCTCAACAAACATGGCTGTTCATGGAATCTTTAGGAACAGAAAAATCACAAGTAATTTTTCTTCAGGGCAATGCTCACTTACTGCCTAACTAGAAATCCACATGTCTCTGTATATTGTTGATATTAATGACGGAGCTTGGTAGGAGCCCTCTTAAACAAATTGGTCCAAGTTCTGTTACTAGATGTCATTGTAGCATTGGTACGAACAATGGATATTATTTCTTAGGGTGAATATCCTATTCTTGAAATGGCTTACATTTTTATGGATAAATTTCTAGTTTTACCATTTAAACTTACAAATTTTTTGATACACATTTAGTTCACAACTATTTGACCCGATTGTACCAAAAGAGAGGTCTCAGATATTTAGGTTGGAGTTCTGGAAAAATGCCCCATTCTTCAGACTAAACGAATGTGGTTCATTGCTCTCTGGATGTTTCCAGACTTCACTATCGCTAGATAGCTTCCCGAGAAAAGAGATTGGGATGGACTGATGGGTCAGCAATTATGTAATGTTTACATTATGCTACATATTTTGTTTAAAATTAGGGTTTGTGTACTGGTTAGTTTGGTGAACTAATGTGAATTCAGCTTTCTATTTGTAGCATATTGTTCCCCTTCACTTTGATTGCCTCATCATGTGACACTGGAATATGTGTGCTGTTCAGTTACTTGATAGAAATAACTATTACTGTCTTCTTCCTGTTATCCCAAAATTGTATTGAGTTGAAAGCTGAAATTCTTAACCTTTATGCAGACCTGGTGGTGAACTTAACCCAGGAGAAGACGAAGTTGAAGGACTAAAACGCTTAATGACAGAGGTATTTTTCTATTTAACCACTTGGACGGTTATATTATTGCTCTTGTTAATACCACCCACTTACTGATAATTAGGCTTTTTATGTCTTCTGAAAAGGATAAGTTTATTTTGACGATTACTTTTCAATAAATAAAACTTGCACTGACCGGGTTGGCTAAGTGGCTAGAGCGTCAGCCTGTGGACTAAAGGGTCCCTGGTTCCATTTCTGCCAAGGGCATGTACCTTGATTTCGGGCACAGCCCCAGTGGGGGGTGTGCAGGAGGCAGCTGATCGATGTTTCTCTCTCATCGATGTTTCTAACTCTCTATCCCTCTCCCTTCCTCTCTGTAAAAAAATCAATAAAATATATTTTTAAAAAACAACTTAAATCCCAGAGTGTTAGTATGTACAATGTTTATTTTCCGGAAGTTGAACTTATACTTACTTTTATTTTTTTTCCTTGAAGTGTTTATGTAACAGTAATGGTTAACAAAGGTCAATATTTATTGGGCCCTTACTGTGCTATACTAAGTGTTTTACATACAATAACTTCTTTAGTTATCACAGCAGCCCTAGGAAGTAGGTATTATTATTAACTCCATTTTACTGATAAGAAAACCGGGCACAGAGAGTTCAAGTAACTTGTTGATGTTACACACCTAGTAGGTCTTGACGCTGGAGCTCTGAATGCAGGTAGTTTTGTTCCAGGGTAGGCCTCTCTAGAATTTTGAATGCTTTTAAAGATAGAGGCGAATGTCAGGGTAAAACAGCTAAGAGTTGAGAGTTAGAGCCCGTGGTAACGGGTGAAGTGGGGCAGGGAGCTGCTCTTTGTTGTTATGAAACTTTTGGAACCATTTTTGACAAATTAAAATGTAGAGTACAGCTTCGATTAAAACAATGTAAGTTGAATGTTATACAGAATCATAAAAAGGAACATTTTGAATTTTGCACACTTATTTTTATAACTTCGTCAGATAGGTGACTTACAGAAGCAATAGTTGATTTTATAAAAACTATTCTATAACATTGGCTGATATAGGTAGTTGATTATCTTTGTTTTTTTTAAAGTGTAGTCAGGGTATAACAATATTTGTTGGTCTTCTCTGGTTATGTCAATGCTAGATTGCCAGTTTTGAACTAATAGTGTATGTCTTGGGCAGGTGACACATACAGTAATAAATAAGAGATTATAGAAAGGAAGCCCATATGGAAAGCATGTATCTATTAGGAGTGCTGCCAAAAAAATCTCTTCATTGAAGAAGAGTGTACGGGTATGTATGTTTTATTGTTCACTGGCTGTATCATTTCTTTTCTGACAGATACTAGGTCGTCAAGATGGAGTCCTGCAAGACTGGGTCATTGATGACTGCATTGGTAACTGGTGGAGACCAAATTTTGAACCTCCTCAGGTCAGTGTTCAGGTGTATTTGCTGGGCATTTGGGGAAGTAGGAAATGGATTTAATTCTAGCCATTTAAAAAGATCATAGTAAAAAAAATAAAATAAAATGGAATAAAAAGATCATAGTAGACTTTGACTTGGAATTTCCTTTTTACCCTTCTTAATTGAAAATTTTTTTCTTTAAAAGAAAATTTAAAATCTACACAAAAGTCCAGAAAATAGTAAGAGTAAATATATTCTTTACCTGTCATCCAACCTCAGTTAACAGCTGAGATTGTTTGGAAGCAAATCCTTGATAAAATTTCAATAGTAAATTTTCCATTATGTGTCTCTGAAAGATAAAGATTTTTTAAAATAATAAAAATAAATAATTCCATAATGTCTTTAAACATGTAGTCACTGTTCACATATTCCTTATAGTTTCAAATTATATTGTTAATTTGTTTATTTGAATTAGGATAATCTCTTAAGTCTTTTTTACATTTACAAGTTGGTTCCCTATCTTTTCTTTTTTTTTAAATTGATATTTTTAGAGAGAGAGAGAGAGACATGATTTGTTGTTGCAGTCATTTATGCATTCATTGGTTAATTCTTGTAAGTGCCCTGATCAGGAATTGAACTTGCAACCTTAGCATATTGGGACAATGCTCTAACCAACTGAGTTATCCAGTCAGAACCCCATCGTTCTTTTTCCCCCTTGTAATGTATAATGTAGTGTTTCTATTGCTGATTGCATTCCCTGTTGTCATTGAACATGTAGCACTTTATCTTCTGTAAATTGATAGTTAGATCAGTAGATTAAATTTGGGCTCAATTTTTTGGGAGGGGAGTGCAAGGCTCACCAGAGGAGGTAATAATATTTATTGTTGCGTAATCTATTACCCTGAAACTTAGCAATCTAAAACAGCAAACATTTATTATCTTAGTTTCTCAGGGTCAGGCATCTGGGAGCTGCTTAGCTGGGTGTTTCTGGCTCATGGTCTCTTGTGAGGTTTTGGTCAAGTTGTCAGCTGGCATTGCGTCATCTCAAGGCTGAACGAGGCTTGCAGATCTGATCCCAAGCTCACATGTGTGATTCTTAGCAGACTTCTCAGTTCCTCTGGGCTGTTGGACTGAAGGGCTCAGCTCCTTGACTGTTGACCTAAGACCTTCCTCAGTTGCCATGAGAGCATCCCCATAGGGCAGTGTTCGGAAAACTCATTAGTCAACAGAGCCAAATATCAACAGTACAACGATTGAAATTTCTTTTGAGAGCCAAATTTTTTAAACTTAAACTTCTTCTAACGCCATTTCTTCAAAATAGACTGTCCCAGGCCGTGGTATTTTGTGGAAGAGCCACACTCAAGGGGCCAAAGAGCCGCCGCATGTGGCTCGCGAGCCGCAGTTTGCCGACCACTGCCATAGGTCAACTCCTAGTAAGACAGCTGGCTTCCCCCAGTGTGTAGTCCACAAGATGGAGGCTTTGACAGAAAGAGTGCCCAACTAGGAAGCTACAGTCTGTTATAACCTTCTATTGGTGGTGACATACTATGTGTTCTGCTGTATACTGTCAGTCACACAAACCCACATAGTACATTGTGGGAGACAACTACACAGAGGTGTGGGTACCAGGAAGGAGACTGAGACCACTGGGAGTCATTTTGGAGGTTGGCTATCAAGGTTGGTATTGTGTACTTTTATCAGGAATGTTATAATATCTGGTGGGCTCCTTTGTAATGTTATTAGCTCATTGATAACAATTTCCTGGATCTTTTCATTTCATTGGTATTCTGATCCTTCAATAAAGAGAAACTTTTCCCGTTAAGTACTTGGTTACCCTGAAGTATAGTTTGTGTAGGAAAGAATAGAGACTCGAAGTTGAATCCTGAATTCTTTTGGCTAGGCTCTATGACTTTAATAGCTTCTTTGCATGACCAGACATCCCAGGTCAAGAATTGCACAAAATGTTGGCCAATCTAAAGATTGTTCTGTCTGTCCTCTTCCTTCTGACTTCCCAGTAGAGCTGAGGGGTGGAAGATAGGTGCGATGGAAGCTGGTGCTAGTGCCCACTACCGGAGACTTGTGTTGGCTTTAAGAAAGTAGACTTTCATCTGGAAATGAAGTTCCTGGCCAAAAGATGCACAAAACAATTACTGTAAACTTTTTTTTTTGAACACTCCTTGATCTAACTGGAAAATGCTCAGTCAAAACCCAAAAGTCCTCTAGGCTACTTTCTGAATAGTCTCATTCATGTCCCCTACCATGGTCCTAGGACAATTCCCTTAATTTACTAACCCCTAGTGTCGGCTCTGCTAGTGTAAGATATAAGGGCTGTGTTTTTAGTAAACTTGGGGTATTGGTTAGGTGTCAGGGGAAAAGAGCACCATCTTTGTATTTCTTTTTGTAAAGCACAATTGACTTAAACACCAAGATGAAGACTAGAGAAAAGGCTTAAAGGAAAAGGAGCACATCAGGATTCTAGAAAATTTAAATTAATAATGATATTTGTAGGAAAAACAAACAACTTTTTAAAAAAGCACTAAATATTAGACTTGATTGTGTTGTAAATTTCTCAGGCTGTATTCCTGTGTCTACCTGTTTGTCTTGAGTGGTTGAGTAGTTCACTTTTTGTTGTTTTATATTTATTAAAGCATTTCTTTATTAGCACATCTGTTAGGTACTAGATCCTGGTAAAGAGAAGACTAGAAAGGATTCTGGTTCTCTCAGCAGCACTGTATTGGGGGATAAACATGTAAAGAAATAAATGAAGTTACAGGATATATGTTAAAATAAAATTATGTTGGGGTTGTGAGGAACTTGGAATCAGAGGGTTTATATTTGGGCTTAATGTCTGAAATGGGAGAGGTTAATAAATAGAGGCATAGAGGTATAAGGGCTGATTTGGCAACAACAAATTATTCTCTTGTTATTTTAGTATCCATATATTCCTGCACATATTACAAAACCGAAGGAACATAAGAAGTTGTTTTTGGTTCAACTTCAAGAGAAAGGTAAGTTACTTTGTTTTTGAATGCAGCCATCTAAAAACTTTCAGAGAGTAATTTCAAGGATACTTCTGTTTGTCTTTTCTTCAATTTCCTTGAGTTTTTTAAAAACACAAAGAAAGTTTATACAGAACTATCTAGTTTTTCTCATAGATATGCCAGTCATATACTTTTGGGGAGGAAGTAAGTTTATTTATTTTTTAAAATATATTTTTATTGATTTCAGAGAGGAAAGGAGAGGGGGGGAGAGAGAGAGAGAGAGAAAGATCAATGATGAGAGAAATCATTGATTGGCTGCCTCCTGCACGCCCCTGTCTCCCCCCAACTGGGGGTCAAGCCTGCAACCCAGGCATGTGCCCTTGACCGGAATCGAACCTGGGACGCTTCAGTCCGCAGGCTGATACTCTATCCACTGAGCCAAACCAGCTAGGGCGAGGAAGTAAGTTTAACTAGAGCCTAAAGTACCAGATGAATTTTTATTTTTTTAAAAAAAATAGCATCTTTAAGCTTGTTGTGTGTTTTAACAAATAATTATCCCATTTCTTATAATCTTAAAGGGGAATCCAGAATAAATTACGGATTACTTCTCCCCTTCCTCTCAGGGCCAGGACTTATATCAGGTGCTCTTGGTTGTTAATAGCACAGATCTCTTTAGAGAGTCAGTTTCAAAGCTCTCACTATGAATTTGCTTAAAAGACAAAACCAAAATGTATTGAGATTATCTTTTTCCACAACTGTTTCTCGAATGTAAAATTGGTTATTACAAACCAAGTGGAAACTGATTATATAAGAAATTAGAGAAAATGAGTACTGCTTTGTTTTCTTTTAGCCTTGTTTGCAGTCCCTAAAAATTACAAGCTGGTAGCCGCGCCATTGTTTGAATTGTATGACAACGCACCAGGATATGGACCCATCATTTCTAGTCTCCCTCAGCTTTTGAGCAGGTATGGAATGCTGAACATTTGTGGTTGATTTGACTAAGCTGCCAGATTTAAAATACTCCGAGCCACTTGAGAAGGGATAGTTCATGACTTTTGGTCTTTACGGAAGTTAAGACAGTAGATGTCCCCTACATCATGTGCAACCCGTAGGTTAAACGTGACTGACCGAAAGTGGCCCTACCTTGTGGCATGACATTACGGTATTTGTGTAACTGCTCTTCCCCGAATTCGATACTCTGTACGGTTACGTTTGAAGTCTTCATTCAAAGAAGCTGTGGAAAAATTGTAGTCAGCAATGTATAATAAATCCGAAGGGAGTTACCTATGTAAAAATGTGGGGATTGAAACTCTTGGTGTAATACATTCTTTTTCCCTTCTGGAACCTACTGTATTTAGGCCCAAATTGGGGGCATATGGGATTACGTCCTGAATTTTTGCATGGAATTTGGTATTTTTTTTAAGTCAGAGTGATGAGAGATGCATTTTTTTTTTAAAGTTGACTTATAGTGGTTGAACTTAGAGCCAATCATAGCCAGGAATTGCAGAATAGCATGGTGGTTAAGAATACAGATTCTGTGGTCAGTGTTTGGATTTGCTACTTCAGTACTTCCTGAAAGTGTGGCCAGAACAAACGGTTATACATACCTATTTGCCTCTTTCTTCATCTGTAAGTGGGAATGGTGGTGCCCACTTCATAGAATTGTGAGAAACAAGTGAAATAACACACGTGAAGTGCTTATAATAATGCCCGGCACCTAGTAAGTGCTTAATAAATGTTAATTTAAAAACAATTCCAGTAGTCGTTTTGCCTTCTATTAAAGCTTCTTGAGTAAAATTGGCCTTTCTGTTTTGTTACACTAATCAAACTTCATCTTTGACTCCTCTGCTTTGGTTGAAAAATGGGATGTGAAAAAGGGTCATATTACTCATTTATTTAAACACCGCCTATCGGGCCAGGAACAGTGCTGAGTGGTCAGAATACAATGAAGTGTAAAAACTTTTCCTTCCCTCGGGGAACCTATTAGTGGATAGTTAATCACATTTAGACTCTTTTTATTATTTCAACTTTCAATAACTTATTTAATGTGTAAGATGTGATGGGTGAGAGAAAAGTGTGTCTCGGTGTAGAAAATGCCAAAAATGTCAAGGGAGGGTAGAAACGTCCAAATTTTTTATCATCTAAGGCAGTGGTTGCCAACCTTTCGGACCTCACAGACCACCAGTGGTCTGCAGACCACTGTTTGACGACCACTGATCTAAGGCAGTAATTGTTCAACCAGTGTGCTGCAGAATTCTTAAAACTTGCAATACGTGACTACTTAGTCAGGGGCACTGACTTCTTTTCCTTTAGATTGTGAAATAAAAAAGTGACAGCCAACACAGTAGCTGTCTGGTGTGAATTAATCAAAGTAATACCTATTTTCATTTTGGTCAGATCAGCAAAAGTACATTTTTTGGTGTGCTGCAAAATTTTAGTGGTTAGCTTACATGTGCCATGGAGATGAAGAAGGTTGAAAATTGCTGACCTAAGGTAGGAACTATGTAAAGAATGTTGTTTTTAATAAAGCTGTTGTTCTTTTTAAAATTCAGGTTCAATTTTATATACAACTGAATTCCTGCACAGTGGAGAAGTAAAAGAAGCCGTCTCTGTGAGCACAGCTCTGCACAGTCTAGAAAAAACATGGTAGAAAAGGTTTTTTGTTTTATCTCTTTCCCACCCCCTAAATTGCCACCTGCTTTCTGTTGTTTGAATAGTAATGTTGATATGAAGAACCTAGATAGTGGTGTAAACATATGTGATAATGTTTAATTTGCTTTTATTTCTACTCATACGTTTTTGTACATTAAAGAAAGTGGACTTCTTTTTATTTGTATTTTTTTTTTAAATTTCACATTAAACTTGTAAAACTGGTACAGGTGAGGATCGTGTTTTTCTGCCCCCTTAGGCTGGTGAGTGTTCAGAGACAATGGCAGGTTTAGATAGTCAAGTTTAGGGGACCCTTGTTAGGGTACCACTCTTGAGCGTACACTCCAAGGCCGTGTAGAGATCTTTGTGATGAGGATCTTCTGTTACTTTTGGAAACTGGATTGGCTTGAATGAGTCCACGGTGCAACTCCTGGACCAAACTTGACACTCAGATGCGTTGTATTACAGCAGAAATCCCAGTGTGTTAATGACTGGTCCATTTTATACTGGTTCAGCCAGACCTTACTTTATAAACAATGGACCTTAAACGTAAGGGAAACCATTAAAATGGGGTAGGTTTGGGAAAATCATGGGGATCGGTATAAAAAGAGATGGATCTAAGCTCATTTAGAGTTTTTTTCTCACATAATCAGGGTATTAATTATTTGTGTTGTTCTGAATTTGGTGTCTTGGTTATTCTTAGGGCCGTGGTAAAATGGCAATCTGTGAAGGAAGTTTATGAAAGTGAATGAGTTAGGTTTTGAACTCTCGGGTTGCAAAGTTAGTTATTTCAATTAACTTGAAGTTGTATCCATAGAGATGAAAATTTGATTTTAGCAGCTGACCTAGTGGAGAAGTAATATTTCAAAGTAATGTTGGAATAATCTGAAATCTAAGGACAGGATAGGGGATAGATTTTTGTCAGCCTAAGAGAAAAACAACAAATTTAAAACTGCTAAATTAATGTCAAATTTAAAGGAATAAAAAAACAAATCTTAGGGTCGTTTGCTGGCTGTGCCATTTCTTAATGGTCAAAATATATTGTGTATGCCTTATTACAAACTAGTTTACTGTAGGCTTAATGTAAAGGAAATCTTGCAAGATACAGCTATTAAAAGAGATGGGCAAGTTAAGTTTTTAATAGAGAAGAACTGTTGATTGGTTCTTACAACTTTATGGTACTGATCACAACACGGCTATTCTGATGTGAAAGCTGTATCATGTTTTTCCCTATTTAGACTTGAGAAAGTCAGACCAAGAGCGCCATTTTATTTATAAACATTCAAATTCATTTAGTTGAGGTCCTTCACATGGTTGCATATCAAGTAGTAACTGAAACTGGGCTTCTGCTCAAGTTGTAGGTGAGCTCCACACTCCAGGACCAAAAATGAGCAGGTTTCCTTCTAAAAAGCCCCTAGTTCTGTGGATAGCTCTCTTCCCTCAAGGGCTAACAGTCCTGCCCTCTGGTTTACATGAGCATATTTCTAAATAATTACTTTATTGGTGAGCTCACTGATTAGCTGAGTCCTAAGACATTGGGGAAGGCAGAGTTGGAAACTGCTTGATCCAGCCCGCTTTCCATGATTGCTTCTGAATCCAAGGGAAAAGCTGCAAGCGACGACATTCCCAGACCACAGTAGCTCTTGCCACTTGGGGTGGGTGGAAAGAGGTAGCCTTTGTTTTTGGTGTGATTTATAAAGTGCTGTCAGTAAAGGAGTGAATTGAAGAGTCATCTGATTTGAGGCCACTCATGTCCTTTGTAACTTAAGCTCTGACCTAGAAATTCTTTTTTAATCACTGTTTTCCAGTGTAAGTACTTGAGTCAGTCATCCATACACTGGGGTCGAGGTGAGAAAAACCTTTCATTTAAGCCAGCTGGATGATTAACCTTGGCATGTAAGAGATCTGGGTTTGAATGTAATATTCAGAACACAAACATAAATTTTTAAAACTGCATTTGAACTGGTTAGTTGTAGTTGTATCCCCACACTCTTGTTCTGGTTTCTGGAAGGAAACAGGGATGTTTGAATATGATGTATTCCTACAGCATTAGAAGAGGGTTCAAGGACACTGTTTAACAGTAAGGTCTTGGATAAATAAACATACCACACTTCTTCAAGAACTAAGTCTTAAATTGTGCATTCCAAGTCTCTACTAAATACTGAATAGTTTTTAAATGAGCTCTTGATTAACTGACATATTTTTTACTGCCTTCTATGTTCAGGTTTGTTTATAAATGCATGCTCTTTTGTATTGTATAACTATAATATTTGTCATATTATTTTCCCTGAGTAATCCAAGTAGTATATATTTTATATAAACTACTAAATGGCACTGGGAAATATCCAATAGAAGATTGAGGGGAAAAAAACACAAAAGGTTTTACTCAAATGTTTTAAATCATATTTATTTAGCATTGAAAACCCATTTAAACAAAAATGAATTTTTTTTCTAAGTGGTGAAGATGTGTGATTTTTTATTTTATTTACTTTTTTTGAATACTCACCTGAGGATATTTTTCCCCCCATTGATTTTTAGAGAGAGCGGAAGAGAGAGGGAAAGAGAAAAATATTGGTCGATGTGAAAGAAACACATCGATTGGTAGTCTCCTGCACAAGTCCTGACCAGGGTCCAGGCCGGTGAGGAGCCTGCAGTCTAGGTACCTGCCCTGACCAGAATCGAACCCAGGACCCTTTAGTCCCCAGGCCGACGCTCTATCCACTGAGCCAAACCGGCTAAGGCAAGACTTGTGATTTTTTAAAACGTAGGTAAATACTTAAAATGGCTTATGATAATCTATGAATTTGTGCTTTTAAGAGCCGGTCTGGGTTTTATCTTACCTTGTAACTAGCATTGTGTGGCTCAATTATTACTTTGGATATTTAAGAGTTCCTTTAAGGGACTCATTTTGTTTGGCTAAAATAAATTAGTCTATTTTTTTCCTTCCATAATTAATTAGAAGTGAGAGGTAGAGGCCCTCCAGATTCAGCAGGCCTGCAAGCAGTCAGTTTAAAATTCCCTTTCTTAAATGATGTGACTCTCATGCTTCCAGGTTTTTAATGACTTCTTTATTTTTTAAGTATTTGTTCAGTCATTTGAGATAATGATGGTGTAGCTTTTCACATTGGAGTTCCTCAGACTTAATGTTTTTACTAGTTTATAGTGTTGGGGACAGTATGTGCCCATCACTAAGACTGTGTCAGAGAGTGTGCGTGGCCAGAGAGGGTTAGTGGTTTTTGACTGTAATGCAAGTCAGCTTCTGTAACATTAGGTTCCATTTCCCGTAATTATTCCACGTGTTTTCTATCACTTATTTGGGTTAAACTGGACTCACTTCTATTTCCCTTTGTTTAAATATGTGATGAGAAACATAATACTATAATTTTCACTTCAACATAATACTATAATTTTCACTTCACTTTAGTATTAGCTCCTATTATATTTATAAGGTTTGTTTTGGTGAAAAAAAGACAAAAACAACAGATTAAAGCCTGTCAGTCTAGATTGAGCCAGTTTGGTGTAGTTTGTATTTTAATGATGGGCTGTATTGTTAGAATAGTCATATTGGGGAAATGTTGAGGGAAAGATCACTACATTTATAAACTTAAACTTTTGGTTACTGTGTTCACATCCTAGAGCCTTGGTCGGCAAACTGCAGCTTGCGAGCCACATGCGGCTCTTTGGCCCCTTGAGTGCGGCTCTTCCACAAAATACCACGGCCTGGGCGAGTCTATTTTGAAGAAGTGGCGTTAGAAGAAGTTTAAGTTTAAAAAATTTGGCTCTCCAAAGAAATTTCAATCGTTGTACTGTTGATATTTGGCTCTGTGGACTAATGAGTTTGCCGACCACTGTCCTAGAATACAGGCATCATTTATAGTTGGGCATGGAGAATTTTTCTCATATTAAGTTTTCTCGTATAAATATACCGAAAATGTATAAAAAGAAACTGAAATTTTGGTTATATTTTTATATTTGTAATTACAGTAAAAGTTCGATTAAAATGGTCAACTGTTCTTTTACATTTTTATTTTGTTGTCATTTCAATTAAAACAATTTAAAACAATGACTCTGTGACTGTGCGCACGGCTACAGTTAGAATGCCAAATGTGCAGGCTTCTTTTCAGTGCCAATGGCCAGGGGCCATTAGGTAAGAGGTAGATAAGCCTAACAGCGAGGGCCTGAAGACCTACCTGGTGCACCAGTGTTGCCCTCCCCTCACTCCTCCCTAGAGGTGCTCTCAGGCAGACTCAGTATCCTGCAGTGTGAAGGGATCACACTGCATATAGAACCTGAAGACGCATTTACAAGTTGCCACACAATCGCGTTAACTGCTATGTCTTTTCATCACTGGGGACTCAGTTTCTTCTTCCATAGAAGAGAGTTGACTCCTGCAATTGCTTTGTTTTTTAAGAAAAAAAATTTTTTTTATTGATTTCAGAGAGGGAGAGAGAGAGAAACATCAGTGATGAGAGAGAATCATTGATTGGCTGCATCCTGCACGGTGATTGAGCCTGCAACCATACATATGGCCTTGGCCGGAATTGAACCCAGGACCCTTTAGTCTGCAGGCCAACACTTTATCTACTGAGCCAGACCACTAGGGCCCTCCTGTAGTTTTTTTTCTCAAACTTGCCTGGAAATAATGTTCTGTGACACCTTGCTTGCTGCTTATGTAATACTGTGTCATTTAATTTCAGCATCTTAAACAAACAGTTCGCCCAGAATATGAGAATATATGTTATAAAAACCATAACCTAAGGCTTTCTAGCTGAACAAAAGTTGAACAAAACCTGACAAAGTTATTGCAAAGTTCTGAAAATTTTACTACCTGTACATTTTACAGCAGGCACCGAAGAGCTATGAAAAATTATGAAAGAAAAGCTAAAAAGTGAAATGTACTCATTAGTTTTTTTCCATACAAACGAGAACTTGGCTATCTTCCCTCATCTGCTGGATGTCGGAGTGTATGTAACACATTGATCCCACGGGGGAAACACCAGCATTCCGTGGGAGCGCCCTTAAGGCTATTGGATTAGACAACTTCCTAGGATGTTGAGAATCTTAAAACTACTCAGCCTTTCTCATGGGATGTTGAAAATCAAATGAGATCATGAAGATGAAAGGATTTCAAGTATTTTAAAACACGAAAATAATGTATTGGGTGTGAAAGTGGTTTGTCTGAAATGAATTTTTAAAATTGAGTTTATTGGGGTGACATTAATAAGACTATATAGGTTTCAGGTGTACAATTCTCTAATACATCATCTGTATATTGTGTGTACACCACCCACCCCAAATCAAGTCTTCCATCATCATTTATTCTTTTCTACCTTCCTCCACCCCTCTTTCCCTCTGGTAATCACCATACTGTTGTCTGTATGACACATTGTAAAATTTCATTGAAATCAAAATCAGCTGTCATCTCTCAAAGATGGTAGGAAATTCAGTCTCTCAGGCATTGGGAGTGGGGAGCCTACCCAGGACTCACAGGAATCAATCCAGAAGGCATGGTAGTCTGAAATGAAGGTGGAGGTGTGGAGAGCGCAAGCTCTGGTGGACTCCACAGACACTTTTCTTGGCCAAGCTCACCAGCCCTTTAAAGTCTGACGCCTTGCCTCCCTGCCACATTTGGGCCTTGGGACTCAGTTGACACAGTCCGGGTGCCTATGGTCCAGCCTTCCTGGGCACACTGTGTCTTGCCTTGTCCCCTCCCCCTGGTCCTCTCCTGGAGTAGCAGTACAGAGAACCGGAAGAACTGGTTGACTTTAGAAGGTGGGTAACCGTCCTTAACAAAGCGTCCTTCAGGGAAGGATGTGCAAAAGTGGGAGAAGAAGAAATGGTAAAACAAAACTAATATCCTAGTAAAATGTCTGGACACAAACCTTTAAAAATGTTCTAAAATGCAAATAAAAAATAACTATGGAGTGGGTTAATTTCACCTATTCTCATATTGGATCTTCAGAAAGTTCAAGTTTCTAAAAGTTTACAGGAAGTTTAGACTATAGTTCTTACATAGTCAGCATCAGAAATAATTGCTGTTAAAGACTTTACAAAGTCATTTCAGAAAACAGATTGAAGTTGTGTTTTTTTAAAGTAGTAATTCCACAGGAGTATAGCACTCTGAAATGTAAGATGGTGGAATATAATAAGGGGTGATCTATTAACAGCAGGAATAGTTTGCTGCGGCATGTTGTAACTGCACTGTGACTTGGATTGAATATAGATAATCTGATAGTATGGTTTAGAAATTACCGGGGCTCAGATAAAGTAGAACACTTCCCTGGACAATTAGTACCATTTTTTAAAAAATAAAGCTTTATTTTACCAATAAAGATAAAAGCTTAGCATTTCAAATGAACTGAAGTCTAATATGCAAGCCTCACATAAAAAAGTGTGTGTGGCAACCACGTGCCCACCCTCCCTGCCAGGAGCGTAACTATTATGCTCCATTACAGGCCCTTTAATAGGATTTTTCTAAAAATTCCCAAGTGGACGACAATAATCTTGAGAGATCCTCCTTTTGTTTGCTAATTGATTTTTAGAATTAAAGTATTAGGCATAAAAGAGACCTTGAAGATAATTTAGTCCTTTTGAAAGTTTGTAAGATTCAATAAATTCCTACTGAGCACCTACTGGGGGCCAGGTACTATTTATAGGCCTTGAGGATACAGTGAGGAATAAAACTCCAAAGTAACACTTTTGCTTGGTAGTCTGTTTTTGTTTGTTTTGGTGATGGCTTTATTGAGCTGTAATTCACATACTGAGATATACCTCACTCAACTGCAATCAAATGATTTTTAGTCTATTCAGAGTTGTGCAACCATCACCACAATTTTAGAACATTTCCATTACTTCATAAAGAAATCCTATTTAGCTCTCCCCTCCCCACAGTTCCATCATGCCCCCATCCCTAAGCAACCACTAATCTACTTTCTGCATCTACAGATACATTAGCCTATTCTGGACACGCCTCGTTTTGTTGGTCTGGGCTGCTTTCACTTAACGTGGTTTCCAGGTTTGTCCAGGTTGTAGCATGTCATTACTTCGCTCCTTTTATGGCCGAATAACATGCCACTGAACCCTTATTTATGGGCTCATCCCTCCACGGACATTAGAGTCATTTCCACCCTTTGGCTATTACAATAATGCTGCCATCAACACTAGCGTACAAGTTTTATGTGGGCGTGCGTTTCCATTTCTTTGGCTATAATACTCCCGGCCGTGGAATTGCCAGGTCAAGCGATCCCTTTTATGTTGAACTTATTAAAGAACCGAGTGAATCCATTTTACATTTCCTACCTGGTGTATGAGGAAACACATTTTTATTTCCTGCTAAATCAGGTTCGTTTCAGACTCTCCTCCAGGCTACTAATAAACCGCGCAGAAAGTTGATCTGTTATTGGCAACACATTGAAGACTCCATTAATAGTCTTTGTTTTGGGGTCAGGTCCTCTTATTATTCCCATCTCTTTCGGCCACCAGGGCAGCCGCTAGGCCCACAGGGGGGCTCAAGGGTAACCAGGGGCGGGGGGCTAAAGGGATTGAACTGGCCGGACCCCTGGTGGTCCAGGTCCCCGCGCCCTGCGGCCGGGCCACGCGGCCCGAGTTCCATGCCGTCAGCGCCGAGTGACGCGCGAAGGCTCGGCTCCAGGCGGTGTCGGTTGGGTCGGCGGCCCGGCTGAGCGGGCGGTGGGCGGAGGGGAATGCTGGGCGCTGGGACCCAGGGCCTGCGGCCCCGGCCCTACCCGGCCAGGCGGCGGCGCGACCGCTGGGGGCGGGGGGACCGAGGCCGCGCCCCCGCGCCTGTCCCGCCCGCACCCCGCGGGAGGCGGCGACCCGCCCCGAGCCCGCGGAGGCTCTTCCGCGCCGGCAGGGGCAGCAGCGGCAGCGGCGCGAGCGGCCAGGAACGGCCCGGCCCGGCCAGGCGCGGCAGCGGCAGCGGCGGCAGCGACGCCAGAGCCCGTGGGCGCCGCGGGAGCCCGGCCGCAGCGCGGGGAGGCCTGGGGGCTGGAGCCCGCCGCGCCCGCCATGCCGCTGCTCTTCCTCGAGCGCTTCCCCTGGCCCAGCCTCCGCACCTACGCGGGCCTCAGCGGCCTGGCCCTGCTCGGCACCATCGTCAGCGCCTACCGCGCGCTCAGCCAGCCCGAGGCCGAGGCCGCGCCGGGGCCGGGCGAGCCGGAGCCCATAACGGCCCCGCTGCAGCCGGACCCGGCCGCCATCGCCCGGCCGAGCGCGGGGGGCCCGGGGCTCCGCGACGTGGCCCAGTACCTGCTCTCCGACAGCCTGTTCGTGTGGGTGAGCGAGGCTGCCCCGGCGGCGGGGGGCGCGGGGGACGCTGGGGGCGGGGGCCGCCAGGGCCCCATTATCTGCGGGGGGCGTGGCTGGGGTGGGAGCCCCCTCCCCCCCGGACCCCCGAAAGCGAGGTGTGGGGGGGGCGGGTCCGGGAGCGCAGCGCCGAGAGAGGCGGCCAGGTGTTGGGTCGGGCGGGGGGTGGGGGGGAATCGGGGGTCGTGAGGAGGGGCGGCCCGAGGGGAGGGTGGAGGAAGGGGTCGGGGCGGGGGGACGCGTGCCGGTGGGGATAGGTGTGTGGAGGGAATACATGGTGGGGTGTCTGAGGGGCCTCGTGGGAGGAAACCGGAAGACCCCGAAGAGCAGGGGTCTCCACTGGGGAGTGTGTTCGGCCAGCCAGTCGCAGGCTCTTTCATGAAACCGGGGGGTGGGGGCGGGGAACGGGGAGTCGAGAGGCTTCTCGGAGCCCTCAGCCCGGACTGTGACGAGCGGGTTTGGGGAGGCGGCGAGGCCAGGCCGGGTTCGGGGGCCGAGTGGGAACTGGGGACGTTTGCCTGTGCTTGGACATTCGTGTTGGGAGAGGGGCCGTCTCCCGCAACTTTTTTTTTTTTTGGCCACTTTGTCTCTGATTGTCCTGCTTGGGTCACAAACCTACAAACCGAGCTTCCTGTCCTGTTGCTCCGACGTGATGATTCACCCCGGTTTCCTTTGATGTCTGAAGGCAGCAAAACATTGGGAGTCAAGGGGCGGCCCGTCCGTCCCTGTCACTCGGGATTTCTCCTTTCAGCGACGCACTTTGAAACAAGGTTTCCCGTGTGTCTGCCCGTGCAAGAGGGGCACCGTGTGCCGGGCAGAAAGGCCGGGTTCGCGTGTTCAGACAGGCGCCCGCTCAGCGGTGATTGTGGCGGAAGAACTTGGCTTCCGCCTTGGCCCTGAATGCCTCTTGGGGAAATCCCACCGGGGTCCGCAAAGCTGGCCCCAGGATTTACGCCCGTCACTTGGGGGGTCCTGTGGCGTCTTGGGTCTGGCCTCCAGCTTGCACGCTCCCATTTGGGGTTGAGAGGAAGCAGGCTGAAAATGACTGAGGTTTAATATTCCAGCGTACAGGTGCTATGCAGCTTCTTTGTTACAATTAGTCCCGCTGTGCTTCATCAGGAAGCGGTGGGATTTGTGGGCTCCGTGGGCTGTGGAGTAAGTCTCCCGGTCCTTCTGACAAAGAGGTTCGCGGGAGGCAGTGGGGGGCGAAGTTCCCTCCTCCCACTTCTGGGTTAAGCTGGGCCGAGCAGTCCCAAATCGAGAAAGAATTGCTCCTGTCTCTCCATTTCAGATCTATTTTTGCATTTGAGTTAGCAGGTAAACAACTTCAAGTGATGTGAAGAGGGCTGTTGCCAAGTGTTAAGGTTATAGTTGTGGATATATTTTTTAAGTACAGGACAGAAATGAATCTTTGAGAGGGATCCACTGTGGTATTTACAGAACCGCTACTAGTATTGTTTAATGATTTAATCCCCCATGGAGGTTTGTTTTTTTTTTTTTTACAAAATCCATGTTCAAATTTCAAGGTTAACACACGTCTTCATAAAAAAACAAAGCTTGTTGATTTTTTTTCCAGTGAAAGTTGTTAATTTAAGACATTTTTTTCTTCCTAGTGTTTTCAATAGCGGTCATGCCTCAAGCAAATTTTATCGTTTCGTCCTGTCTGTTGATATGCTTTTCCTTTCTCGATTGAGATCCTTACTGTTTTTCTTCCATCGTTTCTCTAATTGGTTTTCTTACTTTGGTCTTGGCCTGCCTGGGTGTCTCAGGCCCTCCACGTGTTTACTGTGAGGTCTCCTTATCACCCTGTAAGTACATAGCTTCTGCTTTCGTAGCTGCGTGGGGCTCACAATCTCAAAGACTCCCTTGGGTGGAGAGACAGCATAATCCGGGGAATAGATAGTGGGGCATTTGTGAAAGTGGATCCTTTCTGTGCCCTGCCCAAAGACACTCAGATTCCGTTTTTAAAAACCAAGCAAGACAAAACAAAAACTGATCTTTCTGCCAGTTTGCAAATCCTGCTAGCTAGTGTTTGGCAATTGGAATCTCTGAAATGTATCTTCATAGAGCCCAGTGTAGATTCGTGTAGGTCTGATGGCATCTGAGGAGGTTTTGATCATTAAACTCAAAAACCTTTCAAAGGTACCCTTTGGGGCACCCTGGAAGGCACGACTGTGAACATTTCCCTCTCCCCTCAACAGTAGTCCAGATACAAATCAGGCAGAATTTGATAAGTGACAATAGACATGCAAACAAGATGTGGTGGAGTTTGGAAGAAAGAGAAACGGATGCCTCGGGAAGGATGCCTGGAAGAGGTGGTATTTGAACCCGGCCTTGGAAGATGGGTGGGCTCCCAGCAAGCAGCCAGGGCATTCCAAGTAGAGAAAAGGGTGGTGTGTGCACATGTACGTATATACAGACAGGTCCATAAACGGGGCTGTTAAAACTCTAGTGGCTCCTGATTTCAGAGTGAGCTTGGTTGGGAAGGTTAAGGGGAGACAAAGGAGGTGGGGGAAGTGACCCCTCTGTGAAAGAAAGGAAGAGGCGAGCAACCCCTCTGAAGGTATTACTCAAAGTGTGGACATCTGGCAACGTGGTCCATTTTCACTTGGTGTACGTGTAACAAATGTAGATTCTCAGGCTCTATCTGGGGACCAATTCCAGGGAGAAGGAGGGAGCTTTGGAATCTTCATTTTGATTAATGTCCAAGGTGATTTTAGGCACATCCATGGTAGAGAACTGATCAGGAAGAGGATGGAGTGTGGGGCTAATGTCTGGTTATATAGATCTAGTCGCAGCACTAAGGACTATGGACATCATTTTCTGGGCCATAGGGTTAAGAGTAGGAGAGGCTGTCATGAGGAGGTGATTTTCAGGGGATGGCCTGTGGCAGCAGTGGGGAAGATGGATTCGTGTAGAATGGGAAGAGGCCAGGAGATGTAGTGACCTAGGACCTCCTCCCTGCAAGGAAGTCACTCCAGTGGCCCTCTGGCATGGACTTTGAGAATAGGTTGGAGAGGAGGCACCAGGATTCTTATATTGACAAATGCTCAGGTTTGTCATGATCACTTGCTTCCTCGTGTCTTTCTAGAACTTTCATTAGAAAGTTTCACTCCAGATAAGTTTTATTTGTTCTTCATTTCTAGGCTCATTTTACCTTTCCATATGTCCCTTCCATTAAGATACCTCTTGAGTCATTCTATCATTGTTGTGAATTGTTCAGGTGTTTTGGCATTTCCACTTGTTCATTCTTTTTATTACTCATTATTGTTATTACTTCCTCCTTTCTGGTTTTTGTCTTTTTTTTTGTATGGACTTGCTTCTGAAATTGCAAAAGGACATGGTAAAATGGTGAAATAGAAATACGGAAATATGAAACAATAAGTTAATTATATACAAATCTGACTCAATTATATGCAAATAAAAGAATTTAAATAGAAGTCTCAAGGGAGCCCTAACCGGTTTGGCTCAGTGGATAGAGCGTCGGCCTGCGGACTGAAGGGTCCCAGGTTCAGTTCCGGTCAAGGGCATGTACCTTGGTTGCGGGCACATCCCCAGTAGGGGGTGTGCAGGAGGCAGCTGATCCATGTTTCTCTCTCATCGATGTTTCTAACTATCCCTCTCCCTTCCTCTGTGTAAACAATCAATAAAATGTATTTTTTTTTAAGAAAAGAAGCCTCAAGGGAAAATAATCACCAGAAACAAAAATGGATAAAAGTAAACTGACCATTTAGAGCAGAGATTGGCCAACTGTGGTGGCCTGTCAGGCCCAACCTGTTCTTGTACAGTCTGTCAACCAATAATGGTTTTTACATTTTTGTAAGGAGGAATATATGACAGGGTGTGGTTCCAAATATTTACTAACTGACAGCCCATTAAAGGAAAAGTAGCTGACTCCTGCTTTGAAGAGCCCAACTTCACATAACTATACAACTTCAGAACTGAAAATAATTTACTAGGCTTGAGTCTGTATGAGTTGAATATTCCAAAGAAAATTAGAGAAAAACGTTAGCTCCATAAATATTGGAGGTGTAGAAAGGGAATACTCATAAATAATAGGATATAAACCTCAATAAACAACTTAATATAGGAGGAATCTTCCAGGTCAGGAGGAAGAGACTGCTGTTTGCTTACTTACTGGATGTGTACCGAGTGCTTTGCGTACATAATCTCACTTATTTCCCTAGTATTGCGAAAAGGGGAGTACAAGTGTAATAAGGGGCCATATGCCTCCTTGCATGTTATTGGCATCTTATACTTGTCACTGGGAGGCTGCAGAGAGGTAATATATTGCAGTTGTCCTTTAAGGGAGAGACAGACAAATGGTGTGTGGGGGTGCGGGAGTTAGTGCTGGTGTTAAATAGACTAAGAAATATCCATGTTCATCATGTCCTTGAAGCAATTCCTGGTAGTTGAACCACATTTCATCACAAGCTCATAAATAATGCCCCTTGGTGGCCAGCATTTTACCGAATGAAAAGTACCGCCAAGGTTACACAGCGATAAACGTGGCTAAGCCCTGTGTTATCACCCTCTTCTCTTTTCCTCGAAGGTCAAACTAGCTTGTAATTTAATTTCTAAAGTAGAGAATTTATCCTATCCTTTTTGGAATGACACAATATTTGTGAAATTAAGACATTTCCCTATAAGTTTTTAGTTGCTTCCAGTCTTACGTAGTTTAAGCTTTTCTATAAAGTTCGCAAATGGCATCTCTTTCTTTTTACAAAACTTCCCTTTCTAGTATCTGTATAGTTTCTCAAGCCTTTTTTTCCTTCTGTCAGCTGATTGTAGTTGGCGCTCATTCAGTGCCAACAGGAATCCCCAATTTGAGGTGCGATGAAGAAGGAACTTTTATTCAGTGCAAACAGCTCAGTTACAGTACAACAGGGCTGAGAACAGCACAGCTGTGCAACAGCTCAGGAGTGTTAACAGCTCAGTGAGGAAGCAAGGCTGTGAGGTGGCCCTGGGGTGAGGCCCCTTTCCGGCTGGACAGCTCTGCTCTGCTCCAGTCTGGTCTGCTCCATGCTGGTCTGCTCCACTCTGCTCCAAGCAAGATGTCTTCAGTGTTTCCATTAGAGCAGTGGTGGGCAAACTCATTAGTCAGCAGAGCCAAATATCAACAGCACAACGATTGAAATTTCTTTTGAGAGCCAAATTTTTTAAACTTAAACTTCTAACACCACTTCTTCAAAATAGACTCGCCCAGGCGGTGGTATTTTGTGGAAGAGCCACACTCAACGGGTGGCTCGCGAGCCGCAGTTTGCCGACCACTGCACTAGAGTCAGAGAAACAGAGTCTTCACTTCTCAGTGGAAAGAGAAAGTGACTTTCTCTTTTCATGCAAATGAGGACTCCACATCTTCATAGTTTGATTGGTCTAAAAGGCACTCTCCTGATTGGTCAGAATGGAGCCACTCTGATTGGTTGGTGAAGATGCTGATGGAGATATAACTTCACAGCTCTGAATAGATTGGGAATGCCTCAGTCCTATTGGTTGAAATAGGACTCCAGGAACTCCTTTATAAGGGCTGGTTCAGGTGGCAGGAACATAGTGCCTGCAGATAGTTCAGTGCAGGCTTCTCCCTTAAGTGCAATTTGGGTGAAGAAATGGGTGCTATGCTCTGCTTTTACATTTGAGCCCACTTAGTCACCAGGAACCCTTCTCAGTGTCTTCTTTTTTAGGGTCCACACTTCTTACCCTTGCTAATATTTAACTCTGCCATTGAAATTAAAATAGGAGCCCAGCAGGTGTGGCTCAGTGGTTGAAGTCGACCTGTGAACCAGGATGTCACAGGGCACATGTCTGGGTTTCGGGCTCCATCCCTAGTAGGGAGCATGCAGGAAGCAACCAATCAATGATTCTCATCATTGATGTTTCTCTCCTCCCTTCCTCTCTGAAATCAATAAAATATATATATTTTAAAACAAGAAGTGGTAATGTGTGGGTGATGGGATTATGAGGGCTTTTTGTTTTGAGCTCTTATTTTTTAAAAACCAGAGATACAAAATTTGTACACCTCTCTTTGAATTTAGAAAAACTTCTTTTAAAAAGTTTAACTGAGAAGTAGGAACCAATACTTTTTTTGTTTTGTAGTCCAAGGTGTTGGAGAATGCTGCTTTGGGTAGAACAGTTATTAAGCAATTCTAAATTTGATTTCTTTCCTTTGCTCTCAACAGCAACCTGCTTGTTAGAGGTCTCCAAGTTCTGTGTCGCGTAGATTTTAAAAGCTCTTTGGTTGGAGGTGCTAAATGTGTTAGATTCATTTTATTTCATAGGCCTGCGTGCAAAAGCAGCAAGAACTCTTTTTAAAAGCCTGCTGTAGTTAGGTTAGGGTACTTTTGACTGATTTTAAGACTCTTGTTCAGCTGGGGGGAGGTGGCCTGAGGGGTTGTGTTTGTGGTTTTGTCTGAGGACGATTTTCTTAAGATGAGAGAGGTTTCCATTGACTGGTTTAGAAGCACAATGGAGGTGAGCTTTTTAATACCTATTTCATTGCCTTAAAAATTAGGATCCTCAGCCATTTGTTGGAATGTTTGAATGGGCTGTTCTACTGGGCGTCCTAAGTTAGGGATACAGGATGTTTTGGATAACTAATTGGAGATTTCCCCTCTGCTTATTCGAAGGATTTAATTACCACAACAGTTTCTATTTTCAGCACAACTATTTTTGTTTCAGTTCTTTAAAAATGTGTCACACACTTCCTTGCCCCATTAGGCAGGTAGAATAGAACTAAACATAATTTAATATTTTTCTAATGAATCAGGGCTGTTCTAATAAAGGGTGGGTGATGTGAGATGCTAAGGGGAACCTGAGAGATCTTAGGGAGCTTGTTTCCTTAGATTACTCTCCCTGGCCCTTTTTCAGTAAAAACAAACAAACATTATTTGCTTCTTTTAAAAGTAGAGGGGGAAAATGACCTGGGAAGAGGAATATGGCCACCTTAATGTAAACTTAGTGAATCAAAGACTGAAGCAGCCTTTACTCTGAGTTGGTGTTCATTTTCATTTGCTCTAAGGAAAGCCATCTTGACTCTCTTGATGAAGGTTCTTTTGGCTTTTGGGGGTCACGCAGTGTGTTAAAAGTCATTTGAGTACCAGTAATGTGTTGTGCCGCATTAGCCTTATGGTCAGGGGCAGCCCAGCCTTTCATCTTGTAAGCATTAAATTTGCCCATCTCTTTTATTTATTTTAAAAATGATATTTTTATTGATTTCAGAGAGAGAGAGAGAGAGAGAGGAATATCAATGATGAGAGAATCATTGATTGGCTGCCTCCTACATCCCCCCTACTGGGTACATGTGCCCTGACCAGGTATCAAATCTTGACCTGACCACCTGGTTCATAGGTCAGCGTTCAACCATTGACCCACACCGACCATTTCTTTTAAAAATTGCCCACCTGTTGTTGAAGAAGGCCTTGATTTTGCTTTGGTGTTTCATGGTAGCCTTGCAGTTCTCAGTCCCTCGTGCTCGTTTTCTTCTACCTCCTTCCTGGTTCATTTTCCAGTCCCTTCTCATGTCCCTGAACCTTTACTTGAAGGCCAACAGTAAGCATAGTGTACCTTTGATTGGCAGATCATCCCATTACAGTGAATTTTAAAATACACATGTGTATTTTGATCCTCAATTCTTAATGCTCTTGTGACTCTTTTGTGACCACCACCTTCTTCTCCCCACCTCCTATTTGTTTGACAGGCAGGGCTGGCTATTTGGGTACTGAATTCTGCTGTTTATGATAAACCTTATTTTCTAGAAAACTGTTCTTTGCGGCTATCAAAATCTGAGTGTTGGAAATGACGTACCTGCAGTTTGTAAGGTACATAGAGCTTTACGCATGCAGTACAAAGTTTACACACGGTTTGGTTAGGACTAACGGGGAACGTGGCCTCTGGAGGGTACATTTTGGAACAGGCCTCTGAATTTCCTGGCGCCTTTCCTCCCTCTCCTATACCTACGCCACCTCGTAAAAGTGTGCCCTTCAAATATTACTTATCTTGTACTGGTGGAGAACTGGAAAGGCTCAGTCATTGGGAAGGATGGCTGGATTCCTGCCAGCGTTTTAGAGCTGCTTTGGTTTTCAGCAGAAGGAAACCAACTTTCTTTCTTTGGTTTGTGTGCAGGTTCTAGTCAACACTGCTTGCTGTGTTTTGATGTTGATGGCTAAGCTAATCCAATGCATTGTGTTCGGCCCTCTTCGAGTGAGCGAGAGACAGGTAAGTCCAGAGGGCAAGGATGGATTCTTACGACCAGATTTTTTTTAGTTGATGTAATTTCAAATTTCCAGAAACGTTGCATGAATGCTACAAAGAACTTGATTCAGAGTTAACGTTTTGTCTCATTTGCGTTAACATTTGCCTATTGTTTCTATGTACTTATTTTTTATGATCTGTTTGCGAGTAAGTTGTGGTCATCATAGGCCCACTCTCTCCAAATACTTCAGTGTGTATTTCCTAAGAGCAAGGACATTTTCTCGTATCACTGAGCACAATGGTCAAAATCAGGAAGTTCAGCACTGATAAAAATACTTTACATAATCCGCAGTCCATATTCAGTGTAGCCATGTTGTCCCGATATCATCTATAGCTGCTTCACCCATGACTTTTATGAGTGTAGTTTTAAAAGATGCATAGACTTTAGTTTGAATAATCATAACTATCAGTCTTTAAAGTATGGAATTCTTTTCCAAAGGAATGCACTGAGAGATTTTAATTTTTCCCTTTGGAGAAGTCTTTTAGGACTGTTCTACAAGCAGGCAAGTAGGTGATTTCTTCTCAGAGTGCAGATGTGAGCAGGACATGCTTTCAATAAAGAATGATTCCACAAGATACTGCACAGATCAGCAGGTCCCCAAAACTCATTAGTGGATAGAGTGTAGAATGCTGTGTTTTAAAATAAGAATTTAGAACTGGCCATGGAAATAACAACATACAAACAAAACTGTATTTTACTTTATCTCATCTCAGTGGTGAGACACAGGAGCCTACTCCATTAAGAGTACAATGGCTTCCCTCCTTCCTTACCCTTTTCAACCCAGATCTCCTGTTATCAGATCAGCAAGGTCTTAGTGTAGAGCTGAAATGCACTCACTGTGGGGGTGGGGCTCTTGGATGCTGTTATGAGCAGGACTGTTTGTTTTCCAAGAGACTTTTCATGAGTATCATCACTTTCTCCAAAATATCAACTCCAGAAGTCTCCCAGATGGGATCAGTGGAATGTAGGCTTTTTTTGGGGGAGGATACAAAGCTTCTTTTGATGCTTTCTTCTTCAAGAAAAACTTTTGACTTGTGGGCCAGAAGTTGGCCAGGCCAGGCAAGCCATCTGATTGCTGATGGATTGAGCTGGCACCGTGGGCCTTCGATACTATTGCTTTCTTTCTCTGAAATGTTAAGTATCAGTTTGAAACTTACAGAAAACAACCTCGGAGTATTCCAGAGATTTTTTTTCAAGACCTAGCGGTAATCATAATGGGCACATTTGTCACTCAGCTCTGTGTTGAGTTTTTTCAGGATAGAGAACATTTTCTAGCGGTTCTGTGATGACTTTTTGACTGTCATCCAGTAGCATTTATTAAGCATTATTTTGAGTTAGAACTCAACAGAATTGACATGGCTTTGCTCTGTGAGTGCTTACAGTTCAAGAATAGAGGAATGCCAGAGGCAAAGACAGCCTAAAATGGGACAAATGTTAAACTGTAGTCTAAAGTGGGGGTTTAGAACCAGCAAGTTTTTTAAGCACTTAATGCCTATTATGGTACTTGCCCGAGCACTGTACGTATATTAACTTACTTAGTTCCCCAACATTTTATGAGTATGAGATATAAGCCTTGAAAAGCCCCATGTTATAGGTGGGGACACCAAAGCATGGAGATGCTAAGTGACTTTCCCAAAGCCACACAGCACATAGATGGCGGAGGGAAGATTCACACCAGGGCACACACTGTTCTAGGTTCACTGTGGCTTTACCTGCCCCAGATCTGAAACAGACACCCCACCAAGGACTCCCGGTTCTTTGTTCTTTGTTCAGAGGGTGTACAGTCAGTACCATCGTAAAAGTTCCCAGGAGAGTTCTTTACATCATCGTGTAGCAAGCTGTTACACATTTAGGTTCAAGTTCAGTTCAGTTTTGCTTTTTCTGTTTTAATTTTTGACTTTGTAAAACATTTACTTGATTCAAAACTGTATATAAAGTATACTTAGAAGTCACATTTTTATCCCGTCGCTCCCATAGATGGCTTGGTAGTATATTTTAATGTCTGTTGGCTAGATGCCCCTCATTGCCCTTTTTGCAGTATAGGAAAGAGTTTTTGAAAAATACATTTTCATTGAAGTGGTTAGAGAGAGAGGAAGGGGGGGGGGAAGAGACAGAGAGACATCGATGTGAGAGAGAAACAGATCAGTTGCCTTCTGTATGCACCCTGACCAGGGATCGAACCTGCAACCCAGGCACGTACCCTGACCAGGAACCAAACTGGCAACCTTTCAGTGCCCGGGACAGTGCCCAGCAAGCTGAGCCACGCCTGCCAGGACCAGTGTAGGAGTGATTGTAAAACTGGAAGTCCTCAGTGTGGGTGGGAAGGGTACAGGGAGGCAGCTAGGCACTCATGGCTTCTTTGGAGGTCTGGTGGACGGTTCAGTAATGGCGAAGAAATAGACGCTCATCCAGAGACATTCATCACACTGTATTCTGAATGGCGGAAAACTACAAACAGTTTCAGTGTTCATCTGTAACCACTTAAATGATATAGTCAGAGAATATTCACCGACGTTGGAAAGGTTCTTACATATGATAAGTGAAATGTGAAGGCTGATGCCTTTTTGTTGTGCATTTTTTGTGTGCTTACATTGATTATGGGCTGCCAAATGAGCTGATGTTATTCTTGAATCTGAAGGAGTTTAAAAAAAGTCTCATTTTTTCTATTGTTTGGTCTAAGAATCCAGAGAGCAAACATGGTAAAAATGCTGTAGCCCCCACCATTCCTTTCTATTTTGTGTTGGAAGTATATGTGTTACTTAATTCATAAGGCACTAGGCTAACAGCTCTCCCCTTCTGGTGGCTAAAATTCCTTAAGTGATTTAGGGTTACAACCCAACACTGGCAAATTACTTTCAAGGTCACTTCTCTGTTCTTCAGAGGGCTTATTTTTTCCTTTGCCTTTTATTTTCTGGGGACGTGATAGAGCTGAGAATAGGATATTTTCTCCACAGAAGTCAGCTTTTGTTATGTTAACTCCTCTTATATTGGTCAGGTGTGATGGTACTAACCTTTGTAAACCTTTCTCTTTTTAGCACCTCAAAGACAAGTTCTGGAACTTTATTTTCTACAAGTTCATTTTCATTTTCGGTGTGCTGAATGTCCAGACAGTGGGAGAGGTGGTCATGTGGTGCCTCTGGTTTGCGGGCCTTGTCTTTCTGCATCTGATGGTTCAGCTCTGCAAGGACCGATTTGAATATGTGAGTGTTCAGCCACGCCCTTTGCTTGCTGTGTTGCACATTTGCCAGGTTTATATCCTTTAATGTGAAGCCATATGAGGCATGTTGGGGTAGCTCTCTAGAGGAAGGCTCCTGGATCCCGTACCCACTGACTGTTTCTTTTGTTTGTTTGTTTTTGTTGTTATTGTTAATCCTCACCCGAGGATATTTTTCCATTGATTTTTAGAGAGAGTGGAAGAGAGAGGGAAAGACAGAAACATCGATGTGAGAGAAACACATCGATTGGTTGCCTCCTGCACAAGCCCTGACCAGGGCCCGGGCCAGGGAGGAGCCTGCAACCAAGGTACGTGCCCTTGACCGGAATCGAATTCGGGTCCCTTTGGTCCGCAGGCCGATGCTCTATCTACTGAGCCAAACAGGCGAGAGCCCCACTGCTTGTTTCTTGGGGGACTTTCTGCAGCAGCTAAGGAGTGGGGGATCAGTGTCTCATAGGGAGGTTTCCTCCCCTGTCCAGTCATGTGTCCTTCCATTGCCTCCCTCTTAGTGTGGTTCTTGGAGCTCTCCTTGCTGATTAGTTCACACTGTTTCCACCCCTGGGCAAGGACTGAATTAGCTCTCTGGTTTCCTTGGTCCCAGGAGAAGTGAATCCTTTTCTCTCTGGGCACAATCTGCATCGTGGCTTTAGGTCAGATCAGAGCTCTGCAGGTGGACCCTCACTCTTGAGTGCTCCTAAACTAATTTCATGAACCTGGATAAGCCTACAGTTCGGCCTTCCGGTGAAACCCACTCCAGGGCCTTGTTTGCCCTTTCTTTACCCATCCTCATGGACCAGCGGCTCTTGCACCTCTGTGTGAGTTAGTTCAGTCTCAAAGGCTACAGCTTTCACAATTCAGCCTCCCTAACGGGTTTGCTGTCTACACCTTCCTGCTCAAGACCTACCGCTCCAGGCCTTCTTTTCCCAGCTGTTGCCTCTCCTTGCATATATTAGCATAGCATTATAGTAGGAAGTCTGCACCTGGGTACATTTCAATTGTCCTAGTCCTGACAGACTCCCAGTGCCCTCCAAGTGGTTTTGGGGAGGAGGGCTAGAGCAAGATCAGAAAGAAACAACAGAAATGGTGCTGTGCTGAGCCATGTTAAATGTTAGAAGAGGGGATTATGTGCCTCTGGAAATCGCTTCTAGAGGCTTATAATCCCACTGGTAAGAGGATCCTTGAGAATTTGAGATGAAAACATAATGTATATTGTTGTATGCGGTAGGTTAAATGATAAAGGTCTCTGTACTTCAGCTCATGCTCATGTTTTGGTTATTTGGAGGATTTTGGCCATCTGGTAATGGGATGCTTTTTTCTGTGATTTGCATTGGGCCACGCAGCTAAGCACAGATCCCCAAGCAAAGCCACCAAGGTTAACCTTGAGTTTCTCACTGCTGCAAAGAAGAATGAGCTCCTTCTCCTGTTTTGTACGTTTCAGCTCTCTTTTTCTCCCACCACACCGATGAGCAGCCATGGCCGAGTGCTGTCTCTGTTGATGGCGATGCTGCTTTCCTGCTGTGGGCTAGCGGTTATCTGCTGTGTCACAGGCTACATCCACGGGATGCACACGCTGGCGTTCATGGCCGTGGAGGTAAGATGCAGACAGGCTTTTCCTCTGATCACATTTCTGAGTATTTTCAGGGAAGCTACAGGAGTATGGACAGGTATTTGCACCCATGAAGTGACTGATGGACATCTGTCTTTTGTTTTAACAAGCATTTTTTGAGTCTGTTTTGTGTTGGGTACTGGTACTGAATGCTTTTATTTGTGTTATTTCATGCAATTCTTTCTACAATCTAATTAAAAGTGGTTACATTTGCCATCATTTAAGTAGTGCTTCCTGTATCCTAGGAATTGTTCTAAATGCCTTACCTGTATTGACTCATTTTTGCATGTGCTTACTCATTTCATTATTCCTGTTCATGAATGGGGACGCGGGCATAGAGGGTGAAGCGAATTGCTCAGGTTCCAGAGTGGCAAGTGGCACAGTCTAAGGCCAGAGACTCCCAAGTAGGAAGGTGTTCCCTTAAGACACTATAAGCCCTGATTAGTAGTAAGTAAAAAGGAGTACTCTGTACTTGTTTTTTCTTAGGTAGGGCAGGAATTGAGATTTTATAGAGTAACATAATATTTAAAATCTATTATTTTGAATGAATAATTTGATGTTCATGTATATTTTAAAATTTGCTTTTTAGACCTTTCTGGAAATACTGATTTTTACTCAGTAGAAGTCAAAATTCTCTGTGCTTACATTCTGTGCCTTTGCTTTTTCCTCAGGCCAAAGACAAAATACTTTTTATCGTGTCCATAATAGCTATTTTTAATGAAAAAAAAAAAAGAAATAATAAATATGTTAAAGCTGATGAGCTAAGGGGTCCTCACACTTTTTAAACAGGGGGACAGTTCACTGTCCCTCAGACCGTTGGAGGGCCGGACTATAGTTTAAAAAAAAACTATGAACAAATTCCTATGCGCACTTGCGGGCCCGGGACAAGTCGGCTGCTAAGCCGGACAGGCAGTGGCACCCGGCGGGCCGGATAAATGTCCTTGGTGGGCTGCATGTGGCCCGCGGGCCGTAGTTTGAGGACCCCTGATAAATTTGAAGTACTAATTGGGAATTTGTTGAAATAGGGTTAAAATTTTTTTGCTTAATAGCATTCATTTCTGAGTATAATATAGTAGCATAAGTGAAATTAGAAAAGGAACATTTAAGTACTTAATAAAAACATTTATAATCCTGGTTGAATACTTTATATGTGAAAAGTATGCAACTATATTTTCTCTCTTAAAAAATATTTTAATTGATTTAAAAGAGGAAGGGAAAGGGAGAGAGACATAGAAAAATCAATGATGAGAGAGAGTCATTGATTGGCTGGCTCCTGCACTTCCCCTACTAGAGATTGAGCCTGCAACCTAGGCATGTGCCTTGACCGGGAATCGAACCGTGACTTCCTGGTTCATAGGTTGATGCTCAACCACTGAGCAATGCCAGCTGGGCCTATATTTTTGAAAAATAATCTGTCGAAAACTTTACACTGACTAGTGTTAATTAGCTTATTTTAAATATATTTTATTATAAACCATCATTTGAATAATATTGTGTTTTCCTTTTTTGGCTCTCTTTTAATTAATATTAAGCCAACCTTTGAACAAGGTATACCTAAAAATGAAGACACTTAAATTAGGCCTATGGGTCATACTATAGTACATATTTTATTTCAGTTCATTACCGTTTATTCTTTTAAGAATTTATCACGGTATAGATTTGCTATTTTGAGCTAAATTACATTTTTATATTTAAAGTGTTTCCCTTCTATGTATGGTAAAATATTTTCCATTTATAACTGGGAGTGTCCTAATTTCAAATAGTAATTTAACAGTTTTGACAGATTAGGAGGGAAACTTTAATTTCTATAATACAAAGACCATGAGGGCTTGTTTTGTTTTTGTTTCCTTTATTCTCTTTTCTTCCCTGTGGGCAGAGGGAGTGCACACAGCGTTGTGTGGAGAGCAGGTGCTCATATCTCGGAGAGTGCTGTCTAAACTATACTTTGGGTATGGGGTCACCAAGTACCATAAACCCTTCTTAGGTAACCAGCGGTGTAACTGAATGCTGTATAAAATAGAAGTGATCATCCAACTACTGGGATGACTTCAGATTGTAGAAGACAGCCTTAGGAGATGGACAGGTGTGATTGATTGTCACCTGTCAATAGAAAAGGGCTCCAAGAATCTGGGTTGTAGATGATGAAAATACTCCATGGAGATTTGAAGCAGCTGAAAGAAAATGGTTGGTAAACTTGAACCACCTGCCTTTCGTTCCTTTTCATTTTGCTGAGGTATAGTGACATACGGTGCAGTGTAAGTTTAGGTGTACAGCATCATGACTTGACTTCATATACTGTGAAATGATTATCATAATAAATTTCGTTAATATCCATCATCTCATACCGATACCAAAACGGTTTTTTTCCTTGTGATGAGAACTTTCAGGATCTGTTCTCTTCGCAACTTTCAAATACTAGTATAGCACACAGCAGTGTCCACCGTAGTCCTCATGTGCATTACATCCTTAGGACTTACTCTCATGACTGGAAATGTGTACCTTTGGACCCCCTTCATCCTGTTCCCCACCCACACCCCTTGACAACCTGTTTTTAAATTGAACTGAGCAATGTTTGACTTTTATCATCTTGTAAAAGTAAGAGGAATTCTAAATTTGACTAAAAAGAAAAATATGACTTTATTTTTTTTACAGTCTCTTCTTGTCACAGTGAGGACTGCTCATGTGATTTTGCGGTGAGTAGAAATTCAGGATGGAGGTGATTGAGATCTATCCATACAGTTGATTTTAAGATACAAATTAAATTAAAATGTGACTATCCTATATCATGTTTAAAACAAATTCAGTTGTAACAAAAGACTATTAAGACGACTTTCTGTATTCATTGCAGATACGTGATCCACCTTTGGGACCTCAATCACGAAGGGACATGGGAAGGGAAGGGAACGTATGTCTATTACACAGATTTTGTCATGGAGCTTACGCTCTTATCTCTGGACCTCATGCATCATATCCACATGTTGGTAAGTTTTCTCAGGGAGCACTAAGGTTTTCAGAATCAGGAACCCTGATTCGTACACTAATGAGGGAAACTGCTGGGTGAACCACTTAAGACCATAGCAACGAGCGCAGCTGTGCCCGTCCCTCTCTGCCGCTGGGTGTAAAGCGTGCTCTGGAACCACCGTGCCCAGCTCGGGGGGAGGGTGCTGACTCTCCTGGGAGACTGGTTAACTCTGTTAACCAAGTCAATAGAGAATTCTTTAGCAAACAGTTAAGGGAATTCCTCTCCCCATAGTTTCTGTGGGTTCTAATATTTAGTGGTTACTTAGTAGATGGTAATGGGAATTCTTGCAGAGTTAGCTACTTCATGGATTCATACATTTTCCATTTTTGTAGTAAAAAATGTCTTTGTACTTAAATCCTCCCACTTCATTGTTTACATTTTGCTTTGGTGTGCAAGAAATGACAATGTTGAACTCCTTCATTGGTTAGTACTTAACTGATCTAATAATGGTGAGAATTAACACATTTGGCTGGCAGTTTATTTAAATTATAAGCCTATCAAAGAAGTATTTAAAAATTATTGGGTTAGACTCGCACATTTCTAAATACTTTGAAAGTAACTTTGAAAATATACCTAAAAAACCCCGCAAAAAATGTATAGTTTTTGTTAAAAGAAGAGCCACCCCCCAAACAAATGCTCGGAGATCACGGTTAACATTTTGTTTTATTTACTGCTTCTTTCCATATTCAAATGCATAGCAATTAGAGCTTCTCTTGCACACCTCACCTTCATCACTCGCAGGTTCACATGCATTTTTCATGTGCATTTTATTCTCTTCCCCTCGTGTTAGTTATTTGGCAACATCTGGTTATCCATGGCCAGTTTGGTCATCTTCATGCAGCTGCGGTACCTGTTTCACGAGGTCCAGCGCCGCATCCGCCGGCACAAGAACTATCTGCATGTCGTTGGGAACATGGAAGCCAGGTGAGTAAGCACAGGTTGACATGGCCCAAGTTGTCTCTGTTTAGCTCTCTAAGGATAACTGCTCCCGGGTTATATGAGAACTTGCTGTTGTGAACTGGTAACAGAAGGGGGCAGATGGTAGGCTCTGGAGCCAGACTGCCTGGCTGTGAATCCCCACCTGCTTGTGGTTGTGAGCAGTTCATTTGACTCTCTGTGTATTTCCTCTCGGGATGACAGCAGACCCTTGCTCCTGGAACTGTTGGCAGGATTCATGGGAGGATAGGTGTAATCAACTTAGAATACCCTAGTACTGCGTACGTAGCATGTGCTCAGTAAATACTAGGTTCCTTTTTTCTGTTGAATTTATTGGGGTGACATTGGTTAATAAAATTATACAGATTCACGTATACCATGCTGTAATAATCATCTGTATATTGTATTGTGTGTTTACCACCCTAAGTAAATATTAGTCCTCATTATTATGTCACTTTTATCATCATTATTATAGGGGAGCTTCCTTGGGCATCTGTCCTCCTTATTTTAAGAATGTGGGTCTCACTCCTTCTTTCCTCATGTGTATTTATTACACACCTGTGCGCGCGCACACACAAGCACACACTCACACTCTTATCCTCATTGAAGGAGGCACTCACTTGCCAGCCTGAGGCTAAACAAGCCTAAAAGTGTGAGATTAATGGGGACCCTCTTGGTGCCCGAGGGGACTGTTTGGCTCTTTGGGGGTCTTCACTCCTCTTCGCCCAGAAATGTTTCCTGAAGTCATCACTAACAGGAGCCTATAAATCCCTCACTTGCTCTTTGAGAAGCCATGAAGGAAAGCAGGTGTACTATTTTTTATGGCAATTTTTCACTGGGCCCTCCGTCACTGTGCTGCTGGAAAAGCTCCTGTCTTCGTTCCCGGCTAGAACAGGACACCTGTCGGTACAGGGGTGCTTGGAGCACGCTGTGGAATTGATTCCTGCCGGGCGCGTTCTGTCGTTCACAGGTTTGCAGTTGCAACTCCAGAGGAGCTGGCTGTCAATAACGATGACTGTGCCATCTGCTGGGACTCCATGCAGGCTGCACGGAAGCTGCCCTGTGGCCATCTCTTCCACAAGTAGGAGCTCCGGGAAGGGCCACGCGGGATTGGTGCTCTGCCTGGGGCGTGCGGGTGCTTATGTGCCGGGCTCCATACGAATCCTAGCAGGGAGTTGGGGACGTACCTCAGACTGACTAGGTGCCCTTCAGGATTTGGAAGAGAAGGCCAAGGTTATGACGGCGCTAGTGGGCAGCTAACGTAGCGTGAGAGAACAGATCGTTGGAGTAGAGAATAATTCAGCCACGTGCATTTTCAGGTGCTCAAATAGGGCTGGGAAGGGAGATGGTGAGCCGTGTGATGAAGTCGTATTGGAGGAGGGTCTTGGGAGATGACCATGTATGTGAACGAATTAATGTTCACGGCTGAACATTCTAGAAGTATGTTAGAGTGAAGAGGTAATGTCAACAGATGTTTCTCCACATTTAAATCTCACCTGGTGGTCAATAGAAAGTAAAATCACAACACAGTTGGCACATTCAGAGTACTTCTGGTGAGTTCTCACAAATATGCGCAGGAGACGTGATTTTGCACTTTCTGGCAGCTCCTGTCTTCGTTCCTGGCTCGAACAAGACACCTCCTGCCCGACGTGCAGGATGTCCCTGAACATCGCTGACGGTAATCGCGCCAGGGAGGACCGCCCAGCAGAGAACTTGGATGAGAACTTGGTTCCTGTGGCGGCCGCTGAAGGCAGGCCCCGCTTAAACCAGCACAACCACTTCTTCCACTTCGACGGTGAGCGGGTGTCAACCTCCGGAACAGCACCCCGGGGGTGACGCTGTTTCAGTTATAAACGGCCCTGACCGGCCATTGTAATACAGTTTTCAGTTTCAACTGAGAGCGTTCGGAAGGTACCGATAGCGCTGAGGGGTTATTGTGTACCAGGCATTCTGCGAGATTCTGGGGGAAGGTGGCTGGCTGGGGCGGGGAGGAGGAGTCGTAAAATGGACTCAGCCCCGCCTGCAAGGAGCGCTCCTGACCACTGTCCTAGCTGACTGCTGGCCTGGGACGCAGCGTCACAGAGCAGCCTTTCCAGTGGCGTCTGAAGCAGCAGCAGAGCTGGGGCCCTGTTTGTTTGCCCACAGGTATTAGCATTCCGCCTCCCAGCAGTGGGGAGAGGAGGCGAGGATGAAAACCACACTTAGAATGCCAAGGCCTTGGGCACCATGTCGGGGGCTGGGGATCCTCCTGTAACCCATGCTGTCGGATTCCATAAATCCCAGCACTAAGTTGGACGCGTTCACGTTTCTCCTGGCATTCTCTTAGGAGGAGTGCTGTTCAGATCTCTACACCGGTGCTGTCTCTTTGTTTCAGGGTCCCGGATTGCAAGTTGGCTGCCGAGCTTTTCAGTCGAAGTGATGCACACCACCAACATTCTAGGCATCACGCAGGCGAGCAACTCCCAGCTTAACGCAATGGTACGGACTGCCGGCTGCTCTGAGAAGAGGCTTAGTGTGGCAGGGAACGGGAGGCTAGACACGTGTGCGCTGAGAGCAGCCTGGGTGGTCCTAACTTCGCTCTGGCAGAACGGCAGGATTTTCCGGGCCGTTTTAGTTATTCACTGAGATCACTCAGATTCTTGCGTTTTAAATTTTGAAATTGGTTTGTAAAATTCTTTTTACTTTTGGTAGATCCTTTTCTGGGTACTGCGAAGTTCATTCTCTTGTGATCTAGGCCAATCTTGGACTCTCCTGATTTTAGCCAAAATAGTTAGTGGGTGAATTATTGACTGGAGTGAATGATGTGCCTTTTATTAACACTTGTGCTAGGCCTACCAAATGTTTTTTTTTTTTTTTTAATTAAAAAATATTTTTATTGACTTCAGAGAGGAAGGGAGAGGGAGAGAGGGATAGAAAGATCAATGATGAGAGAGAATCATTGATTGGCTGCTTCCTGCACATCCCCCACTGGGGATCAAGCCCACAACCCGGGCATGTGCCCTTGACTGGGATTGAACCTGGGACCCTTCAGTCCCAGGCTGATGCTCTATCTACTGAGCCAAACCGGCTAGGGCTAGATTCTTTGCATTTTTTTCTAACCTTTGTCACGTGGTGAATTATTTTACAGTGTTGGAGAAACATGTTGGACCATGGTTGAAATTTAGTCTTCATTGTGATAGTAAATGCAGGAGTGTTAACATGCATCCTACCTTAGTCCTTCTTGAATAGGACCTCTGGCTGATGTGGGTAAGCCTGCCCAGTACTTCAGCAGGTCATTAGTCATTTGCCCATTTATTCATTAACCTTAATGTATTTTTTAACAAATTTGTAATGAAAGCTTGCAACAGGCGATACATGATGTAAACAAGTAAACAAGGTGGGAGTGTGACTCTAGTTGGGGAGACTGACTATAAACAGATGAGGTCATGCTGATGGGTGAGTTCTCTGAAGGCGGTGAGGCAGGGGTGTGCAGCGGGTGGTAAAGGCCTCGGCATTAGACCCTGCAGAGCAATGATCAGGGTGAACGCTGGACCCTGCACAAAGCTCTGCCTGAAGTCACCGTTGGGGTGGGAGAGGGCAGGTGCACCTCGACAGCCAGCTGACACTCATCTCTGTTGCCCTGCCTGGGGCTCAGTCAGAGGAGGCATTCGGAGAAGTCCTCTCTGACCAGGTGATACTTAATCTGAGGCATGGCGGATGAGAAGCAGGCAGATGGGAGGAGCCACGGCCACGAGAGGGGACGGAACTAAGCGGAAGGTGGCGAGTCAAGGCTGTGGGAATTCTCAGAAGACGAGGTCGGAGAAGTGCCGTGGACATGGCAGTGGAAGTGGCCGATGAGCTGGAGAACAGCAGCCGTCTGTGTGGCCTGAGGAGTTGAATGAAGATTGTGGTGGATTGAAAACTGCACGCACGCTGAAGGAACAGCCAGTGCCTGACCGTATGCTGTGAAAGGGAGCGGAGATGTGGTAGCTGGCTGGGGAGGAGGCATCAGGGGAGCTTCTGTGTTGTGGGTTTTCCCCCAAACATCTTTGAACGGGTCATTTATTCACAACTTTCAAAACCTACAGAGGAGCAGCAAGTGCAGTCACGCTCGCACTCAGCCAGGCCGTCGGCAGTTGAGGGTGACACTGTGATGGGCAGAGAGAGGGTCTGCAGCCGGATGCGGCCTCGCCCGGCTCGTGTCGGGCTCTGTGTGGAGACGGGTCAGGCAGCCGTGGAAGCTGTGCAGGTGGATCCCGTCACCTGCCCCCTTACCGGACCAGAACGGCGTTCTTGGCGTTGGCGTGTGGAATTCTCCGGTGGACCCTGGTGTTCTTCCAACAGGAGCAGCCTCTTGAGCATAACCAACGCACGAGAACCACGCATTTTTTATGACGGCCCAGTGTTTGCCTTCCTGGATCCTCTGGAAGGAGAGCTTGGGTCAAATAAAGTGATTCTCGGGCTTTTTTAACCCGGGAAGTGAGGGAAGCTGTTGAGCAGGAGGGATGCATGTCAGCTGGTTGTCGAAGTGCACCTGCCCTCTCCCACCCCAACAGAGACTGAAGCAGAGCTTTGTGCAGGGTTCAGGGTTCACCCTGATCTCTCTCTCAAGGCCCTGACGCTGCGGCTCATTCCCCCTCTCTGTGCAGTTCCAGCAGCATGTTCCTTAGGAGCCACTTCTCTCCTGATAGTAGACTTTACCCTATAGCAATTACATTTTTCCTTTCCCCCCTTTTCCACCAATAAAACCTTGACCGTAAGCACTGTAGAGTACACGTACGTAAGTAGAAAACTAGGTCTGGAGCCTCTTGGATGAAAGTCTGAGTGGTGGTGTGCTGACACTGGTGCCTGCTCCCCACTCGCACGCACCAGCCTGGAGCCCTAAGTGGACGGAGGCATTTCCAGCGTGCAGGCTGAAAACCACGACTCCAGAGCGGTGTTAGCAGTTCACACTCCTTTTTTTTTTAAAAATATATTTGTAATGATTTCAGAGAGGAAGGGAGAGGGAGAGAGAGAGGGAAACATCAGTGATGACAGAGAATCATTGATCGGCTGCCTCCTGCACACTGCACACTGGGGATCGAACCCACAATCCAGGCATGTGCCCTTGGCTGCAATCAAACCTGGTACCCTTCAGTCCACAGGTCGACGTTCTATCCACTGAGCCAAACTGGACAGGGCTAGCCATTCACATTTTTTATAATCCTTTTTATTCAAATTAAGGTATTATTTACATATAGCAAATTCGCCCTTTTCAGTATCCAGTTCTCTGAGTTTTGTCAAACTCATATAGTTGTGTAACTACCACCATTATCAACATGGAGAACAGTTCCATTCCCCTTCCCCCCAAATTCCATGGTGCCCCTTTGTAATCACTTTCTCTCCCCACCTCCACCCTCTGGCAACCACTGTAATTTTGCTATTCCAAAGTGTCATATAAATGGAATTTTTGAGTCGGGATTCTTTTATGTGACATAATGCATTTGAATTTCACCCATGGGGTGGAATCAGAAGTTTGTTCCTTTTTGGGACTATGTCTTTAAGGAGAACACATTTTTATACCCAACTTAATGCGCACTTTTAAAAACTGGAGTATTCTCGTTGAGCCTGTTTTAGGATCCAGTTGGACTTCTGTCCCTTCTTATTTTCAAATCGATGTCTCAAGTTATCTGTTGCCTCCTGGAGAAGTATGAAAGGGAGTGTGGTTGCACGGTGATCTGCAGCATAGAAGCGGCCCCTTACCTTTGCTTTCATGGCAGATGCCAAGTTCCGTGCCCAGAGCCTGCCACACCAGGCCCTCCGGGAGGAGCTGTTGAGAGTGACCATTTCTGTGGCCTTTACCTTTGTATTCCTATAGGCTCATCAGATCCAAGAGATGTTTCCCCAGGTCCCATACCCGCTCGTGCTGCAGGACCTCCAGCTGACACGCTCAGTTGAAATAACCACAGACAACATTTTAGAAGGACGGATTCAAGTACCTTTTCCCACACAGGTAAACCGGGGTCTTAAGCATGACAAAGGGATTCTGTCTTCACAAAGATTTGATCCTCTAGAGACTTTTAGTTACTTTAATAACTAGATGTTATTTATGATTTAATGAAGGGTTTCTGTAATTTGCCTAGTGACTTTCCAAATTACGACTGAGAACAGACCTACCAAAGAGGCTCGGATTAAGACAGGAACAGATGTACTTAGATCATTATTTTTTGTGTGTGTGTGTAGACATACCCTGCAAACCAGCCTACCCTTGCCAGGCCAGCAGGTCATAGCATTGGTTCCTTTTGGACAAGGGTTGGCATCCTTTTTCTGTGAAGGGCAGATAGGACTGTTTCAGGCTTGGTGGGCCTCAGAGCCTCTTTGTAGCTTCTCCCCTCTCCCCTCATGGCACGAAGGCAGCTGTGGAGCACGTGTAAGTGAACGCAGCTGTGTTCCGTGAACATGAGTTATAAAAGCAGGTGCAGGGTGAATCTGGCCCACCGGCTCCAGTTTGCCAACCCGTCTCTAGGAGATAACGCCCTCGGCCCCTGGTCGGCTTTGCACATCGGCATGGCTTTCCATTCGCTACAGCAGCCCTGTGAGGCTTGTGCTCTTGGCTTTTCTAAAAAGGTCAGGTTTCCTGGCCCAGCATATATAACCCCATTGATGGGTACGAGAACTGTTAGCATCTTAAAGGCAAGCTTTGTGGCAGGACCAGAGAACCCTCTGTCAAGAAATTATTCACCTTCTGTATATAAAAACATGGAAACCTATGACTAAAACCCCAATACTTGAGAATCTTTGAAGGGAGTGAGCCTGGATTCGGCATCAAGTGGGCTGGGATACTCGCTGTGGCTCGCCGGTCCTTACCTATTTGACCTTGCTGTTGGCGTTGGGTGTCCCAGCTGCAGACCCCGGGACAAGGACTCAGTAATTAATCTGGGAAGTGTCCCGGGAAACACAGGCGGCTCGTGGGGCTGTGCGAAGAGGAAGGGAAGGTGGCTAGTCACAGGTTTGCTATCGGGCAGGTTCCCGGTGGGGCTGACTACAGCTGATCCCATGGGGGGCTTCTGGGATCCAGTTTTTGGATGCATTGTCCCTCCTGACAGCTGAGGAGCTGCTGTGTAGACACCGGTTCCCCAAAATCGTTGGTTGAGGGCTGAAATGAAAAGAAGAACAGCTCCTGTTTCATAGACGCTAAGATGAATGAGGTGATCAGATCAGGGGCTTCCCCGGAGTGTGGAGTCGTGTGACCTGCTGCTGTCACTTGGTCACTGTGCAGTTACTGCCATTAGAAGGGACACGGTCTGTAGTCATAGCAGCGGTTCCATTTCTTGGTGCTGTAGGCCTTGTTGGGGCTCAGACAGGCGGGACCTTGGCTCTCTCTGCCTCCAGGTTTTCCCTGTGCCTGCACTTTGGGCTCAGATGGCTCTGTACTGACTGTGGTGCTGTCTCTTTCAGCGGTCAGATGGCATCAGACCTGCATTGAACAGTCCTGCGGACAGGCCAAACGGTGACCTGGACGAGGGAGAGACTGCGGCCCAGGTGAGGCCTGACACCAGAGAGAGGGAGGGAGAGTCCGGGGTTGGGGAGATGTGTGCGCCTGGCAGTGGTCTTCGGTCCTGCCTTTTACAGAGTTCGTGAGGCTCCGGGCAAGAGCCTAAGAGAGGGTGTGCGCCACCTCTGTCTCAGGGTTTAAGGCAAACCCCCAGCGCAGGCTGCCTCACCTGTGCGCATCCTCCTCCACTCACCACCAGTTCTTTCTAACCTCCTGTAGGGTCAGGCTCAGGAAGAGAGAGCTGAGGATGGGCCATGTGACCCCAGTGTGTGTGCGTGTCCCTGTGTCTGTCATTTTCTCTGAGATCTCCCTTCCCCATCGGGTACCAGAAACCTTGACTATACTTGGGGACTTGAGCTGACTCTTTATGACCACCCCTCCCTTCACGGGAGTCACATCCCCCTCTGAGGGGTTCTCCTGGGCAGGACCCACACCTGCTCCCCCATCCACAGAGCAAGTGGAATCAAACTTGTTAATCTGCGGTAAGCCAGTTTCTTTCCCCTGGATTTCTCAGTGCGTTGGTTACCACCAGTCCCTCTGTGCCCCAAACTCTAGGGATATGAGTCTGGCGACACTGTTCTGAAATCTTCTCACTTGCTTGGCTGAGGCAGAGGGAGGTGTGGGTGCAGGTGACGGAGAAGCTCTTAGGCCTGCCCTCAGCCTCTTCCCCTCGTCTCTGTCGTGGCCTGGAGGTGGCAGCCATGCTGACATTGGGCAGCCGGGTCTGTGTCTGCTCACAGGAGCGGACAACCATGTGGTTGGCACCTGCTTGAGCATGTGGGAGCCCAAACCGAGAGAATCCTGTGTTGATATCCTGTTACACAAGGAACCACATGATCTTATATCTGTTTAAAAAGATCCTTGGAATTTACCCTTTTTATCTGCTTGACTATTCCCAGAGCCAGGAGAGGGTATAAAATTTGTGTGGTGAGCATGGTAAGACTTGTTTAAATTTTAGAGCAGTTACTAGAATTGAACAGAAAATTCCCAGAATGCAAAGTGGTGGTTAACGTTTTTCTTTCCGAGAGTGCAGTCTCCAGGCATGGATGTAATCGTTACCTGTTTAGTGTGAGTCAGGTCCTGTGGTTCCTGGTGCCCACGCCCCACGCGCAGCCCTCCCCGTGCGTCCCGGAGATTGCTCTCTGGGGCCTCTGGCCAGGCGGGCATCTGCCTGGGAGGGCGGCCTGTGCTCACCCGGCCCCTCGCTTCCCCCTGTGCAGGCGGAGCGCGTGCCGCTGGCCCTCAGTCCTCGGCTGGAGGAGGCGCTGGACTTCAGCGAGGTGGAGGCGGAGCCCAGCGAGGGGGAGGACTTCGAGGCCCGGGGGAGCCGCTTCTCCAAGTCGGCCGACGAGAGGCAGCGCATGCTGGTCCAGCGCAAGGACGACCTCCTGCAGCAGGCGCGGAAGTGAGTGCCCGTCTAAACCCCGGGCAGAGTCAGTGGCCCGAAGGCCCTTGTCCTGTCAGCCCACAGCAGGTCTTCTCAAATGGGGGCCAACATGGACAGGTGCTCCATGTCACCTAGACAGTCAGGCTTTAACCCTCTCTTGAGAAGCCAGAGGATCTGGTAACATTGGGCTCCACTGGTGACTTCCGGCAGCTGCCACGTCGCCCATCTTCTGTGACATCTTCAGCCACATGTACCCGGACAGCACCCTTGTGCTGTGTGCTCTAAGCTCTATTAATTATTTGGACTCTCTTGACAGCTCCGAGAGGGAGCACTGTCGTACCCATTTGACAGGCTTACCGCTGAAGAGGCGAGACTTGGAGAGGTTAACGCCGTGCGGCCCAGCCCGGGAGCGTCGGTGCAGCTGGGGCCTGGGCTGTCCCTGTGACTGTGCCAGGCTTTGTAGTTAAAGCCTTGGGGACAGGGCCAGCATTGTGTTCATTCGAGCAGGGTGGGGCCGTGGTGCTGTGTGTGACTGCGGGGAGGGGACAGCCAGAGGACCAGCAGCTGAGCTGCCTCTTGACGTGCCTCCTCCCCATGCGGAGAACATTTGCTCCTCTGCTCAGGGGTGGGCCTTTCTCCTGGGGCAGAGCTGAGTGACAGCTTCGTGAGGGGTCTGGGAAACGAGGGGTGAAAAAGAGATGCGTCCTGTGTGTTTCTGTGTCTGTTCCAGAGCTTTCCTCGTGCCTCATGCAAATCCTTTGTTTTCTGTTCAAGGCGGTTCTTGAACCGAAGTTCTGAAGATGACTCAGCCTCAGAGAGCTGCCTGGCCTCGGAAGGCGTGACCTCCGACCCTGTGACCCTGCGACGGAGGATGCTGGCTGCGGCCGCAGAACGGAGACTTCAGAAGCAGCAGACCTCCTAGCATTTCCTGGCCCTGCTCAGCCGCCTCCCCCGAGCAGTGCGCCCACCGAAGAGGCCTGCCTCGCCCGCCCGCCGTCTGAAGTGGGCCTGACTGCATTGCCGCTGTACAAAGCATGTGGTCTTCATAGTGTTTGGACAGCTGACAAATGTAATCCTTTTTGTAACCCTTTCTATGTGACATTTCTTCTCCCGTTAGAAACACTGCACATGTTAACTCTAGGCATGATCTCTTCTGGCAGAGCCTGGACTTCTTGGGGGTGGGGAAGACCAGGAGACAGTGGGCAGCCAGAGGCCCTGAGCCGGCAGCTTCGATGACTGCTTTATGCATAAGTCACACCAATGCTGGTGTCTCAGCCCCCGATCTGGCAGGAAGTGGGGGTGGGGGCAGGTTCATGACGAGTGGGATGTACAGCGGGAGCCCAAGCCACACCACTGGAGGGTCTGTCTCATGCTGTTCTTAGAGGCGTTCAGAGTGGCACAGGGGCCGGAACTGGGCCCCTGGACCCCGGGGCCAGCAGGGCATCATGGAAAAATAACTCTTGGTTTGATACCTGGAGCAGCCAGGGGAGCGTGTGAGCGGGTGACCCGTGTGTCCCAGGCCATCCGGGACTTCCTTTCTGAGCCCCAACCAAAGCTGGTTTCATTTCCGTTTATGCCGGTGCTGCCGCCTCTCACGTGTGCACCCTGTGTGTCTGTCCGCTCCTCTGCATGTCATTGGCCCCCAGGTGTGTGTGTCGGGGCGCAGCACTGAGGGGTTGCGCAGCAAGCTTGGTTTATGGTTTGAATTCCTTGGTCAAGTAAATAAGGCACTGCCAGCGGCTGTGGGTTTGTCCTTGGAGAAGAGGTGGGCCTTACGAGATGGAGAGGACATTCTGGAGGGCTTTGCTGGAGAAATAAAAGCTACCTTTCTGTCTTCTCTGGAGCCCTTCATTCTCATAACCGTTCCTGTTGGTGTAAACGCGGAAAGGTAAGATGTGGCATCCACCTGCTCGGAGCAGACTCAGGTCCTAGCCCTTTGCAAATTCATCCCACGTTTAACCTGAAGGATTTGAAACATGCAGTGATAGGTTACATAGTTCAGTTTCATGTCCTATCGGATTACGTTTTTTTTCCCTTTAATGTTTGAAACCAGTTATGATAGTCCTTTGGGGGAGAATCCAGTATTACCTAAAATTATTGGCAAAGTTAAATGTATTTTAAACGGAAAGTTTCTAGAATGTTGAAAAGTAATTGAAAAAAAGAGTGATGAGTAAATGTCTAGGCCAAGATAATTTATTTCAATAAACCTTTCAGAAGCCTTACCTTTGAAATGCTGTTAGTACATTTCTGTGATTTTTTAAAAAACAAAATGTGTTTTGTTTTGCTGAGAGCATAGCTATTTGTTTTTATTGTAAAACAATAATAATAATAAAAAGCAAACTCGATGCTGCGTGTGCTGTGTGCGGCTGGAGCTGAGGCGTTGCCTCCTGAGGTTGCTCGATCCATGTTGATGGAGTGCCGTTCGGGTGGAGGGTTTTCCAATCCTTATGCCTGCGGGTGGCGCTGCTTAAAGATGGCCTGCGTGTTTCAGGGGTGTGAGCAGAGGAATTGTTTGAGGGCAGTTGGAGGTCTTGAAACAGTGGCACCTCGTAGTGTGACAGTGATGGAAGCCGGGCGTGGTGACTTACACAGCTTCGAGTGACCCAGGAGAGAACTCCTAGACTCATGGCTAGATTTTGCATCTGGATAGCTGAGGATTCTGGGTACCACCCACTCGGCTTTTGTCACTTCTTGGGGGCATCTGGGATAGATGCCAAGGGCAGTGGCAGGAGCTAGACCGGTCCCCTCGGGTCCCTATCCCATGGCCTCTCCCTGGCCTGGCTGCTTCCAGGTCAGGGAGCCTGTGCGCTTTGGAAGTAGTCTATGTTACTACTTCCACTTCCTTGTAGGGTCCTATTTTGTTGAGATCTTGGGTTTGGGTCACCCCCTGCCCCCAAGCGTTGAGGCTTTTCTGTGGACGTTTTGTGTTGCTGCAAATCTTAGGTGCCCAGGTGGCCACTGGGCCTCATTTCCCACTTGAGCTGTGCACCCAGCGTGCCAGCAGATGTGGTCCTCTCCTGGGCTGGCTCTCCCCATGATGGGAGGGGAGCTGGGAGCCCTGCTGGAACAGCCCAGCAGGTAAAAGGAGCCACGGCTTTGCGCTGAGCTTCTTCCGGAATAACCTGCCTGCTCGCCTGGACGCCCTCCATCTGGGAGCCTCATCTCATCTCATCTCATCGCCCAGAAGTGGTTCCAAATGTGAGTGGGCATTCGAGCCACCCGGGCTCAGCCCCCACGCTCCTCGCTCTAACTGCATCGGTCCCCCTGCATCCTTTCCTCGGACGATGCTCCGGACTCATTTTCCGGAAGATCAGGCCAAGAAAGCTCTGTTGGGAGAGAACCCTGCCAGAACACGGCTCACTTTTCGCAAACTTCAGTGATGCCATATGCCAACGGTCACGGCCAAGCTGTGGCCGGAGTGCAACCTTCCCATCAACAGAGCTGGCGTGGGCCTCCCTATGCAGGTAAGTTGGGGTGAGGGGGGCTGGTGGGAAAAGCGCTGGTGTGGCCTGGCTGACCAACAGGCTGGTCCTGGCTGAAGAGGGCCAGCTGGTTCTTTCTAGCAGGAGGGAACGAGCTTGCTATCTGTCTCTGCAGCAGTATCATCCCCTACCCCACCTCCACTAGATTCATAAGCCCTGGAGTTGCCCCGGCTGGCAGTTCCCAGCTGTTGGATTGTGGAGAGGGTTCCAGTGGCCTGACCTCCGAGGCCCTCCTATCTCCCTGGACCGCACGAGGCAGCACTTGCCTGCCTGGCTAATCAGCGAGCCGTGGATGTGACGCCAGGATGGTGCAGCACTGGATGGGCCGTGCTCTTTCCCTCCAGGTCTCAGCGTCAGCCGATTTGCTAGTTACTACAGCAATCCCCTGGCAGCCCAGGAGAGCCGTGGTGAGGCTGCCGCCCGGGGAGACAAGCACTGGGCTCCATATGCCAGCTGGGCTGATCTCAGTTGCCCCTGGTGTGTTTGGCCTGCAGGGGGCTTCCCAGCACCCAGGTGCGGTAACAGGCTTTTAAAGATGGCCGCGTGGCTCAGTGGTCGAGCATCGACCTATGAACCAGGAGGTCACAGTTCGATTCCCAGTCAGGGCACTCACCAGGGTTTTGGGCTGGATCCCCAGTAGGGGGCATGCAGGAGGCAACCGGTCAATGATTCTGATCATTGATGTTTCTCTCTTCCCCTCTGAAATCAATTTTTAAAAAACGTAAAAAAATAAAGATGTCCCGTTGGGGGCAGAGGGTCCAGGCAATTGGGCCTCATTCTTGGGGATTACCCATTCCCCCTGCAGTGCAACCTTTGGGACAGGAGAAACAGGAGCCTGTATTAGCAGATTTGGGGATTACCCGCCCTCCCAGCCTTTTCCCCTTCCCAATCCTCGACGCCACGCTACCCTCAGAAACAAACAAAGCCAGCTGCAGGCAAGGAGGAGCCAGGAGCCTGGTGGAAGCGGGCACCTGTGGGCAGGCTGGCCCATTCCTCTGCCCTCCTTGCGCCCAGCTGGCTCCCCTTGATGGCGGCACCGAGGGCACACGGAGAAGGTCGTGGGGGTTCTCTGTCTGCCACCTCCAGCCTTGCCCGCCAGCCCCCCAGGGTCTGCGGCCCACTCAAGCCCTCCCCGCCCCGGTCCTGTGAAAACAGAGCCCGCGCGTGGGAGACCACTACAGACAAACATTCTCTTTATTGAGCTACACATGAATTTTCCATTAGTCAGAGAAGTAGACTGGCAGTGTGTAAGATATCACAGAAACCTCACCGATTGGGAATAGAAAGGCTTAGAAAGACCGTGGGCTTGTTTTTTTCCGAGTTTTTTTTTTTTTTTTTCTTTTCTGTATTTTTAATTTTTTTGGGTTTAGTCGTTTTGCCTCCTTTTTATCTGAAATGGCTGTGACTGGTCTTCAGCAAATGTCTTAAAAGTGAAACCGTGAAGAGGTTTGGGGTTTGAATATGAGTCAAGAGTAGAAATGACAGGACTGGTCATGGAAACTGGCTTTCGTGTAGACACTGCATTCCATCTTTGCTTTTTAAGTTTTTGTGTTGTTTTTTTTCTTTTTTCTATCTTGTGGCATTAAAAAACGTGGGGGATTTGTTATTGTTCTCTATCTGCGGCACAAACATCCATCCTCACGTGAGAACGAGCGGACACAGGTCACCGAAACAGAGGAGAAGGTGGAGGACACGCACACACACACACACACACACACACACACACACACACACGGGGAGCATCCATCTGAGACCGAGAAGCAAAAACGTCAAAGGAAAAAAACCCGCAACCCCGAACCCCAAAGACAAGGGAAGCTGCTCGGGTGTGAGGTGCACAGGGCTCACCAGGACAAAAGGAAGAACGGAACAGCTGAAAAACAGTGATTGAGGGCATTTGCAGAAAGGGGCTGGCGGGGAAATTGTTTTCGAGGGGGCTCTTTATGCCTATGATCCGGATTCTTTGGGGCAGCGACGGGCCAGTGAGAGCTGTGCTTTTTCTATACAAACCTGGGGTGAGCGTGTAGCTGAAGTGCTTGGGTGTGTGTGGGGTGGGGGGTTGGGGGGGTGATGTGGGGTGCAAAGCGCAGCCCGGTCTGAGCACATTCTGGAAACTTGGTGCGGACAGATAGACCTGGCACCTCTGCAGGGATGCTGCCCCCACACCTGCCACTGGGTGATATTGGGGGGGGGGGGGTGCAGATGTATGTTTCTTTATTCCAAAAGAGAGAGAGAGAGAGAGAGAAATATGGATGTAATGGTGAGTTTCCCATTTTCCTTTTAAGCTACAAAGCACATGAGAAATGTTCTTTTTTTTTTTTTTTTCCTTTCAAATTCTAAATGTAGAGACTCAACTAAAACCGGATTTCTACAGCATTCTACAGAAATACACAGCCGTCAGTCACTCTGGGGTCGTAGGTTAGACAGGGGCTTGATACAGAAAGGCTGTGTGTCTTACAAAGGCCAAAAGGTCATGCTACCAGGAGATCAAGGTCAACAGCAGAGAGTCCGTGAAGCAGTCTGTAGAGAGAGAGATAAGGGGGTCCAGTCGGACCAGTTTCTTTGCTTTTGAAAACCAACAAACCAACCAACCAACAAACCCTGGCGCATTTCTCACGTGTTGGAGGCGGGCAAGATGGGGCAGCATCACAGGAAGATGAGGAGAAACCCCAGCCCAGGCCCCTAGAGGCCTCCTCTGTGGTCAGGTCTGCAATCCAGCCCTTCCCTGTGGCCCCTCCTGCCCCCATCTCCCCCTGACCCCCTTCTCCCTAGCACCCTGCACGTCCCTCCCCTCAGCTGCTCTGACAAAGCAGACCACGGCTCCCTTTTCTGACTCTTGCCTGGTTGGCGTGAAGAAAGAGACCAGGAGACAGAGCAATGGTTCTTCTAAGTCCTTGAACCACCACCACCACCCAAAGAGAAGCGTCCTTCATTTTCCTGTTGTTTTTTTTTAGGGGGGGGGGGTAGGGCAGGGAGATGGTTAGGGCATTGGCCATTTTGTAAAGGATTTGGGGATTTGCAAGAGAGCTGGACAGAACTGAGAGCTCAGGGTAGAAGCAGAGACAGGGGCTGGACCGATGCCAGGCCACTTGGCCTCCCGCTGCTCGCAGACATGGGTCTCAGAGGGTGAACCTACGGGGCTGGTCTCCCAAGTCAGGACTCCATCACGGCTCTGTGTGTGTGTGTGTGTATGTGTGTGTGTGCACGCGTGCGCACACACACCTGCATGGTCATGGGCTGACCCAGGAAAACCTTGATCTATGGGGTGGTGGTCAGTTCTGTCTGAAGCTCTTTCTCGTACAAACTAAAAAGAATTTTTTAATATATATTTGTGTATATATAATATATATATATAAGTTTTTATTACGCCTTTTTTTAAGTTTATTTACCAACTTGCATTTGTCAGTGGTGTGTGGTGTGTGTGTGTGTGTGCGCGCGTGTGTGTGTGCAAGCTTTTCTGAGTGCTGGAATCATTACCAAGTAGGTTGCTATACAGGACAAGAGGTCAGTACAAGCCGCAGCCCCGGAGGTTGTTGGCAATGATGATGTCGGTGACGGCGTCAAATACCACCTGGATGTTATTCGTGTCTGTGGCACAAGTCATGTGACAATAGATTTCTTTGTTGGGGGAGCGGTTTTTGCTTTCAAATTGTGCTTGGATGTAGGCGGCTGCGTCTTCGTAGGTATTGGGGCCTGTAACAAGACAGAAGCGGGAGAGGCCCTGGTGAGAGCTGGCGGGGACGGGGTGGGAACCCCCAGGCCAGAGGCGGGCTGGGGCATTTCCCGGAAAGCAGGTGTGACGGGCCGAGAAGAGAGGAGGCTACAGACAGACACTCCCTCTCGAAAGGCGTCCTCGCATTTTACAGCCAGACCCACCTGCGGCTCTGCATTCGCCTGGCTTCTGGCTTTTCAAGGTGTCTCACTGTTTTCACCCTGGATAGACCCAGGAGCCCTGGGTGGACAATGGCCACAGAAGGTTCCTTTGCTTGCTGGATGAGCACCCTGAGGCCCCGCCCCGGTCTTCCCTTCATCGCACTCACCCCTGGCCTAAACCAGGCCTGCTTGCCCGGCCAACATGGCTCAGTGGTTGAGCACTGACCTATGCACCAGGAGGTCATGGTTTGATTCACATGCCTGGGTTGTGGGCTCAGTCCCCAGTAGGGGGTGTGCAGGAGGCAGCCGATCCAGGATTCTCTCATCATGGATGTTTCCATCTCTCTCTCCTTTCCTCTCTGAAATCAATAAAAACGTATTTAAAAAAGAAATAAAAAGAAACCAGTCCTGCTGCTCTGATAAACCAAGGCAATGGCCCCTGATGGGGGGCCCTGGCAGGTGGGGATCCAGGACTCCTGGTGTCGCAGGGGGTCCTGGGGGCCAAGCTGGACCTGCACGTCTCCCTGCACTTGGCAGGGCTGGGGCGCCCCTACGCAGTCCTAGTTCTTGAGTGAGTGGCCAGGCTTAAGGGCGCTGGTATCCCCTGGGTGGAAGGTTTAAGGTGCTAGCAGCATGCGTAAAGATCAACTGGGCCCCACTGCCCCCACCCCTGTTCCTCGCTGTCCCCTTGATCCTGGCTGGGGCCTGGTGGGGATATCTGTGGAGGATGCAAAGACAGTTCTGTTTAATCAGTTGCACCCTCAAACCCATGTGGCTCTGCCCTGTGGACAACTTTCAATCACCATAAAATATAGAGCGACACAGAATCTCCTAAGCGCCCAGCAAAGGAAGAGGCCTCAGTGCCGCTAGGGTCTGGGAGCTTGGAACCAATGCCATCCGGTGCTGAGGGTGTGGGCCATACCTCCCCTGCCCCACCCTCCTGCGGTGGGTGTGAGCTGCATGGGGAGGCAGGGGCTTGGGCTGCTCAAAGGCTTCTGCAGCCAGATAACCCAATGTGAGGGGTTGGGGGGGGGAGAGGGGGAGTCATCCCTGGAGTCGGGGTCAGGATGAAGACCCCGACAGCCCACAGGTCAGAACCTCTCTCTCAACCCATAAAGTGGTGAGTCTGTAGTGAAGCCATCAGGTGAGTGACAACTCGAAGACGAGACAGAGTGCCAGAGTGGACCCCATCAAGGAGCTTCGTGTTCAGAGAGCACCAAGACAGAGGGCACTGATTGAGGTGAAAGTGCCTGGGAATGACTCCGGGGATGCCCAGCTCGTGTCTTCTCAGCATCTGCTGAGTCCTCGCCCTTAACACAGAGCTCGCCTTGGCCATCCAACTGCTACCTGCCTGTCCTCTGCCCCTTCAGCCTGCTTTGTGTCCCCAGTGGGCCTTGGCACCCCACGGGGCTACGTCATTGGTGACGATTTGTCCTCCGTTGTGGTGATGGTTGAACCCAACAACAATGACGTGGGGTTGGACCCTCTGGCTGCTCTGCGGAACTGAGATGTTTCCCAGATTCAGACCGACGTCCCTGGGGGCAGCTAGTGCCTCCTGCTGCACAGCTACTACGTGGGCCATGTCCCAGGCCCCATGGGGCTGGCTCACAGGGGCCAAGGAAGAGCCTTAGGGTGGTGCCTGCCTGAGGGTCTGCCCAGTCCTCTGGCTCCTGAGACTCATCGGTCACCACCGCTTTCTCCAGACCTGAACTGGTCCCGCAGGGCCCTGGCTGAGGCTGGGCGAGAGGTCAGCAGTGGCTGCCTACAGACAGGGCCCTCCTCGGCCTGGGGACCTCTGGGCCTGTCCCGGGCCGCCCTGCAGAGGGCTCCCTCCACCTCCTCCGTGGCAACTTCCCCGTCCTTGGTTCCCATCCTGTGAGTAACTGACGGCCAGTGGGATGCAGACCAGGCACCAGGCTCTGTGCTCTCCACTCACCCCTGTGGCCACCCCGCCCCGCAGGCACCACTGTTGCTACTGGGGCCAGGGGGTTCGCCTGCCCAAAGATGCAGGTGGCCTGGCTCCAGAGGCTGCTTTTGTGCCCCTGCCTGCCGGAGACATGCTCCTGACCATTGCCCGACCCCTGCCTGCCGCCACCCCGGCTGCCACCCCTGCTCCTAGCACCCTGGGATGGGCGGGAGCCTTGCTGATTGACAAGCAGTGGAACACCAGTGACAGACAGGCTGTGCTCAGAACAACCGATGGGCCTTTCTCCACACTGAGGGCGAGCGCCAACACTTCCCAGAGGTGGAGAAGGATGGAGGGCACAGTGGAGCCCAGAGAGCCCGGCCCATGCACACCCTCCCCTCTCTCGGGGCTGCCTGGGAGGTGATTCCTGCCTGAGCCAACCTGCGACACAGCCTCCTCTACTGCAGGGTGCAAAAGGGGCCCCCAGAAGCTTCCCCGTCCAGAGGGGCGAAGGCTGGGCTCTGCACTAGCCCCTAGCTGTGGCCAGGGGCCCGCCAGCCTGCAGCAGCTGCCTCCCTGGGCTGGCAGCCCGATGCCTCATTCACCGGCCGCAAGAGCTCCGTGTGGGGTCAGGGATACATTCCCCTGGGAGCCAGGTGGGAGGAAAAGCCCCAGAAGAGGTGGGAGAGAAGCAGGCAGGGAAGGAGGAGGCTTGCAGAGAGGAGGGGGGGGGAGGGGTTTGGTTTGGGACAAGATGGGAGGTGGAGGAAGAGGGGGAAAGCAGGCCTGATGGTGGAGGGGGTGAAGGATCTGGCGGGACACAGGCAGGTCTCGGATGGTAGAGAAAGCAGGTGTGCCCACTCATAGGCCACGTGGCTACCCTTTCTAATTCAGGCCCAGGTGCTGGGAGGCCAGCAGCCGCCTGGGGAGGTTACGGGGAGGCCACTGGGGAGACCGGGGGAGGCAGGAGACCTCCTCTGGAGGTGACCAGGGTGAAAGGGGAAGCCTGCGCCCTGCCTTGCCAGGTCACTCCTGACTCACCTGGTCACAAAGCATATGGATCAGAAGGCCCATTTGCCCCCACACCCAGGGCTGTGTCCTGGGAAGGGCCACGCCTGGCCACACCCTGGCTTTTTCCTCTGCGCCCTGCCGGACTCCAGCAGCGGCGCCCCCCAACGCCAGCCCGTGCTGGCCCGGCAGCCTGTTCCCGGAGCCACAGGTTCACGCCCGTGCAGGGGGACCCCGGGCCCTGGGAGGGGTGGGGCTTCCTCCTGCACAGGGCCCCGAGACACCCACCTGTGTATTCAGGAAAGCAGATGGTCAAAGGGGACTTCTTGATCTTCTCACCAAAGAGATCTTTCTTGTTGAGGAAGAGAATGATGGAGGTATCGATGAAGAACTTGTTGTTACAGATGGAGTCGAAGAGCATGAGAGACTCGTGCATGCGGTTCTGCGGCCGCAGGCGGGAGGGAGAGAGCGGGACAGACAGCGAGAGGGAGACACGGAGACAGGGAGAGAGAAGAAGAATTAGGCTTGAGAGAGAGGAGCTAGGCTACTCAGCAGCTCAGGAGGGGCTCCCAGGCCTGTGGCTTCTCGGGAGGTGGGCAGACAGAATTGTGATCTGCTACACAGCACTGGGCTGCCCAGACCCATCTACGCCCCTCGTCTCAGGGCCAATGGCAGACAGTGACCCTGCCATGGCTCCCCGAGTGAGGCTGAGGACCCGGTAACCTGGGCTCTCCCCTTGCAAAGTCTCCAGCCACAGGAGGGTCTCCCTGAATATGTGTGTGCGTGTGTGCATGTGTGCATATGTGTGTGCTGGGGGTGGTGGTGATTGGATGGGAGCCCAGAGTTGGGCTTTGGACCTTCCTGTCCAGACCTGCCCTCCTGAGCCCAATCTGTGGGTGGGGGTGTCCTCCGCGAGGGGTGAGGGACTGTGTAGGTCCCTCCTGTGACCTTGGGGAAGTCACACGTGGGGCCAGCCGTGTGGGGGAGATGCGTCTGCCCAGGCTGTCTGCAGGGGAGCCCGGGAGACGGGCCACACCTCCTCGTACACAAGTCCGTTCAGCAAATGAATGCGCTTGTTGGGCCTCCAAATAAAGCAGAAGCCTCCAGGGACGCCTCTTTCCCTGGGCCCAGGCCGAGGCCAGCTTCTTTTGTGGTGGGATGCCAGGCGCACACTCAGGGATGGGGGGTGGTGTGGGATGGGATGGGGGGAGGGGTCTCTTGGCAGTGTGGGGAGCCCATCTCTCTGCCAATGAACCCCTTTCTGCGCGGGAAGGTGAATTCCTGCGATGGACCTCCCTGGGGGAAGGGACAGCTGCCCTCGCCCTGGGGACATGTCCCCCTCACACCCAGCTCCCTCGGCCTGCAGCTCAGGCCCAGAGTGATTCCGGGGTACGGTCTCCCTCTGAAGTCAGAAGATTGAACCAAAGCAGGGCAAGAGCAGAGAGCAGTGTGGGTGCCACTGGGTCTTATTCTCCGAGATGGGGGCGGAGGGGAGCAGGAGGCAGCAGTAGGAGCTGAGGAAGCTGCCTGTTCTGTTGCCATGGCAACTTCCCCATCTGAGCAGGAGGAGGAGGGGAAGGTGGGGACACGTCCTCCACGGTCACTATGACCCACTCTGCCGGCCGGCTCTGCACCCAGCACTTCCCCTGCCTCGCGTTGGTTAATCTCACCAACCCTTAGGGAGCACGGGAGTGCCACAGGGGCCAGCGCCAGAGCTGGGCAGTGTAACGGGCCTCTCCGGACACTCGGAGTGGTCTGTGGCCTTCGGAGGAGGAAACAATGAGGGTCAGGACGGCCCAAGACCGCCTCATCACACCTGTGACCCACAAGGGTGTCGGGCCCAGACCCTCGTTCTGTGGCCGAGGCTGGGGGTCAGGGCAGCCTGCATCCTCTGTTGCTTCTCGGGAGCCACCAGACAACGGTTACTCCTCCCCTGGGGACCTGCCGCAAAGGCCGCTGTCCCTTTACTCTGCTAAGCAGATTCAGCAAACCCACGTGATCTTGCCACCCTCCTAGCCTCGATCGGTCACCTTCATTCTTGGTCCCCCCACAATCCTGTTCAGGGAAGAGTGAGACTCATTGGCCCCGGGCATCTCAGAGCCTGTCCATCAAGGGGCAGGTGGAGGCCTCCCCACAGTCCGAGGGCAGGGCCTGGGCCTGTGCGCGCTCAGCTCCCTGGGCACCGAGGTGGGCAGAGTAGAGATACTCCGACACCCACGGACTCTACAGGAAAAGGCCCCCCTCCTAAGAGCCGCCTGTCCACAGCCACTCAACCCAGCGCTGCTGCACCGCACAGTCCCAGCATTGCTTTGTCTACAGACACTGGGGGTCACGGTGGGGACATATGTCCGGGCGCTCTCAGGACCAGCGGGACCACCAGGGTGAGGAGCTGAGAGCGGGCGGGGTGGCTGGGCTGAAGGGCTCTTCCTCCAGAGGCCTCGAGCTTAGGTCTGGAGGAAATGCCCAAGCTCTCAGCTAAGGATCCGACTGGCACAGCGCCCCTTCCCCCGCCCCCCCTTACAGCTGGATGTATGTGAGGCCCTCTGCAGGTGGCTGGGGCTGTAGGAACAGCCACAGGCTCCTGCTCTCCCAGAGCTCACAGTCTAGTTGGGGAGAGGCAACGCCACACACGACAAAGGTCTGCAGGGCCCAGGAGGAGCTGGGAGGCAGAGAGCACGGCGCACAGTCAGACCCGGATTCTCCAGGAGGCAGAGGGCACGGCGCACAGTCAGACCCGGATTCTCCAGGAGGCAGAGGGCACGGCGCACAGTCAGACCCGGATTCTCCAGGAGGCAGAGGGCACGGCGCACAGTCAGACCCGGATTCTCCAGGAGGCAGAGGGCACGGCGCACAGTCAGACCCGGATTCTCCAGGAGGCAGAGGGCACGGCGCACAGTCAGACCCGGATTCTCCAGGAGGCAGAGGGCACGGCGCACAGTCAGACCCGGATTCTCTAGGAGGCAGAGGGCACGGCGCACAGTCAGACCCAGATTCTCCGTGAGGGAGGGCCCAGGAGTGTCTGGAAAGAAGAGCTGATCCTGGAGGTTCGGGGGAGGAGGGGGCAGTCAGGGTGGCACTGAGCCCCCTCCGCACCCTGCAGGCCTGATGGCCATCCCTCCCCGAATGGACTGGAGCCCATCACCAAGGAGCCAAGAGCACAGCTTGTCCTCACGGGCTTCCGGGAGGAAACAGATGCCGGAATACACTGCAAACGGAAGGCGGTGCCATTTGAGAAAAGAGAGAGAAGCCAGAGGTCACAGCCAGACGACAGCCACCCCCCCACTTGCAGCCACCTGCCGGTCTGCCCCCGCCCTGCGCCTGCTGGGCTTGGGGCACTGAGAGCAGCAGGAGAGCTGGGACCCACCCCCCAGAGCGGAGGCGGGTGGGCACCATGCACACAAGGACGGGAAGGCAGGCTCTGCATGGCAAAGACCAGCCTCGGCCCTCAGACAATCCCGAGCGGTGGGCAGGGCAGTGCCCACCACCAGGCAGGGCGTGCCCCCTCCATCAGGCAGCTGGCAGGCGGGGCCCCAGGACCGACCTGGGGCTGGGCACGGGACGCGTGTCGCGTGGGTGTGCCTGGCGGAGGCTCCTCGGGCACTGACACAACACACCACACTCACACTAGAAAGAGCTGGCACTTTTATTAATGTAGGTGACTAATAAATACATGACGGCAGCCAACAAATTATGACAACCACTAGAGATTTATTAAACCCACAAGTCACTCTACTTACAAAATTACAGTTAATAGGGGTGGGCGGAGGCGGCGGGATCGGGAGGTGGGACCGCTGGAGCCTAAGGTAGAAGGTTTGGGAAGGAGGGAGGGGGAGCCCAAGCCCACCCCTGCCTGGGACAGGGGAGGAGAGCAGAGAGGCAGTGGGGGCTAGGGCAGAATCAGGAGGGGCAGAACCAGCAGGGAAGGGCCTGGCTGGCAGGGAGGCAGCAGGGATTGGGGGTGGGGGGAGAAGGGGCTACAGGAGCAGAGGTGTGTGGAGCTGCTGGCTGCTGAGCAAGGGGGGGCCCTCACCCTGGTGGTCTTGGTGCATGGGGCCGGGGGCCGAACCCTTTCCTTCCAGAGGGCTATGGATTTAGGACTCGGGGTGCTTCCTGCTTCTGCCCTGACAGGGGCCTTCATTTGCTGGGGTGGCATCTGCCTGGAGCCCCAGGACCCCCCGAGGGAAGGTCCCCCCCACTGCCTCACTGGGGGTCGGGGAGCCTGACCACCATCACACAGCGGCACCCGGAACGGGCTCTCTGCTCGGGGTGGGGGCAGAGTCCACCCATCCTCAGACCACAGTCTCCACGGGGCCAGTCCTTGGGCCCTGGGCCCTCAGTCACAGCCTTGGGGACCTTTCTCAGTTCTCTGCACAGGACTAAGCACAGGACCACCCACAGCACGTCACTCACATGTCCCCCTCCACCCTCGACGGAGCCAAAACCCAAGCCATCTTCAGCTGTTACGCCCCATGGCGGAGCCGTTGGTGACAGCGTGGATGGGCGACGCAGAGGACAGCGAGAGGATTTCGCCCCGACACCCTCTCCTCCAGGACTCGCACTGCACAGCCAAGGTCACCGTCAGGCCTGGAGGGTCAGAGCGCGCAAGAAATGAAGCAGCGCATCCGGGAGGGAAAAGGGCAGGAAGGCCCAGGCGACCGGCTCTTCCTAACGCTGCCCCCGGGGAGGGTGGGGGCAGGGGCCGGGCTCTTGCCAGTGCTCTGACCACTGTGCTGGGAGGGGGCAGCGGTGAGGGGAGCCCTGGGCCTGGGGAGTCGGTGACTTCCACCTCTAGGACGATGGTGGGGCTCGGCCAGCATCCCCCCCCCTTTTTGTCGATTGCTTTTGAGTCTGGGGTCCCAGGGCAGAGGTAGGGGCACAGCTGGCCACCCCAGGGTGAGGATGCCGGGAAGTAACTGCTGTGTCTTCAATGTTGGGCAAAATGGCTTCACGGGCCGGTTGCCTGTGACGGGACACTCGGTCTTTGGCTCCGGGGGCCTGTCCACTGCCCGGCCCCAGCGGCTGTGCAGCAGCAGCACGAGGGGAATGAAACCGAGGGGGCTCCTGCTGGCCGGCTGCCTTGGGATTTCCCAGAAGGCCAGGCAACAGCGAGCAGGCACTTGGCACCAGGCACCACCCAGAACCGAGGGCCTGGAGGAACCGGGGCCAGCCCAGAGCTGGGGGCCCAGGGGTGGCTGGACGGGCAGAGGGCTTGAGGAGGGAGCCAGAAACCTCTCAAGATGCTCTTCCCAGGGGCACCCAGGGGCTGCCTGGGCTGTGGGACCGTGGCATCAGCCAATTGAAGTGTCAGTTGCCGGAGGCCAGCCCAGGCCTGGGTCGCCAGAAGTTACCCCCCACCATTCCTACCAAAGCCCCTCCGAAGGTCCTAGGACTCTCTTGCGGGAGGGGATATATGGTAGGGCACACTTTAGGGTGGCGGTCCTGACACCTGCCCTCCTCAGCCCCAGGGGCTGGCAGGACACCAAGATGGAGGGAAGTGGGGACTGGCCCCAGGGGCTGGGTCCACACCCCCTCCTGGCCTCCCCACCTGCAGAGCCAGCCCCTGCCGGCTTGAGTCGAAGAGTCGAATTTGCTGTAAATTCAGAAGGAAAAGCACAGCTACTCACACCCAGAGCAGCGGCCTGAGACGGGGGGATGGGGAAGGCAGATGGGTCACCCAGACCTGCAAGGACGGCGCGAGGCCCCATCACTGTCGACACGCGCTACCTCCCCTCGGCATCCCCACCGCCCACCTCTTCCCTGGCCTCTGTCCAGGCACCGCAGGACTCCAGCCCTCTCACTGTCCACCGCATGCCTTTGCAGTCAGTCTCAGAACCAGAACCTTTCCCAGACCCACGAGGAGTCCGGATGAGGGCTCCCCAAGGGTGTGCCTGGAAGGAGGGCCCGGAGAAGGAAGGGCTTGCACCCCAGGGCTGAGATCCAAGCGGGGGAGGGAGGAGGCACTCGCCCAGGCCTGAGCCCATTGGACCCATGCACAGCAGGCCCAGTCCCGGCCTGGCTTTTGATGACGGAGCTGCCCCGACCAGAGACCCCCGGAAAAGATGAGCACTGGCTCCCACCCCTCCCCTTCCAGCGCCCCGCCCCACGGCCGCCCCTACCACCTGCAAAACCCCAGAAGCCAGGAGACCCTGGCACTGCCAGTCTGAGTCACCAACTGCAGGGGTTGCCCATTCGGGGCCCCCACGGTGGCCGTGGCTCCATAGCTGCCTCCTGAGGATGAAGCACTGGGAGGTGGAGCGGAGGCGAGAGAGCTGCAGGCAGGCAGGCAGGCAGGGGTGGCCCGCCCCAGGCGCGGCACGGGTGCCCAGACCCTGCCCAGCCCGTGTCACCACGTGCTCTGATGTCTGGGGCCGGGCGGCTGTGGACGGTCCCTCCCCCTTCGGTGCCAGCGCTGTGCTTGCTGGTGCAGGGAGTCTGAGAGGCCCGAGCTCTGGTTCCCGGGGATGGGGGGCACGGGCCGGGTGGGGTGGCGGGCGGGAGGCCAGGCCGGGGCTCAGTAGAGGCCACAGCCTCGCAGGTTTTTGGCGATGATGACGTCCGTCACGGCGTCAAAGACAAACTGGATGTTGTTGGTGTCGGTGGCGCAGGTGATGTGGGTGTACACCTCCTTGTGCGCTGACTTGTTCTTGCTCTCGTACTGGGCCTGGATGTAGGCCACGGCTTCCGTGAAGGCGCTGGGGCCTGCGGGAGAAAGCAGAGAAGGGGGACAGCTGAGGCGAGGCCACCGTCGGGGCCTCCCGGTGACGACCGGAGGAGAAACCCGACGGGGTGAGGGAAACGCAACCGCTCGGCTGCAGACCCTGCAGGCGGGGCCTCTCCTGTCCGTGACCCCCCAGAGCAGGCCCAGGTGGGTAGAAACTGGTGCCTGTGAGCCACCTTGGCCGCCTCCTCACCCTCCCCTCTCTCAGGCTCACCGTGCGGCCCCTGACTTGCTACCTCCTTGGGGGTGTGCACATCGCTCTGCTCCTGGGGGAGCCCAGGCGGAGGGTTTCCAGGAGAGCAGCCGCTGTTTGGGGAGGAGAACTGGGAGCTTTGCGTGGAAGGCCCCCCCCCCTCCGCCCCCCACCAGGCTCCAGGAACTGGGGCCCAGGCCCAGGCAGGGCGGCCAGGACCCTCGGAGGCGGGGGCAGGAAGCGGTGCTGGATTTTGGAGCCACCGCACTAAGCCTGGGTGGCTGCTGTGCAGACTGGGAGCGGCCTCCCGGGAGGGGGTTCCAGCCCCTCAGACTACAGCTCTTTCCCAAACCTGGGCTGGAGGGGCCTGCAGGTACTCTCAGGCCTTCTCAGTCCCAAGCTGGCCTTGGTGCCCGACCTACCCCGCCTGCTCCCGCTGCCTCCCAGGCCACAGCGGCGGTCAGTCAGGGCAGCATCCCTGCACCCCCAACTTATAGCTAAGAGGGGGCTGGCGGGGGGTGTGGGGCTGCTGAGCCCCATCCACTTCTGGCTGCACGCAGCTGGGGGCCTGGATGCGGGGCAGTCAGCTTGATCTTGGAGCAGGGGAGGGAGGCCGGGGAGGGATGCCCACTCACCTCTCTGACTAGGCCCTGGCTATCGGGGAGAGCTGGTGGGCCCCTGGGCTGCTCCGGCCCCCTGACAGTTAGGTAAACCCCTGGCAACATCATCATCATAGCGCCCTCCCTGGGAGGCCCGGTCTCTGCCGCTCGCGCAGCTCCCTCACCTCCAATAGGCCATTAGGATTTCGTAACCACCATGTGGGAGGTGTCATGACAGTTGTTAGTTATGACCACAATGGTCGCCGGAAGAGCAGATGTTTAGTGAGCACTTGCTGTATGCCAGCTGCCATGCCAAGCGCTCCATGTTCACCAGCTCACATGGTCCTCCCGGCTGCTCTGCGAGGGAGGGCTGGACAATCACTGTGATTATCCCCATTGCACAGACGTGAACACTGAGGTCCCGAGAGGGTCTATAACCGGCTGCGAGTGGCAGAGCCAGGGGCAGGATGCTTGGGTTGCTGGGCTCAGCCCCGCGGTAACCCCCTCATCATGCTGGTGTTGCCCCCTCACTGATCATCTCTATTTACAGATGATCAAGCCGAGGCTGAGCTCACACAGCCAGGATTCTGGCCCTGCCTCCCCTGACCAGGCTGCCCCACTGGCTGCCCGGCACACCGCCCCCCTCACTACAGCACCTGGGAGGAGCGGGGGCTGCAGGGAGCTGCCTTTGGTTTTGTGTTGGATTCTCTGTGGCTGAGTCCGGCACACCCTCAGGGCACACACGGGGAGGCTGAGCTCCGGATGGGGGCCTGCTCCCCGGGCGCCCGGCGGCCAGGCTCCTGCGTCCCTACCTGTGTACTCGGGGAAGCAGATGGTCAGCGGGGACTTCTTGATCTTCTCCTCGAACAGGTCCTTCTTGTTGAGGAACAGGATGATGGACGTGTCCGTGAACCACTTGTTGTTGCAGATGCTGTCAAAGAGCTTCAGGGACTCATGCATGCGGTTCTGCAACGGAGCGGAGAGGCGGGTGAGCGCAGGTGCGCGGGCCTGACCCACCCCGGCCACCACACAGCGGGACAAGCCAAGGAAATGTCCACTGACGTGGCGGGACGTCACCACCGAGGGACGGAGACAGGAGGACCCACAAGGACAAGCGGGCATGGTCCCCGCCTCATTCCACACACAGGCAGGCTGGAGCGGAGCAGGGCGGGCGGGGTGGGGGGCGCTGCCCCAGCCCTCCTACCCCAGAGGGCTGACCCGGCTGGGGCAGCGAGGTCGCTGGGGGGACTCCAGCTCACGGAGAGGACATGCACCATGCACTCGGGACAGGGCCACCACTATCCAACACGTCTACACGGAACCGCCGGCCATGCAGATTCCTCTACCGGGGCGTCATTCCGATTCGCCAGCGGGGGTGGGGTGCACGCATTCCGTTGGGGCACATTAACCGAGGACGAAGAGATCCTCGAATTAATCCCGAGTTGGAAGCAGACACAAGGGGACAGCGTCTGGGGGGTGATCTTGCTGTGGCCTTGATGTGGGTGGAGATTGGGTTGGTTGGCTGGGCCATGGCTGGGTCATGGTTGGGCAGGGGTGTTCGGCTCTGGGTGAGCTGCTTAACCCAGCAAAACAGATGAAAACAGAGAGGAAGATAAAAGCCCAGCAGAAAACATGAGAGAAAGAGAGAGGGGGAAAAAACCCTGAAAAATTGGTTCAACCAGTGTCAGGGCCGGGAAGTCAACGCAGGTCCAGCCTGGGGCCCCCGTGCAGGCTCAGAGGCCACGGCCACCGAGGGACCGCGGACTGCGTGGCTGGAGATGGACGCGAGAGGGGGAGGACCAGCCTGAGCCCAGAGGCTGGAGAGGGTGAGGCGAGAATGGGCGGGGCAGGCATCACACAGCAAAGTCACCCGAGGTGCCCCCGGACCTGCTGCTTTCAACTCTTAGCTGGTGGCTGCACTGGAGGGAGGTGCTTCATACCTGCCCGGCGTGGAGGGTCCCTCAGAATCTGCTCATGATTTGGCCTTGGTTTGGCAAATTAGGGCCCCGTAGGTGGTGGTGCACAGTGGTGGTGGTGGTGACGTGGTGGCAGGCTGAGACCCAGTGCCGCCGAGGCCACTGGGGTACGAGGGCAGGATGAGGCCCTGGGCTTCTGGGTGCGGTGGACACGGTGGCTGGGCGGTGGCCGGTGGGCGGCAGCCACCAGCTCCGGGAGCCACCTCCAGGCAGCTGTCCAGGGCAGTCCAGACTCTCGCCTCAGGCCAGGGAGGGACCCGTGGGGCTGGCCCGAGAGGAAGGCTGGGACCGAGGGCTTGTCAGCGGGGCCTCCCTCCTGCTTCCAGGGCAGAGTCCGTAGCCCACGACTTGTCCTTCAGCCACACTCCTAGACAGGGGAGCCCGATGGTTGCCATGCGCTGCGTGGAGTCCCGAGAGCAGCCTGCTCTTCACAGCCGCGCCAGGCTGAGCGCCCACCATTAGTCACCCTTTTAAGGAGCAGGACGTTGAGCAGCTGCCTCATTACACAGTGGCAGGGCCAGTGCTGGACCCTGGGCCACATCTGTCCGGTTCCCAGCCGCCCAGCGCAGCCACGTGTCCTGGACAGACGGTCGTCAGCTTAGTTCCATAGCAACGGTGTTGCTCTCGCTGCTGTGGGCGATGAGCCGCCTTCCTGGGCTGCTGTCCAGTTCTAAAGCCCATCCGGCCCCCGGAGGGGGCGCTGCTCTTTCCTGGACTGTCCAGCTGGCTGCTTTGGGGAGGCAGGGGCCCCAGGAGGAGCCCATCCCCGGCCTGGGTCCACCTGCCTTGGCTTCCCCAAGGTCCTCCGCTCCAGCCCCAGGGAAGAAGGCAGGGCACATGGGGAGGAGGGGCGGTGAGTGAGAGGGAAAGGAAAGGCAGGAAGGAGGAGGAGCATGGAAGGAAAGCGCCCCAGGACACTGCCCAGCTCCGCAGCAAGGGCTGGTGAGGAGTTTGAAGACGGCTGGCCAGGCTGGACAGGGCAGGCAGACGGGAAAGGCTGCCCGAGCTCGGGGCCTGGCATCTGCCCAGCCCCATGGTTAGCGGAGACCTGAGGGCCATGGAGCTTCCGCCCCGTGGCTGCCAGGCCCACCCAGACATCCCTCTGCCCCTGCCCTTGCTGCAGAGGCGCGGGAGAGCCCTGCCTGTGACCCACGGCCTGGTACTTGGGTTGGAGCTGTCCGCAGGCCTGGCTGGCAGGACCCAGAGGAGAGGCGCGAGGGAGAAAAGCCCTCCCCCACCCACTCTCCAGCCCTTCACTTTCTTTGAAACCCACGGCCCTGCTTCCCACTCCAGGCGCCGCAGGGAGAGGTGAGCCAAGTGGATGCAGCTCAGACCACAGGGGTGGCCACTCAGACCGTGAACGGCGGCCTGGAACGCACAGTGGACCAAGGGAACAGCGACACAGGTGCCGGGGCAGCCCTGTGCACGCAGGCATCGAGGGGGCAGCCAGGAGGCACCCTGGGCTATGGTGCGGTCAGGAGTCGGGTCCACGCACAGCACGGAGTGCACATCTCTCCCCCGCCCACCCCCACGCCGGTGATGCCACAACCTGCCGAGGTCACTAACGAAGACGGCGCCACCAGAAAGAGCTGCACGGCTGAGGCCCCAGAAGCCTCCCCCAGGACAAGGCAGGGCTGGGGGGCTTTGCTGAACCCCAACTCAGGGGTACAGCTGGGCCTGAGGAGGAAGGGCACGGTGGGCACGCCAGCCTGGGGTGCGAGTCTGGACCACCCACCCGGGCAGCGGCTTCGGCCCCCATTTGCCAAAGGCCCCATTGTGTGTTGGTGCCTCAGGACGGCGGCTGCTTTCCCCATAGCACTGCACCCCGCGGCCCCCACCCCGCGGCCAGTCAGATCTTCACCGCAGCTGGGGGACCAGCAGGCAGGACTGATGAGGAAAGGGACCCGGAGAGAAGACAGGCCCGCTGTGAGGCCGGCCTTCCTCCAGCCTCGGTGCTGCCCGGGAGGCTCGGGGCTCCGGGACTGTACGTGCTGCAGACAGAGGAGCTGCCCAACGCCACGGGCGTGAGCCCACAGCCCAGGAGCCCCACTCCTAGGAGGTGCTGTGGGCTTGTCTCGGCACCCTCGGGGGTGGCCCACACCAACACCCGGCTCCCCTGGCAGGCTGTGCGAGCAGGGCCCCTGCCCTGTGGGCTGGAGAGACCCGACGAGGACTCTCGGAGGGCCCCCAGGTCAGGACAACCACCAGTGACAGTACAACCACCGACGCGGCGCAGCTGTGCCAGGAACCTTCACCTGGGCGCTCTAGTCTATGGCCAGTGACCCCACAGGTAGGTACTGCTGTCGCCCCGCCCCCTCCGACAGGTAACAGGAACGGAGCGGAGAGGGCGCTGCCTGGATTCGGCAGCAAACCAGGACTAGGAGCAGAGCGACCCAGCACCCTCGCCAGCTGAGCGACCCCCGCTGAGGCCAGATGGCCATTCCGAGGCCCCAGGTGGGATGCGATGCACATCAGAGGCAGGAACCTGGGCTGGTCTCCTCCAGAGGTGCCCACCACCCGGCCCTCCTCCCTGTCCGGCGCCCTCCCTGCAGGCCTCTCCGCGCAGCAGCCCAGCCCACCTCAGGGACGGCTGCCAGGGCTAAGAACTGCTCTTTCTGTCTCACGCACATTCTTGCTGGACACCCCCGATTCTTTTAGGACTGGCTTGCTTTGGGCCTGGCCTGATGCCCCCAGAATCTGCCCTGTTTACCGGAGAGGCACTCACTGCCTGAATCTTGGAGGGGGGAGGGGGTGCCTGGGAGCAGATGCACACGGCCCCCGCCCCAGCTGCCTTTTCTGTACCAGTGTCACCAGACGTTCCCCCAACCACGGGAACCCAGCCGCTCTGGAGCTGCGTGGACCACCACCGTGGTCTCGCCTCTCTGTGCCCACGCCTGGCGGGCACAGGCCACTCACCGTGGTCTCGTCTTCGTGGAGCACCTGGTCATAGCCGCTGAGCGCGACACAGAAGATGATGGCCGTGACGTCCTCGAAGCAGTGGATCCACTTCTTGCGTTCAGACCGTTGGCCCCCGACGTCAAACAGCCTGTGAGGAGACAGGGAAGCTGGGGTGGTGGGCGGCGGGGCCCAGGCAGGTGGGAGGGGGTGTCGGTCAAGCTCCGGGGCCAGAGGAGGAGGAGCAGCTCCAGGAGCCCCGCTCCAGGTGCTCAAAGACTGACACAGCCATTCGTGGGGTGGGGCGGCCTTCACTGCGGTCTGTCCCACCACCGCACTGTGCTTGCACGCAGTGAGTCCTACCTGCCCTCGCGTCTCCAGAGCCCTCCCAAGGGTGCACCTCACCTGGCCGGGACACAGAGCTTCTACCTGTCTACCCCTCCCGGCCTCTCCTGCTGCTCCACCCGACACCCAGGAATCGGACCCATAGGCATGTGGGGCAGGACAGGGGCTCCCAGGCCTCAGTGTGCGGAGGTCACCCCAGGTGGCCATGCCACCCTCCGGCAGTGTCTGAGAAGTCCAGGCTCACACCTCGGGATCCCATGCCGTGGTGCTCAGAGCTCGCTGTGTTCTGCTCTTGGGGAGAGCCTTGCTCCTCCCAGGCCTCAGTTTCCCCAGGTGTGCTACGAGACGGTGAGTCAGCTGATCCCTAAGCTCCCTCCAGCTGAGGTTACGTGGGTCCTTGGGGTCTCACGGATATTGTTTGGGCTTACCCATGCTCACCCTTCACTCCTCCCCACAAGGTGTCCTGGGAGATGACCCACCTTCTCCCCCCCTCAGAGGTCACCCAGGGACAGGCTTCCTCCCCGTGCCTCAGAGCCCCACTCCAGGACCCCTCTTCCAGGAAGCCTTCCTGCGGACCCCGCCCTGAACTTGGTGGGAAACAGACCTACAGACAGGTCCCTTCTCCTAGCTAACTGCCTGTCCCCACTAGAGAGCTCCAGAGGCAGGCCGCTATCTAGGCTAAGGCCGAGAGGCTGGCATCACCCATGTCCTGGCTCCCTGGTTGGGGCTCGGAAGTGCCCCGGGCCTCACCTGAAGTGAAGGTTCTTGAATGTGAAGTGGGTTTCTACGATGCCGGTGGTTTTGACCCTGGTTCGGAGGATGTCCTGCTCGGTGGGCTGGTAGTCGCTGGCCCCGATCCGATCCAGGCTGTCCAGGTAGCTGGGGATGGCACACAGGGGGCCATGGGGCAGGCTGCAGGCACAGCTCAGGGATTGCTGGGCCACCCCCTTCAGAGCCCGGTCTCCCCCCACCCCCCGCAGGGCCCCTCGAAGGCCATGGAGGGAATGATGGCACCGCCTTGTCCAGGGCCAGGGGTTGGGGTGGGAGCGTGGCCTCTAATGCAGGCCACAGGGGCCTCTGTGCACAGCTCCAGGGACGCTCAGACAAGACCCGACTTTCCAGTGAGACCAACGGGCTTATGATGCTGCTTTGTGGTTTCTTCATGACAAAATGATAATGGCCAACACCCGGACTCTATTCTTCACCTGTGATCAAGTTCCATCTTTAATTTCCAAGTGACATGTACTGCTCTATAGGTTACAGAATGGAGGGTTGATGAAGGTCAGACCTTGCCCAGCTGGGAGCTGGGCCTTGAACCTGGACATCTGGCCTGAGTCCACACTCGAGTCTGTATAGTGTTTCCAAGAGGCCCCTAGCATCCGCCCGCCCTGCTGTGCCTCCTGAGAGTTTACTCAGGGGTCCGTGGGACGGGAGGGTCAAAGGTCACATAGCGGGCAGTGGCTGGCCTGCCTGGGACCAGGTCTTTCGCATCAGGCCCCCACTTCTGGAGACAGACCAGGCCTTTGCCTCCCACCCGTCCAGGCTGAGCACCTGGTAGGCTTTGGGGTCTGTACGGGTTAGGTGTGAACCCGAAGACAGGATGGGATCTGGGAAATCAGGATTGGGCTCCCCCAGGGCCAGCCCAGCATCCGCTCCTTGTGCCTGGGGGCAGGGAGCCCCACACAGCCCCAGGGGAGGATCCCCAAGTGTCTGAGGCAGGGATAACGTGGGTTCCGGTTGCACGTGGAGGGGCTGTGCTTCATCAGCACTTGCCCTGGGCCCTGCTGGGGGCAGAGGGAGCGGCCCATCCTGCCTCTCCCGGTCACAGTCCCTGCGGCTCTGACCTCAGCCCTACCCCAACCCTGCCCTCCACGTGGTCCCTGCCCCGCCGGCGGCTGCCCCCCTGCCCAGGGCACTCACTATTTGGCAGAGTCGTTGAGCTGATACTCCCGAGAGCGGTTGAAGCACTCCTGGATCCCCGAGTCGCCCCAGAGGCGCACCATGGCGGACAGCAGCTCCGGAGAGAAGGGCTCGGTGTCCTCCATCCGACTCACCACGTCGCACACCATCTTGGCGTCGGCCTGCGAGGAGACATGGGTGGGGCTGTGAGGCTCGGTGGGGACAGAAACCTGCTGGACACCTGCCAGGGCACCGGGACAATGCTCAGCCCCGGGCCTGGTCAGGAGAAGTGGGCCACTATCTGAACATCCCCCCCCCCGGCCCCCCCACGACCCCATGCCTGCGGATATGGGCACAGTCTGCTTTCCTAGGCCCTGAGGACCAGTCTCGGCGCCAGCCTTCGGGGCCTTCCAAAGCAGTGCTTTCCGACCGTGCCTGGGCAGCTCTGGGGCGCCTGTGGGCAGGAGGGAGTGGGCAGGGCCCTGTTCTACACCCTCCAATACCCGCGAGCAGCCCTGCTTTCATTCATTTTGAAGACTGGCATTTTGCAAAGTTTTTTTGGGGGAATGTCAATGTTTTTGACTAACAATTTTCTAGACTTCTTTTTTTTAAAGAAATATTTTTTTTATTGATTTCAGAAAGGAAGGGAGAGGGAGGGATAGAAATATCAATGATGAGAGAATCCTTGACCAGCTGCCTCCCGCACGCCCCACACTGGGGATGGAGCCTGCAACCCGGGCCTGTGCCCTGACCGGGAATCGAACCGTGACTGTGCTCACAGGCAGAGCTGGGACTCAGGCCAGGAGCCTGACTCCAAGGCTGGCCTCTGTGATCAGACCCCCAGGTGCTGGGGCTGCCACCGACTACAGCACCTCGGAAGGCAAACGATGCCAGGCGGAGGGGTCCACACCCAGGGTGACACGCATTTCCAGAAAGATCCATGCTCCCCAGTGCCTCCGGAAATGACCTTTCAAATAAACGCCTTGTCGCGGGGTCGGCTTCTCGAGGAACCGAAACCCAGACAGGGTGGCCACCTGAGCCCAGGCCCCAGGCAAACCCTGTCCACCGAGTCTGCACACATTTCTCTGGGTGACGGGACCCTGGTCAGCGCACTCTCTGGACCCCAAAGCAAGGAGCCTACTGCCTGCCTTGTGGCTAGAGCGCATGGTGAGACAGAGCCCCCGGAGGTGGCTGGGAGTGGGGTGTGCTAGGCTCTAACCTCATGGGCCCCCAGAATCTGGGTCTAATTCATGGGCACAACAGTTACTACTAGACCATTACTCTACTCTCAAGGCCTTTCAAACCCGCACCCCCCTCCCCCTGCCTTCGGACCACGCCAGAGGAGAGCCAGACTCCCCGGCTCGTGGCCCGTGGCTCAGGAAGAGAGTGGGAGGGGCTGGCAATTCGCAGGTGTCCTCTGGGGAGGGAGAGACACAGAGGAAATGAGGTCAGCACCTGGGATATGTGTGGCCCCCAAAAGATTCTGTGCAAAAGGCATGTGGACTAGTCTTCTGGGGAGACTTCCAGAATTGAGCTGCCGGGCTAGGTAGTTATTTCCATGCCAGGGCTGTCTGCTGCAGAAGGTCAATGAGAAAGTTCTGGCAGCTGGGTCCCCTCCGTACACTTGCCCTGGGAAGGAAGCTGCTGCTGGCCTGGAGGCCGGCAGGCCAAGCCCACAATGCTAGCCCCGATCCAGGTCCCCAGTTCCCAGCCCTCGGATTCCTGGGCCACCCTCCGCTGGCCTCCCCGCCTCCCAGGTTCCCAGGTTGGAGATGAATTTCTTCAGCATCTGAGCCTCCCCCCGGGGCATGGGCCTTGGGTGCCCTAGGCAGGCAGTGGCTTGGGGAGGTGAGAGAGGGGGGAGGGGGTGAGCAGGGGTGGTGCCTCCACCTGGAGCTAAAACCAGTACCGAGGCCTATGAGTCAGGGAACCAAGTGCTGCTGCTGCTCCCAGGTGGCCGGGTGACCTGGGGAAGTCCCAGTCCTCTCCTGGCTCTCAGCGTGCCTGCCCGTCTGTGGAATGCAGCCAGTGGACCCGGCCAGACCTTCCCACACTTCCTCCTTCGGGCCTGCCGCCAAGGGTTCTGCCAGGTCTGTGAGGGTGGGCAGGGCAGGCGACTTCCTGCTGGGTGAGGGACACACTCCAATCTGAGCACCCAGAGCCTCGTGACCCCTCACAGGGAGGCTACAGTGAGGGTGTGCCTTATAATCGCCTCCACCAAACCACCGTGGACTCCTATGTTTGTCCCTCTGTGTGTGACCTGCCCGCCCTTCCCAGAGATGTGGTCACACCGGGAAGTGGGATGGGGTAAAGGGGGACCAAGGGATGTTGGCATCAGCCCAGCTGAGCCACTAGCCATGAAGGCCACACGCTTGCCAATCACTGCCGGGGACTCGGAGGTGCCCAGGTGTACGCCCCGTCTAGACTGGGATGCCTAACGTCACCGTACGTAACACTTAGGCCTTCAAAACGCTTCCCTTCTTTTCAGGGCAACATGGCCTTTCCGATAAACATCAGCAGCAAAGGGCGAACATTTACTAAAGGGCCTTTACCCTCCCGAGAGACGAGATGTCAAAAATGTGGGGACATGAACGGGAATTTTCACGCAGGTGACCCGGGTTCAAATCCTGCCTCTGCGGCTTTTTAGCTGCGCGACCTTGGACGGACCACTTAACCTCTGTGGGCCTCTGCTCTCATTCGTTCCCCCCCCGCCAGGGTTGTTTGTGCCGTTGAGACGGGCTAAGGATGGGACACAGCTTTGCAGCATAAAGAGCCCTGCAAATGTTAGTGATTATGAGCAAAGATGAAGTCCCTCAGACACAAACACAAGCTGAAGGAAAATGGGCCTGCTTTGTACAAGACGGTCAGGCAAGCCTGATCCTCTTGATAACAATAATCACAGTAATTATAATAATAACCCCTTCCACTGGAGGAGCTGCTTTGGGCCTTTCAGAGTTTTCCCTCCATCTCTAATCTTTTAGGCCAAGAGAAGCGTGAGTGCGCGCGTACACACACACACACACACACACACACACACACACACACACACACAGTCCTCTGGTTGCAGGGAAAAGCCTCCATCCACCCCGCCCCGCCCTGGCGCTGCAGTTGTCCCGGCTCCCACCAGGGGGCAGGAGCGTGCAGGCCAAGGGGAGAGGGAGCCAGAGCTGGACAAGCAAAGCACCAGCAACCAGGCAGGGCAGGGCCCAGGGGCATAGCTGCCTTCCTTGGCTACAGGCTGTTCCTCCGGGGGAAGCGGCAGAGAGACCCCGGCAGGCACGGCAATGCTAGCAGGTGGAGAATGGCCGTGGCGGGAGCAGGGAGCATTCTGGGCACTTAGCAACGGCCAGACCCATGCCCCCCAGGCCTCGGCATCTGTCTTTGTTAGTGGCAATGATGGGGGCACTGCAGGTATTTAGTGGTTGGAGACCAGGGGTGCTTGCGGCTCTTTCTTCCCTTGGGCTCGGGGTCTTAGTTGCAGCAAGCTGTCAGATCACAGGGTCTATTGTGTGTGTGTGTGTGTGTCGGGGGAGCAGGGGTGGGGAGCTGGGACCTCCTAGATCTACTTGTCTTAGGGAAGGGATCCTACAGCAGAACCAAGGATTTGATGCTGTTTCCCATCTTGTCTCCTTTCAAACCTGCCCGTCCTTCTCCATCCATCCATCCATCCATCCACATATCCTGGTAACACCTAGCTAGGATGCATCTCTTTTGAACATCATGTATCTACCCACGTAGCCACCAGCTACCCTTGTTCACTCACTGCCACACCCGCCCATCTCTTTATACCTTCCTTCTGTCCTTCCCCGGCATCTGTCTATCCATTCATTATTCATGTGTGCCCCATTTCTTTCCTTCCTCATCTCTCTCTAGCCACCCACTCTATACTCGTTTATCCACTGCACACCCACTACTGAGGGGTCTTGACCTTCAGAACGTGCATAGTGGCTGAGAAATGATGGCCCCCAATTGCCTGGACACAGATGAGGGGGAGCTGGGGGCTCTGGCCTGCTTAGGAGCTTTGTTGTCATGGTGACTCCTGGTCTCCTAGCTGCCACCTCCTCTGAAAAGGGAGCTGGAAGGTGAGCGCTCAGCCCCAAGGCCAGCAGGGCAGAGGGAAGGAGAGAGGGAGGGACCCCCTCCCTGCCTCCTGTCCCAGCAGCCCAGTGGCTGAGCGGACATTTGCCCTCCAGGGAGGCAGGCAGGATGACTGTTCCTGGGAACCCCGAAACCCAATCCCTCTGCCTTCTAAGCTGAAAGGGACAGGAGCTGCCTCCTCCCCGATTCTGGGAGGGAGGGAGCAGCCGCCTCCCAAGAGGCCGTGTTTCTATAGCACCAGGGGGAGACGGGGTGGGAGAGCGCCTGGGACCGCCCAGGCCAGAGCTCTGCCCTGTGAGTGCCCCCAAGAGGGCCCAGGCTGGACAAAAACTCACTTTTCAAGGACAAGGCACTGCCTCAATTAGCTGTCCTCCCAGGAGCCATTCCACTGACCCCCTAAAAGGCACAGCAGGCTCTGAAGGCTGCACCCCCTGTGGCCCCCAGGCCTTTGCTCCAGCCCGACCCCATTGTGCCCGTGCACCCCCCCACCCCCCACCCCGTGCTACTCCTTCCACTCCCTCTGCCCGGCCAGCAGCAGGCAGTGCCTTTGAAGTTGGGTCTTCTGTTCCCACTGCAAACTTTCCAAGTGCTCAGAACCCCAATTAGAGAGGCCCACACTGGGCTCACAATGTAAAATGCCACCCAGGTCTCCCCTCCCCCCAGTGTCATCTTAATGAGATGGAGCTGGGCTTCATGTTTTCTGAATTGCCAGGTAATTTCTCTAGGACCGTGCTCGGCAAACTGCGGCTTGCGAGCCACATGCGGCTCTTTGGCCCCTTGAGTGTGGCTCTTCCACAAAATACCACGGCCTGGGCGAGTCTATTTTGAAGAAGTGGTGTTAGAAGTTTAAAAGATTTGGCTCTCAAAAGAAATCTCAATCGTTGTACTGCTGATATTTGGCTCTGTTGACTAATGAGTTTGCCGACCACTGGGCTAGGACCTTGCCCTCTTTGTAGTTAGGTTTATCCTCAGCAGAAGGTGGAGGGTATGACTTGAGGTGAGTCTGGGGTCTGCAGGCAGCTCAGCCCGCTGGCCGCGGGGGCTGGCTGCCCCTGGCCCCGGAGGCTGAACACACACGGTGTGAGGGGACTTGGGAAGGCAGCCGTGAGGTCGGTTGAGGGTTCTCTCCTCCATTTCATTCAACACAACATGTTCTGGGCCTCTCTTCCTTGGGGAGCCTGGATGAGCCTGGCCAGCACCCCAGCTTCCTTCCCCAGCCCACTGGCTAGGCAGCCCCTACCGCCTTCCTCACTCAGCTCGGCATTATCTCCCTGCCCAGACTGCTGGCTGCCCTGCCCTGGTGGCTGAGGGCCATGGGGGCCCCCGAATGAACACCCCTGAATCACGACAGGGAGGTTTACAGTTCTCTTTCAAGGACTCTGACTGATGGTGGGGGAAAAAGTCCCAGCTTGGTACCACCGAGTCTCTGGCTCCCCTAAAGACGTGCGAATCATCCCTTTTGACAAAGAGGGAGCAGGAGGCTGAGGACCGGTCTCCTCTGGCCTCCAGAGGCATTTTGAATGTGCTGACCCGCAACCCAACTCTGTCCTCAATGACTAGGTCAGGGAAGGTCCCTGTCATGGGCTGGACTGTGTCCCCCCAAATTCGTATGCTGAAGCCCTAATTGCCAGGACCTCAGAGGGTGGCTGTATGTGGAGAGAGAGTGCCTTGAAAGAGGTAATTAAGTTACAAGGAGGTCAGTGGGGTGGGCCCCCATTGTGGCTGGTGTTTTTATAAGAGGAGATCAGGACACAGGCCTAGGGAAGACCACATGAGGACAAGGGGGGCCAGCCGGCCACGAGGCAAGGAGCGGGGCCTCAGAAGAAACCAGCCCTGCAGACCCCCTGGTCTGGAACTCTGGCCTCCAGAACTGTGAGAAAATACATTTCTGTTCTTCAAGCCCACCCCGCTCCCGGCCCCCTACCGTGGTCCTTCGTTATGGCAACCTTGCGAACCAATACATAATCCAGCCCCCAGAGGGGCCTCTCCTTGAGGCTGGGAGTGGGGGTGGGGGTTCCCTCTCCATCATCCCAAACTCTATCGACAAGGCTGTGCAGGGTCTCACGCCTACCTCCTACCTCCCCTTGAGTTTCATCCTCAGGCACCTTGCCCTCATTGGCCACCCTGCTCCCTCCCTCTCTAGGCTTTGCACGTACACGGCAAGCTCATTTCTACCCCAGGGCCTTTGCACTGGCTCCTCTTGCCACAAAAATCTTAGGGAGATAGGCTCCTTATTTTTCCAGTCTCAGTTTAAACATGACCCCTGAGAGAAAGTTTTCCCTGACCGCACCCCTCCCCCAGCGAACGCAGGTGCCTCCTGTTCTCCCCACGCCGGCTTTCTTTTCTTTGCTAGCAGTGATTCCCAAGGTGTAATCAGATGTTTGTTTCCTCGTGGGCTATTTTTCTGGGGAGCCTGTGAGCGCCATAAGGGTGGATCACTCACGTGAGGTGCTGAGACACCGAAGGTGTGAGCAAACCAGGGTGCTGTCCCCGACGCCACAGGGCGATGGAGAGGAAGGTGTTGGCTCTGTCCCACAGAGGGTGAACGGTGCCCTCCCTGGCGCCTACCCATGGCCGCTGCATGCTGGCACGAGCACAGGCGAGGAACGCACATGCGGGGCAGTCAGCGAAATTCTGAAATCGCGTCACGCACGGGTCGGGCCGTTTGCAGGGGAGAAGGGATTTGTTTTATGATCTAATGTCAAACCCTCCAATACTCCTTTTCAGAATTTGTCTGGTTTGGAGGGTCATCCATGAAAAAGGAAGAAAGAATGCGAGCTGCAGAAAAATGGAGACTGTTTGCCTTCATCACAAAAACAAGCTTAGAAACTGACTTTTGAGCCCAACTCCGTAATTATGTCTGCAGGGGGTAATAGGAGCCAGTCTTCTCTGAAGAAAATATTTTTACTGATTTCAGAGAGGAAGGGAGAGAGAGAGAAACATCAATGATGAGAGAGAATCATGGATCGACTGCTTCCTGCACGCCCCCTAGTGGGGATCGAATCCACGACCCGGGTACGTGTCCTGACTGGGAATTGAACCTTGACCTCCCGGTTCCTAGGTGAATGTCAACCACTGAGCCACACTGGCCAGGCAGTCTTCTTCTCTTGTTACAAATGATGGACATGAGAGCAGAGCTAGCCCCTGCTGTTCAGTTCAGTGCATCTAATATAACCTTATTTTGAACAATAAAGGAAAAAAATTCCATTAACAGAAAACCGGTGTCTCCCTGGGCCCGCTGAACAAATGGTGAGCGACGTCCCCAGTGTGCCGCTCGAAGAGGGACCAGGGACCCGCCTGCCTGGGGTGGACACGGGGCCTGGGCAGCCCTGGGGACAAGACTGGAGTTTGGGGCAAGGACTGCGGAGGACACAGGTGTCCACACGGTGGGCAAAGCCCCCAGAACAAGCGAGGGGGGCCAGGGGGCTCGCTGAAGTCCATGTTGCTCCGGACAAGGGAGGCATGGAGTGTGGCTGTCCCCGCCCGCTAGGGCTCCTGTTTCCAGTGTCTCCCCTGGACTCTGAGCGCCGATGTCAGGCTCCCTCTTGCATCAGATCCGCCACTTGGCTGGGCACAGAGCAGGTGCACAGGCGGCACTTGCTGAGTGAATGGATTTGGAAGGGAAAGAGCCGAAATGCACTGCGAATGCCAAGACCCAGGGGTTAGAAGCCGAGGGTGCGGCCGAGGTGTTCTCGCCTCTGTGGCCTCCCGGGCCCCTCGCTGCTGGGCTCTGTGATGTGAGGGTGCTGACCTGGGTAGACCAGTGACACAAGCTGGTCTCAGCCTCTGATCAGCTGCAGCGGCTGCCCGGGGGCCGGCTGCACCCAGGAGTCTCGGAGGCGGGCCCCGTGCTGGTACCCAGCCACCGTGATGCCGGGACAAGGGCGGGCGGTCCGTAGCGGCGCACAAGCCACAGCTGTGTATCTCTTTGGATGTGCTCATCTCTGAGGTCGCTTGTCAACCATCACACCTGGTGGCGCTGCAGATACTGAAACATCTGACAGTCACGAGGGGCTCTCCTGCCCCAGAAGGGGAGGCCTCTACCCAAGGCCTCGCCACCTAAGGTGCCAACTCAGGCTCTGCCTCCGCCGGGTCGGCCTTCCCGACCTTCCCCAGGTCAGGTCTACGGAGAAAACGATGGCACCTATACGCACCTTCGGTAAGGGCGGGAGGGGCTCCGTGGGGCACACCTGCGGAGCGTCTGCTCTGGGCGGGCCCGCACCTGCCCCGCACCTGGCTCTCCTCTGCGTCCTGCACTGGGCTCCGAATCGCACTCGTTAGTGGCCGGATGGGCTCCTGTGTGTCAGTCTTGAAAACCAGCCTGTGATCGCTCAGTGGGGGGCAGAGGCTGTGTCTTCCCCAGGGGCATCCCGCCCCAGCCGGGGGAGGGGGGGGGAAGGGGGGTATGTGTGTGACACACCAGAGGCGGGGGAGGGGGGTGACATCACGTGACTCTGTCCAGAAGGAGCAGAATGAGTGGGTGAAGGCCGCCTACAACTCCCGGTGCCCTTCTCTGCTGACCCTATGTGCACTGACCTCGAGGTCCTGTTTCAGGCCTGGAGGTTCCAGAGGTGGTACCCGGATGGGACAACGTGCATCCATCGGGTATGTGCTGGGCGCTCCTCACTGCATTCTCTCTATCCTCCCAGAAACGTCTGAGGTGGAATTATTTATAGACAGAAAAGATGTTTTTCCATGATTCATTCAGTGGACTCTACAGCAGCTGTTTTTAATAATTTGGGACATGTCAGAAGAGGGAAATGTCAGGGCCAGGCATGAACATAAACTTGAGGACACAGGTGGGGCGAGGACTCAACACAGGGTGATGATATCGGTAACGTGGGCGCCGGGGCCCAGTGGTGGGAGGCTGGCGGGGCTGGCTGTGCCCAGGGCACCTTCTGAGCAGCAGCCGGCACGCGACCCATCACCATAGGGCAAGGCTGTCCAGGGAAAGAAGTCTGACGTATCCCGAGTGTTATGGGAAGCCGCGGAGGCTTAAAGGAGAGAAGAAATGCCCGGCCAGCGTGGCTCAGTGGTTGACATCGACCTATGAACCAGGAGGTCACGAGGGGGCCACGTGTCCGGTGTTACGGGCTCGACCGCCCAGCGTGGGGTGTGCAGGAGGCAGCCGATCGATGATTCTCTCTCATCACTGATGCTTCTATCTCCCTCTTCCTCTCCCTTCCTCTCTGAAATCAATAAAAATGTATTTTAAAAAATAAAGGAGAAAAGAAATGACGTTCTGTTTTTGAAGCTCGCCGTGGCTGCTGTGGGTGCGGGAGAGCGGGAGAGAGAGGGGCCACAGGGCACACCCAGGAGGCAGGTGCAGGCAATAGATGAGAGGCACTGGAGGTGTGGGAGGTCGGAGCTGGGAAGGCCCTTAGAAACAACGCCACCTATGCTCTCTCCGAGGTGGGCCAGCCTAGATTTTGGTCTTGGCTCTGCCACTACCTGTCTGCATAGACTGTCCAAGCCTGAGCACTCGTCTGATCAGTAGTCCCCACTCCCACGGGTGCTGGGCTGTGAGGATTAAAGGAGGTAATATGCCCAACACTGTCGTGTCAGCACGTGGGGAGTCATCAGTAGATGTCAGTTGTTACCATGCTCCATGGCTGGCCCAGGGTGAGCCGGCTTCCGGCGGCCACCCATTTCCTGCACCCGTTTAAGTCGCCTGCCTGGCGTGACCACTCCCTGCCTCTTCCAGTTCACTTATTAGCCTGCTGCTCTTCTCGACGCTGTGAGTTCTGTGAGGCTTACTCCTCTCAGGGGCTTCCGCTAGCAGCTTCCATGCCTGGTGCTCCCCGTGCCAATTTAGTTAGTAATATTCTGATAGAAATACAAATATAAACATAGATACAAATATGCCTCCAACGCCCAGGCTTCCGTGATCAGAGGGAGGCTTTCCGAAATCATTCGGGGAGTTATTCGGCATCCTGAGTTGACAGCTTATTGGAAAAAGTGATTCAGAGACAAGAAAGGAAGGGAAAAAGGAAGGGCTGGGAGAGACCCGGGAAGAAAGGCGAGGAGGGCCTTTGGGGGTGGGTGGAGCTGACTGGGGAGGGTGCACGGTGAACGCTGGGCAATAGCCGCCCCTCAGTGTCCTGCGTGACATCACACCAGGCCCTTTCTGAAAAGGCCTCTAGTTGAGGGAATTCGAAGCAGCTGATTGGAGGAAGCAGGCCCAGGGCCCCACCTCTCCAGCGAGGATTTGCTCCCATTTCACCCTTCAGTCAGGAGCCAGCAAAGCCTTCCTTCTCCAGTGGAGAGACCTAGGAAGGCTGGCTGCCCCCGCCCCGCCCCCATTCCCCCGCCAGCACTGGGGGCTGCACCTGGAGCGTGAAGGTGAGCGTGGCTTTGCGCTCCAGGCCTTGCTGGGGCCGCTGGCCTGCCTTTGGAGTCAGGCAGGCCTGGGGCTGGGTCCTGGCTCTGCCATCTATCAGCTGTGTGCCCCAGGGCAAGTCACACAACCTTTCTGAGCCTCGGTTTCCTCATCTGTAAAACGAGTCCAATCCGATTACGTACCGAGCTCACAGGGATCAGGCAAGCTTTGCCAAACTTCAGTCCTTCCTGTCCTGCCTTCGCGATCTCTGCCCAATCCGGGTAAGACCCCTGGCCTTATGCATGTCATATGTTTCTTTTACTTGACTCAGGAGACAATCCAACGCCCACCCTTCGGTCTTGTTCTACTATCTGGGCCAGGGGTCCTCAAACGTTTTAAACAGGGGGCCAGTTCACTGTCCCTCAGACCTTTGGAGGACTGGACTATAGTTTAAAAAAAAACTATGAACAAATTCCTATGCGCACTGCGGGCCCAGGACGAGTCGGCTGCTAAAGCAGGACAGGCAGCAGCACCCGGTGGGCCGGATAAATGTCCTCGGCGGGCCGCATGTGGCCCGCGGGCCGTAGTTTGAGGACCCCTGATCTGGGCCATCATGAGCTAGATGGGCTGCATGCCTGCATTCTGGCTTCGTAGGAAAATAAACACATCCCTCTTGTGATGAAGAATGTGCCCAAGGGTAACAGCAGTGCCACGGAGTCTGGCCTGCATGTGCTCCATACGTGGGGAGCTGTTACTTCCCCGCTGTCATCGCTGTCACCCAGAAGTGCAGGAGGGCGGGAGTGACCGTGAGTCTCTCCAGGTACCTGCTTCAGGAGCCCTCCCCCCAGTGTGGGGCGCCAGTCCCCTTCCTGCCAAGGCCTGGACCCCAGCCTGGGTTCCTCCCTCCCCTCTCTTCGCATACCACCTTGTGTCTGCACAGATGACAAAATCGTCCTGCACAGAGCGAACTTATTTTTAAAAAATTATCTAGTTCTCCATAACGAGGGGAATCGACGGGCCCAGCCCAGCTGTTCACATTTTCCCATCTTCACAACTCCCTCTCCGCTAACTTAACAAAACCCGAACTTGTAAGAGGGGGTAAAGCACTCCGTCCAACATTGCCTGGTGACTTGTCAATTCGGCCCAGATGACTAACCCAGAATTTCCTAATGCAACTCTACCAGGAAGATGTAACTTTCATTAAAAAGAAAAAAGAAAAAAAAAAAAAGAATAGGAAACAACCCAAATTCAAAACTTACGAAACATGCTCACCTACAAAAACAAACACGCAAGCAAACAAGCTGATCAAACGAAGCAGGTGTGCAGTGTCGCGGGGCCTCTGTTTGCAGAGGAAACGGGCTTGGGTAGGACTCGTAAGTCCCAGGTCCAAGACCAGAATCGGCACTCTCCAGCGGTGTGACCTCTGCAACTGGGGGTCAAGCTGTTGGGGAGGCTGCTGTGTGGGGGAGGGGCAGGTGAGAGTGTTTCCTGGAGAGAGGGGTCACCCTTGACTGAGCTGGGAGGCAGGTGGACTTGATCTGACCCCACCCTGGGCACAGGTATCCCTTGTCCGTCCCCGAGGGCTGTTTTCTCAATTAGGTGACGGCTAATGCCCACTGGGAGATGCTTCTTCCTCCACAGGCATCGGTACTTTAACCAGGATTCCTAGAGATGGAAAAGCCTTTCACACCCAAAGGGCTCCATCCCCAACTGGAGCGGGGGTGGGGGGGTGGGGGGGGCGGTTAGGCCTGGGGGACACACTGTGAGGGGGCCCAGCACCACTCTTGGGTAATATGTCCCTTGTAGGAGGAGTTCTGGGGATGGCGACAGCTTCCAAAGAACCAGGCTTGTCTCATTTTGTTCCGAGAGAAGAAACGTGGGTCCCAGAACCAAGTCAGACCCTGACCTGGAGCCCCGAGATCCATCACAGCTTCTGCTCCGTTTCCCAGAATTATCCCCAAAAGCAAGGCGTTCTGGCTGCAGACAAAGGTGTGCTTCCCAGTCCCCACCGCCCTGGGCCCGGGCCGCTGGGGCCCCGCAGGTTGTGGGGGGAGAGGTGACAGGCACCTGAGGGGCTCTGGTCTTTTGGCCCCTGGATCGTTGACCTCTGCAGCTATAGGCCTGTTCCCGGGACAGGGGCTGGGGCAGCCGGAGCCCAGTCCCCTGCTGCAGCTGCTCCCACGCGACCAGGGAGCCACCTCAGCAGCCCTGTTTGTGCGGCGCCCTTGAACGCAGCCTTGGCCGCCCGCCGGCTGGAGCTCAGCTCCGCCTGGGAAACGCACGCTCCGCCTGCAAAGCCACAGGCCTCGGTTGAGCCGAGCTCCCTTCCCAGCCCCTCTCCCTGGCAACGGCCTTTGGGGGATTTACATCTCATGCATCGCAACAGGGGAGCGGCCATTCAGCAAGTTGCTGTTGTTGGTGGTGGTGGTGGGGGGGGGGGGGGGACCCCACAACACAAAATCAATGTGCCTTACCCCACCCTGCCCCCCGCCGACAGCGCAGCCACAAAACCAAACAGAATCAACAATAAAAACTTCCCACCAGCCCACTGGGCCTTGGCCGACCGTCAACAACCAAACAGGAATTCAAACTTAATCAAACGTTCATGTCTTCCTTGTAAAGCTCAGGAAATCAGTAATTGGTTTGATAATTGAATTTTCTGATCACGTATCAAAGGAATGGGCCCGGCCAAAGGCCAAGGAATGGCCTGGCCCCGGAAGGCCGGGGAGGGGCGCGGACTGCTGGTGGGCTAAGGCTAGAGCCCGGCGTTTATAACCAGAGGAGCTAGCAACAGCAGAGCCTGCCCTGGCCAAGGAGTCTCCCCCAAACACTCACCCCAGGGGCCCCGTGTTTCTGATTCCTTTAGCAATGATGGCCGAGGCACGCAGGGGGAAGATGGGGAGGCAGGAGGCAGGGAGACCGTGAGGGTAGGGAGTGAGGAGGCCTGTGCAGAGACTGGGAAGCCATAGGGGCCAAAGCCATTCTGGAAAGGAAGTGGGACCCAGGAGAGGCAGGAGGAGTCCAAGGTCTTTGCCCTGAGCTACTCTGAGGCAGGGGGAGGTTTCAACATCAAGAAGGAAGGTAGAAGAATTGCTCTGTGCGGCCTGGTTCTACACAGGTTGGGGCTGGGGTGCTGACGGGCCTGGGCACCCAGGGCGCTAACAGGTCCAGCTCAGCTTTTGCGAGCTCTTGCTCGGGGCTTAACAGTCATCATTTCAGTTAGTCTTCACAGCAGCCCACGGAGGTGATCATTTTGGTCCCCATTTTACAAACCAGAAATGAGAGCTGCCGGGGGCAGAGGTGAAGGGGCTGCCCACTCGTGAGCTGTGTAGCTGGGACTTGGAACCAGGACGGTCAGAGCCCAGAGTCCAGAAGCTCAACCCCTAATGCAACACAACCTCTCTCCCTGCAGAGAGAAACATCTCACAAAGAGAAATAACGAGAAAGGGTTCCCCACACGCAGGGATGGAAGCTTGAGAGCCAACAAATCGACATTCATTAGTTCACCAACTTAAAAATGTCCCTGGTAAAGGCGGGCCATAGACTAGAGAAGGTATTCACAACATGTGTATCTGACAAAGAATGTGTATCCAGGATGTATCTCAAAAAACCACCTCTCACAACTCATTAATAAGAAAGCAAACAACCCATTAAAAAGAAAAAATGAGCCCTAGCTGGTTTGGTTCAATGGATAGAACGCCAGCCTTCGAACTGAAGGATCCCAGGTTCGATTCTGGCCAAGGGCACATGCCTGGGTTGTGGGCTTGATCCCCAGTAGGTGGCGTGCAAGAGGCAGCCAATCAATGATTCTCTCTTATCATTGATGTTTCTATCTTGCTCTCCCTCTCCCTTCCTCTCTAAAATCAATAAAATACATTAAAAAAAAAAAAGAATGAAAGATGCGTGCAGATACTTTACAAGAGAAGATGTACATACGGCCAAAAGGCACACTCAAAACTTGCTAAATGTCACTAGTCATCGAGGAAATGCAAGCTCAAAGCAGGATGGAGTATCACTCCACGTGAACAGGAAAAGGACGAGTCCACCTGTTGATGACAGCCTGGGACAGCAGGGGCTCTCATACATTCTGAACAGTACAACACTCGCCCAAGCCCATTTGGCTCAGTGGATCGAGTCCCGGGTTTGATTCCGGTCAAGGGCACATGCCTACGTTGTGGGCTCAATCCCCAGTAGGGGGCATGCAGGATGCAGGTGATCTATGATTCTCTCTCATCATTGATCTTTCTCTCTCTCTCCCCCTCGGGGAGAAAATAAAAATATATTAAAAAAAAAAAAAAAAAAAGAAACCAACCACAACCACTTTGGAATGTAGTTTGGAAGTTTCTCATAAAGTTAACACACCCTGACCATATGACCTCGCAATTCCACTCCTGGGTATCTACCAAAAGAAGTAAAAATGTGTGCCCACACAAAAACTTGCAGGTCAAGAGTTCTAGCGGCATTATTATTCACATTGACCTCTAGAATGACCCCTTAGATGCCCATCGACAGATGACTAGATAAACAAAGGGTTTATACTTGGGGTAAGTCGGAAGCTTGGTCTGAAGGAAGTCCCGAGGTGTGACGGAGAGAGACAGCAGCAGGATCTACAGCTGGGCAGAGGATCTGGGAGGGGCAAGGTTTGTCGGCATCCGGATCCCTCCAGTCTGGGATTCTGAAGGGAGGCTAGCAGCCCCTAATTCTGCAAGCCTGGCCCTGCGGCTGTTTGGGGCTTGACCAGGGTGGGAGAGCACTAAATGGTCTGTGGATATTTGGATATTCGGTAGCAGCATCTCGCTCGGAGCTCCAGGTGTCCTGGTGGTGCCCTGGGACATCTGCCTGCGTGCTCGGGGCGCAGGGCGAGGATCTGCTCGGGGCGCAGGGCGAGGATCAATGAAATGCGTGCCTAATGTCTGTGACAGGGCCCAGAGGCATCCCCCACCCTCAGCCTGCTCTGGACACCGTTGCAATCTCATGGAGCCAACAGCTCCTGAAATCCACCTTCCCTCTCCCCACCACGCAGGGAGCCTTCCAGATTGATCTGAACAAGACTGACAGCTTCACGTGGCCACTCGTCTCGCCCTGAGCTAGGGTGACCCTTGACACAGATGCAGCTACCGTAGTACTTGACAGTGTTTTTGCACCCAATTTGGTGGCTTTGCCCCCCCACAGCTCGTGGTCTCTGGGTGCCAGTCCTCACTGGTGCCCTTGTGGGGCTGGGATGGTGCCCATGGCCACGTGGGGGTGGAGGGCTGCCTCCAGCACGGGGCTGCCGGCTGTGGGAACGCCAACTCCCCCTTGAGAGAAGTCAGTCTTCAAGGGACACACAGGCCCTGCCTTGGAAATTCGGGTTTATTTTTATTTTTAAAATTTTTTTACATGTTTATTGATTTCAGAGAGGAAGGGAGAGGGGGAGAGAGAGAGAAACATCAATGATGAGAGAGAATCAAGGATCGGCTGCCTCCTGCACGCCCCACACCGGGGATCGAGCCAGCAACCCTGGCATGTGCCCTGACCAGGAAATCAAACCGTGACCTCCTGGTTCATAGATCGAAGCTCAACCACCGAGTCACACCGGCCTGGTTTTTGTCCTTTTGGATACAAAAGGAAGAGCCTTGTGCTTGGCCATCACCTAAACTTAGCAATTTAGTTCTGCCAGAAGAATTGACAGAACGTTTGTTTTGGAATTTATGGAACTGAAGTGGCGGGGCTGGGTAGAGAGGGGAGCTTAGAAGCCTGGTTCCTCTGTGGGACCCTGCGGGACAAGGGACTTGCCTGAGGCCGCACAGCAGAGGGAGCTGGGCTGGGCCCGGAGCCAGCTTTCCTGTGAAGGGCCCCGTTCCTCTGCCACTGAGCCGAGACCTGGCACTCCTCTGGTTCAGGGACCCTCACCTCACCAACACCCCGCCTGTCGATGCTCAGTCCCTGGCTCCTGCCCCTCCAGCGCGAGTCACAGTGAGGGAAGACTGGCCCCCCGGCCTTGCTCCCCACCATGCTGTGTGGCCACTGAGATGGGACTGGCAGGCTGCTTTCCCAACTCCCACTTCTCCCAAGAGGAAGCAGCCTGGTTCCAGAGAGCAGGCCTGAGTCTCCTCTTCCCACCCAGCTCGGAAACCACAGGGACTTGGGGCCCACGCCTTGCTCCCGCCATGCTCCCGGTGGTGGCGATGGAGCCATCTCTCCACCCACTCGCCCCGTGGCTGGCGAGCCCCCAGGAGCCAGGGAGGGGGCAGACTAGGTCTTCATTGCTGTCAGCACCTTGGCCTCATCTGCCCACAGGCCAGTGGCTACACTGCGGCATCAGAACCCATGGCTGCTTCCCTGGGCGCATGGCGATGTGCTATGCACACAGCTCGGGGCCTGGGCCCAGCTGTGGCGCCCGGCGACTCTCCGGGGGTGGGTGGCGCGCGCGTGTGTGTGTGTGTGTGTGTGTGTGTGTGTGTGTGTGGGGCGGGGGAAGCCGAGATGGAGATCGACAGCTCTCCGGAGGGGGAAAAAGCCGAGATGGAGATTGTGGACCTGCCTCTGCATCAGACTGGGTCACAGCACACACCTGGGCCAGGCTGCTGGGCCCCCACCCAGTCCACAGCCCTGTGACCTTGGGCTTGTCACCGCCTCTCCCTGCACTTCAGTTTTCTCATCTGCAGAACAAGGACAGGGATGGAGTCGACGTCTCAACTGGGGTCCCGCCAAGAAGTGGGGCGTCCTTGAGGGGGAGGGGCGAGGGAGGGAACGTGTGGAAAGTGCTCAGCACGCTGCAGGGCCCCGGTGAGCGTGCGACCCCATCACACCGAGGAGGGAAACTGAGGCGCGCAGGGTAGTGAGGAAGCCTATCTGAGGTGACCAAGCTTAAGAAGGAGGATCAGCTTTGACCTGTGCCTGACTCCAGTGGCAGTGCCCTCAGCGCCCCCATGCAGCAGCTTCACTCTGAGGACACACATTGGGCTCTTGCACTGGGTTCTCTGAGAGAGGAGGGAAGAGTCCCAGACCTGGGCTCCAGGCTGACGGCTGAGCCCTTGGACTTGGGCCTGCGGTGGGTGGTCTCTGGGGGGGGCCCAGGCCCTTCACTATCAGGTGTACAGCCGCCGACCCTGAAAACAGGGGTGGACCCCCAGCCTGGCCCCGGCCCCAGCAGCCATCCTGGGGTCGGGAGGGCTGCCTTCCTCTCCTTGGCCAGCGGTCACCAGGGGGACCGGCTGGCCTGGGCCCGGGCAGGGCAGTGCGACGGGCAGGGGAAAAGGGCTGGGAAAGAAGTGTATGTGTGGGGGGCGCCCACAGAGCTGGGAAAGCTGGACCTAATTTGGCAGTGAGCTATTTCAGGACTGTGCCCTGGGGACCTCAGGCCAGGGATATCGGGGGAGGGGAGCCTGGTAGTGCGGATGCCGGGCTGAGGAGGGAGCGCGGAGGGCGAGAAAGCCAGACTTGTAGCGCTAGGCGACGTGAGCTGGCCGTCTGGGCCAGACGGGGTCTGTGGAGGTCAGTGTGTCACACAGTCCTGCCGTGTTGGGAGGGTCATGGTGCATGGCAAGCACGCCCTGTCCCTGGTATTTGGTTGTCACAGCTGTAGAATCACCCCTACAGATGAGGAACCGGTCAGGGCTGGGGGTGGAGGGAGCAGAGGTCAGGAGGGGTCAGAGTACCCAGGAAGGGCTGCGGTCAGGAGCTGGGGCAGGGGGTAGGCAGCAGCTTTCTGGATGCACAGAGCCCTGGACCAGAACCCAAACCAACAGGTAATGTCCTTGGGGGAACTCCCTCTCCTCCCAGGAGCCCCTTGGGCCCATGGAGTGGTGGGAGGATGCAAAACATGAACTGCTGTAACCACCGGCTTGCGAGGTGAGGGAGAGATTTTGTGGGGTCTATGGCGAAGGCCACACAATGGGACAGAGGGGAGGGATGAAGAGCAGCCAGGGGCGTCATCTGAGCTGCCGAATCAAGCCTCACCTGCAGCTGTATCTCCAGACTTCTTCTTTTTAATATATATTTTTTAATTGATTTTTTTACAGAGAGGAAGGGAGAGGGATAGTCAGAAACATCGATGAGAGAGAAACATCAATCAGCTGCCTCCTGCACACCCCCTACTGGGGATGTGCCCACAACCCACGTACATGCCCTTGACCGGAATCGAACCCGGGACCCTTCAGTCCGCAGGCCGACGCTCTATCCACTGAGCCAAACCGGTTAGGGCGCCAGACTTCTTAATCGACGGGCCAGTTGACTTGAGTTTTCACAGGCCACTCCATGAAAAAGTGTCCTAACTCACCCATATAGGTACAGGGGGTCTGTGGCAGTGATTCAAGACCACTGTGGGCTGGCTTGCAGGTACAGAAGGGGAGGAAGCAGAGGAAAGCAGCAGATGGACGTGTGTGTGGCTGTGGGAGGGGCGGGCAGATTCTGGTTTTCCTAGGGGAGGCTCGCCCGTCCCCCTCGGGTGGGGTGTGGTACTACCTGCTCCTTCCCCCCAAGAGCAGGGTCTCTGAGCTGGGAAGGGACCCAGATACCACCTTGGCCATCCACCCACATCCAGCCTGTGACTCACACACAGACTCTCGCCCAGAGCTGTAAGAGGCCATGGAAATCAAGGAGGCCACCTTCTCAAACCGGGGGGGGGGGGGGGGGGGGGGCGGGGGGGGGGGCCGGACTGCTCCCTGCCCAGGCTCCAGACCCCCACATCTTTTTATCTTTGTGTCCAACCCTGCCGCCCTGGGCAGGGTCTGCGGGGGCGTGAGCGCTCCGTGTTTGTGAAATGACTCGCTGACCAACGGAACAAGGGACAAGGAGGCCCCACGTTGGCTGGGTGACTCGAGGCAGCCTGGTGAGACACAGAGAGAGCTGAGCCCTGGTTCCTACACCTCAGTTCCAGTGCTGGGCCGGCCACATTGCCCCTGAGGGAGTTCCTTTCCTATTCGAGCCAGGTGGGGCCTGTTTTGTCCCATCTGCAAAATGGAGCAGCAGAATCGGATCGCCTTCAACGGAGGAGTTCCGAGCTCTGTTGAATCTGGGCAGGCAGGCACCTCTTCCTGGCCTCAGGTGTGGGCATGGCCGCTTCCTGGGTCACCTCTCCCAGGGCCTCGTCAGATCTGCCAGCCACCACGGAGGTTTCTCCAGGCCCCGGGGAAGGCAGGCGGACGCAGGCCAGCGAGCATCCTTGTTTTGGTCTGTTTCAGAGTTAGTGCAAACCCCTGGGCGAGCAGCGCTGCGCCGTGGAGATGGCACCGCAATATTTTCATGATCAAAAAAAGGATAGTGTTCTGAGCTCCACGGTGTGACTTAAATGTCAAGATTTCTTTGACCAGAGGAGATCCAGTGACAGTCTGGAAGCTAAGTGTGAAATAGGACGCAGCCTCCCCAAAGAGCTGCCATTCTCTGGGGTGAGGTGGGGAGGGATTCCTAACGAAGGCCCTCGGAGGGACAGAAGCGCACTGGGCAGCGATTCCAGCCGGCCAGGCTCCGCAGTCCAGTGTAGGCCAGGCAGCCAATTAGGCGCTGTGTGCCTCTGTTTCTAACCTGAAAAATGCACCTAAAATCTTACCCATTCCTCACTAGATAAGTGGAGGATACTTCACCAATTTTTATTAGTAGTGATAATTTTAAACAAATTGGTGAAAAGGACAAGGCAAATGTGTTGCTGAGAACTCTCTGTTGTCAGGCACTACCATCCTAAGCATGTCACAGGCATTGTCTCATTTAACCTTATAGCCTAGAACCGAGGAGGGTATTAAGGTTGTGCCCATTTTACAGACAAAAACACTGAGGGCTGAGGAAGGTAAATAGTTTTACCTTCCAAAGAGCTTGTGGTAGAAGTGGGAACCGAATCCAGTCCCCCTACTTCCTGTGTCAGGCATTGTACGAGACGAATAAGATCTAGATTTTGGGCTTCCAGACATTAGAATGTAGTGAGAGAAATGGGCAGAGGCACACATGATGTAAACAAGAGCCTTTTCAATGGAATAAAACCTCACACAAGTTCAAGGCATTCTTTCTTTGCTATTATCCCATTAGCTTGCAATGTATTTTATATATGCAAGTACTAGTATATGCGTGCACACATTTTTAGGTGTTGATGTATACACATGTGTATGTGCGTGTGTGTAAATCTACTGACACGGGCCTGGACTATTCATAGACTTTCTCTGTGAACCTCCAACGGAGCCAAATATCAACAGTACAACGATTGAAATTTCTTTGGAGAGCCACATTTTTTAAACTTAAACTTCTTCTAACGCCACTTCTTCAAAATACACTCGCCCAGGCCGTGGTATTTTGTGGAAGGGCCACACTCCAGGGGCCCAAGAGCCGCATGTGGCTCTGGAGCCACGGTTTGCCGACCACTGGTCTAGTCTCCCAGATCCTTACAGGGCAGACGGCCTAGTCTCTCTGCTTTTGTGATGCAGATGGGGCCGGGGTGGGGAAGGAGGAAAGGGAAAGACTCCACTTCAAAAGATTAAGGCAATTTGCATAATAATGAGCTGGAGAATGAGGAGGGAGGGAGGGAAGACAGGGGTTAGAGAAGGAGGGAGGAGGAGAGAGGAGGGGAGGCAGGAAGGAGAGGGGGACAAGGCAGGGGGGAGAAGAAGAAAGGAAAAGGGAGGAAGATGAAGGGAGGGAGGGAGGGAGGGAGGGAAGGGAGGGCCCCACTTATAAGCAGAGAGGAGTGGGTGGAAGGAGGAGGGAGGGAAAAGCGGGGACAGGAGGAGGAGGAAGAGGGCAAGAGAGGGAAGCCCTGTGGGCCGGGGGTAGAGAGAGGGTCTCCGGGGAACGTGGGGAGGTGAGCTGCTCAGGAGAGGGGGTGGGACAGACTGAGGAAGACAGAAGGGCTATGTGGGAAGCCTTGTCCTTTGGGTCCCTTTCCACGTTTTTGGTAGAGAGACTCAGGGAAAAGAGACGCGATTCTTGGAACGACCTAACGCTTTCCCTGACAGGCAGGCACCCTGTTTAACGGGGACTCTGGACTGAGCCCTGTGGACTGTAGTTCCATTAGAGCCGTGTCTCCCTCCTCCACGCGCATATATTTTGTACTGCGTGACCTCGGGCAAGTCACCTAGGGTGGCTGCACCTCATTTTCCCCCTTGTAAAATGGGGTGACAACAGCACCCACCGCACAGGGAGCTAGCTGTTCGTGTTAATCACTTAATCCACGCCAATGGTTTAGCCCAGGCCCTGCCACACGGAGCCGGAGATGGGGACGGAGCCGGAAAGCTTCAGTTCCGAGTCCCTCTGCGTGGGGACCACTCCCACCTGGAGACCCACCAGGTGGAAACCCGACTCGCCCGCCCGTGTGGCCCCATCTCCTCACTTCTGCCTGCGGTTCGCCTTGTCCCCAGGCATCCAGGCTGGTCACACTGGAGTCTCAGTTTCCTGATCCTTATCCTTTTGCCCCAGAAGCCAGTCCCAGGTCCCCTTTCTTTAGTCTCCACACTGCCTGGCTGCTCTCATTTCTCACCCCCATCCGGACCCCGAGGCGGGAGGTGGGGGGGGAGAGGGGGACAATTAGCATAGTTTACCCAGCTCTGGTCCCCTCCCCACCAGTCTACCCTGCACGTGCCATCATGATAACTGAAGCTCACTTTGACCCATCCCTCCCAGCTCAAACTTTTGTCCATGGCTGCCCACTGCCAGCAGGATAAAACCCCAATTCCTTGGCATCCTGTCCAAGGCCCACCGCATGGGGACCGGACCCTATCTCCTACCTTCCCCACACCTGGCCCGTACCCTAAGCCTCTGTTCTGGCCACTGGCCTCGCTTGTCAATCAAATCTACTCTTGGTCCTTACCGACCCACTGCTCCTACTCAGTTCCTCCTGCTCCGAGTCCCGTCTTCACCTGCCCCTGCACCTGCCATGCCGCAACCTCTGTTTCGAGGACCGTTCCGGCCTCACTTCCTGCAGGAAGTTTCCCCGACCAGCTTGTGGGATGACCCAGCTCAGTCAGCCTGGGGCCCTGTGCGCCCAAGAGCATGGCCCGCTCCCTAACGGCCCCATCTCACATAACGTTGAACCTTTACGAGGGCTCAGCACAAAGCCGACACGTGGTGGTCCGTACTCAGCCCACGTTGACTCACTTAGCAATGAAATGACAGGGACTTTCCCTTTTTCCTCTGAGAACTGGGAAAATGAGGTATGCCATTCCCCTGTGCCTGCCGGCTGGTTAACTGAGACTCAGCACCGTGCTCTCGCTTCGGCTGAAAGGCGGATGGAGGGCAAAGCCCACGGCCTGTCCCGGGTCTGAAGATCAGACCAGGCGTTTCCTGCTCTGGCCTTGAAGGCCAGAGTTGACTAAAATGAGTGGACATATGTAAAGTGCTCAGCACAGTGCCTGGCAGCTAGTAGGTGCTCAATAAATGATGGCTGTTTGTTGGGGGTGAGGGGGCAGGGTGCAGGGCTAGGGGAAGAAGGTGAAGGGATTAAGCAAAAACAGAAAAAACAAACAAAACAAACACAGCACACTCCTCATAGACACAGACAACCGTTTGTGGATTAGCAGAGGGGAAGGGGGGTGAGGGGAGGTAGAAGAGAGTAAAGGGGGGCAAATGGTGATGGAAGGAGACTTGACTTGGGGTGGTGAACACACAATGCAATAGACAGATGATGTGTCATAGACTCGTACACCTCAAACTTTTATACTTTTATTAACCAATGTCACCCCAATACATTCAATAAGAAATCACAGCTGTTTGTTACCCCTGTGGCCGTTACCGCTAAAATGAATGAAGCCCGTACCACCTCAGCCACTCTGCCGGTCTGAGTGGGTATTTGCTGACTGCCTGCTTTGTCCAGCACCCCTCCCACTGCGCCCGCTCATTCCGCATCCCCAGCAGCCAGCGCAGCGCCCGCTTCACCGGGAGCCCCCCGTGAGTGCTTAAAGGGAACAAGGCCGGAGAACAGAACGGCAGTGCCCTCTTTAGCCCGAACCAGAGCCTGTCCCTGGGAAGAAGTGCTTGGGGACAGGCCCTCCTCCCAGCGCCCAGCTCCCTGGCCCCGGGGCTGGCCTCGGACACACTGCGTCACCCAGTTCCCCTGCACCTGGTGGAGCCAGCGCCCGAGCCGGGACGACACTGGGCCGTGGAATTAGAATTCTGTGCATCAGCATTGAATTTTACACGCAAAGCTTGGTGAGACCTTAAGAGTTTTCCTCCGGGACGGAGGTGATTTTTAGCAAAGACAGGATATGTCTTTGCTAACCACATGGGCAAACCACACAGTAGTCAGAGATCAGGGCTGCCCATCCAGTGGCTCCCTGTGGGGCCAGCGCGCTGGGAGGCCTCCACCTGCTCCCCATTCTCCATCCAGGTGACAGCGAGAGGAACTGGGACTCAAATTCCCACCAGGGGGCCGAGAGCAGCTTCTGGATAGAATTTCCTGAGGTTGTCTCCCTCCCTCTCTCCCTCCCTTTAATTTCATTTGCCAGTGTGGCTGCATAAAGTTCAGTCTTACAGTTAATGCAGACGTTTGCAAATAAGAAGCTTTGATATACTTATTCCATCCACCACTTATCAGCCGCCTAGAAACTCAAGTGAAAAACAGTCCCTGTTCTGGGACGTCCCCTTCCTACAGGGAGGGGAGCCCCTTAGGTTCTCAGACGCACCCCTGAGCGGCAGAAAGCACACCCCTTGGTTCGAGGGAAGAAAGAATCAGTTCACATGGCTGCTCCCTCACCCCCCCAAACAAGGCAGGGAGAGCTCTCCCAGGGAGGGGATGGTGGCCAGGTAGGCTGTTACATTTGAGACCTATTTCCTCGCCTGGCCGGCGTGGCTCCGGGGTGGAGCGTGGACCCAGGAACCAAGGGGTCACCGGTTTGATTCCTGGTCAGGGCACATTTTCAGGTTGCGGGCTCGATCCCCAGTAGGGGGCGTGCAGGAGACAGCCGATGGATGTTTCTCTCTCATCGATGTTTCTATCCCTCTCTCTTCCTTCCTGTCTCTCTCACATCAATAAAAACATATTAAAAAATATTTTCTCTGTTCGCGTAATTGCCCCAGGGCAGGTACTGTGCAGTGTTGGGGGAGTCCCAGTCCAGAACAGTCACCCGCCCTTTCTCATCTGCAAGACGGGCCCTGGAACTCTGTGGCTGTTGTCCTTGTTGGTGACTTTGCCGGGAAGTTTGCCCCCCAGCGAAGCCCCTGTTGGCGCACGCCAGGTGGGGACAGGTCTCCTGGCTCGGGTGGGGGACTACCTTCTCTCCCACATACAGCACAGTCTCCTCCTGTGCCCGGAGGGCAGCGTGGCACGGTCACGAGAACGCGGCCGGGGACCAAGACAGGCCCTCTCCTCGCCGGGCCCCTGCGCTCAGCGGCCTACCTTTCTCTCCTTGTCACCGTATTCGATGCCCAAAGTGTCCATGGCCCGGACGATGGCTGCCAGGGACTGGATGGTGTTGCTGTAGACGACAGGCTTGTACTGCTTTACGTCTTCTCCCGAGAAGCCATCTTCGTGGATGATCCTGGAGAAAAACCACACACACCAACCGATGAGTGCGCCTCCGCACTGGGCCCCCGAGAGCGCGGCCTTGCGGAGCCCTGGGGCTGCCCTCCCGGCGGAGCTGGCTGAGGGCCGGGTCTGATCCGGGGGCTGAATTACTGAGCCGATGCATTGGGACCATCGGATCTGAAGGAAAAATCTACCGAATTACTGAAAATTCATCTGAAAAAACAGAAGCGTGGGAAAGAAAGGCTGTCTTTTTATATTCCCTACACACGAGAGCAACGGCAGTCAGCACGTGTGGATAACTCCTGAAAGTGCTTAGCACGGGAGGGCACGCACGAAGCACACCATCAATGTTCGCTATTCGTGTTTTTAAGCAAAGCTCAGGGTCTTCCCTTCCAGTCAGGAGCGTACGGCCTCCTCTCTGTGCTAAGTGCTTTACACACACCGTCTAATTTAAGATTCAAAACAATCCTAGGAGATCAATACTATGGTTTCCCACGTACAGGGGAGGAAACTGAGGCTCAGAGAGGGCCAGCCACCCACCCGAGGTCACACAGCTGGCGGAGTGTCACAGCGGCAGTCGAGGCCCTGCTGGTGACCACTGGGCCGACCGATGCCGACAGGCAGGGCTGCCACTTCTGCCCTGGGAGCCCAGAACTACCCACAAAGCGGGCATCAGAGCACTTCCTACAGCGCCAGCCCGAGGAGTGCGAGGCAAGGCAAGGAGGTGTCGGGTTTGAGGCTGGAGAAACAGCCCGGGTCTGAGTCCTGAAGGAGACAAGGCCAGGTGTGGGAGAGCAGGAGGGAGGCCACCCAGGACACCTCAGCCGCAGTCAGTAGCATCTTCCTCTACAGGGCTGAGTGACACAGTGCTACGTCACGTCCCGGAGACATCATCTGAGCCACTGGATCCAGCCATGCCTGAAGCTAACACTGCCCCTTCACTGGTGAGGGATGGAAGCCAAGTAATTCCTCCTTACGCTTGGATAAGCTAATAGGACCTGAGTTTGTCACTTACAGCCAAGAGCATCTGAAGCATGTTTTGTACCTGGGTGACACCCACAGTCAGAGGTCATCGCTGAGTAGACTTGTTTATGAATCTTCTGTCTTTACCACCAGCCTGTCAAGCCCTTGGATTTCAGGTGATCATACCTCAGTTTCCCCCTGTCCATACCACCTGGCACAGGACTGGCGCGGGGCAGGACTCCTAACTACAGGAGCCGGGAGTACACAGCGGCACAAGACCACCCCTCTCCGAGGAGCTCACGGAAGGAGGCAGACGTGTGCGTGCGTGCGTGCGTGCGTGCATGTGTGTGTGCGTGTGTGTGTGTGTGTATGTGTGTACATGTGCATGCCAGGGTGGGAACCCACCAGCGTTCTATGCCTGCAGAGCCAGGGCAGCAAAGGGAAGCCGAGCCTGACGCCCACCTGAAACTCAGGGCCTCTGAGAGGTGTTGCAAGCCACCAACCCAGAAGAAATACGGGGAGTGAGCCACGGCTGACTCTGCAGGCGTGAGCGTCCGACTTTGGACCGGAGCCGCCCGCTGGACTCAGGAAACCTGGCAATGCAATGGGGAGATCTCAAGTGGCAATGGGGAGAGGGAGGGAGAGCGGCACTCAGCCCTCCCAAGAGGGGCGGAGCTCTCAGGGAAGAGGCCACTGAGGAGGGACCCCTGGCCTCCCTCAGCTGGGCTCCCCTTTGCTGCCTGGGGCCCCTGCAGGGGGCAGGGCTTGGGTTCCCTCTGCTCTCTGCTTCTCCTCCCTGCCATGCAGGGCTGCACTCAGCCGCAGTGAGGCTCCCCAGACACAGCGGCCTTATATGGTCATAGAGCCACGGGCTCGGGAGCTGGAAGGGACCTTGGAGGGTCATCTGGCCCAGCAGCTACTCTCTAAGCACAGATGCCTCTGAGATTGTGACGAGTGCAGCCCACACAGAGTTTTGCCCCCAATTTCTGGTGGTTCAAGACTCACAGACCCTCAGCTGCTGCGACACACAGTTTTTCACTCCGCTTCCCGGCGGGCCCCTCCTCTGCTTCCCTTCTGCAGCACCCTGTCCCCTGCACGGAGTGCCCCCCCCTTCCCGTCCCCGCTCCATCCTCCACCACAATCCCTTTAAGGATCTAGATAAAGGGGGAGTTTCTAGAGATAGACTCGAGCCCTAAACAGTTTGGCTCAGTGGATAGAGCATCGGCCTGTGGACTGAAGGGTCCCAGGTTCGATTCTGGTCAAGGGCATGTACCTTGGTTGCGGGCACGGCTACCCAGTAGGGGGTGTGCAGGAGGCAGCTGATCGTTTTGTTTCTCTCTCATCGATGTTTCTAACTCTCTATCCCTCTCCCTTCCTCTCTGTAAAAAATCAATAAAATATATAGAGTCACTCGAGCTGTGTGACTAGGCCTAAATGAGCGGGGTGCTGGGAGGGTGGCGGGGGGCAGAGGGTGTCCACGTTTTAAACGACTGGCTGGGCAGAGGTAAGATGTGTGTGTTTTGCCAAGTAATCCTGGTGGGACCGGGATTTCTGAGTTCCCAGAGTTCCCAGAGAGCAGAGGCACTGAGACCTGGAGGCCCTGATGGGGGGTGAGGAGCTCTGCTCTCCTCCAGGGATCAAGGCTGTCTCCCTGACTGCTAGAGCTGGAGCTAGCCTTAAGGGTACTGCCTCCTTCAATCCCCTCCTCCTCTCGTCCACACAACCGACTGCTGCGTGTCAGGTGGACTTCCTAGAGCACCCAGAGATAGTGGTGAACAGGACAGACACAGCCCCTGCCTTCAAAGGACTCACGGGCTAGTAGGGGAAGACAGGAAAAAAAGAAGTAAACAGATAAACAAATAATGTTAAAGTAATACCCACAAGAAGGGTAGTTAATGATGGAGGTGCGGGCAGGGTTAGGAGCCAGGAAAGGAGGCGACATGTAAAGCTGAGGCCTGAATGATGAGAAGGAGTGGACCTTGCATTTATGGGAGGAAGAGCACTTTGGGCAGAGAGGACAGCAAGTGCAAAGGTCCTGGGGCACCTTATGTTAGAGGAAGGATGAGGAGCCAGTGGGGTTGGCATAGGGCGAGTGGGGGAAAGGCCAGTGAGGGCAGCAGAGACCCAATCGCATAGGGCTATGCACCACTTACGTTTTTTTCTTAACACACATTAAAACAGTCACCTATTAAAATAGAACAACGCCCATCTGTGTACTTTTCCAAACCATCTTGACTTCCAATGTGGTTCTGTTCCACGTGTGGATCCATTTAAAAGGAAGCTCCCCCCTCCTCTTCCCCTGACTTCGCCAGGCCTGATGGGAGGCCTGTTCTGGGAACACTCCTGGATTCCAACCCACACAGCTGAGCAAAAGAGAAGCAAAGAAAACCCGCTATCCGGCAGCCATTGCCCCAGAGCCTGGAGGGAGGCACTGCCCAACATGTTGGTGTCTAAGACAGTCCTTCTACCTGGGAGCCCGCGTGTGCATTGTTATTCCTGAAATGAAATCACACTGCGTGGCTCTGTGTCGCCCAGCAGCCGTCACTGGCTGCCTGGCGGCCCATTGTCTGAATGGGCCCTGAGTCATTCAACCAAACCCCTGTCAGTGGACATTGCTTGTGGATGGAGCTCTCCCCAGCTTCCATCAGCTGCTGGGGAGGCTGCCGGACTGTCAGCCCGTTTCTCCTAATGAAGACAGAAAGCTGTACACCCGGACGGAGCAAGCCAGAGGCGGGGCGGCCCCGGGCCTCGCGGGCTGGGCTTGGGTGACGTGTGGGCAGACAGGATCTCTCGGCGATTTGAAAAGAAGAAAGGACCCAACGGGGATCCCAGCTCCTTCACTCCGGGGGAAAGGGTATGGCAAGAGAAAACATGATCTAAACAATACATGAGACCCTCCCTTCGGTAATTAATGCTCTACTTAAAACATGCGAGCCTAATATTAAACCATAGAGACTGCAAGGGACTTTAGAATAATAGCGTGAGGCGGGCCACTCCCGAGGGGAATGACGGCTGCAAAACAAGAGGTGAGTCCTGGGGACAGTGACTTGCAGAAATCTGTTCTGAAGATGCCGTTTTTAATAAGGGGTAACGCGGGCCAGAAGCAGAGACGCCAGCTGCCAACTGTCACCAGACGGAGCCAGCGGCCAGGCCGGGACTCGTGGTTCCGGGACAGAGCCTCTGCTGCTGTTATCTGGGGAACAGCGTGGCCCCTGCCCTTTCCCGAGACTCTCGGCCCTGGTGGTGGTGGTGGTGGGGGTGGGTGAGGGTGGATGTGCGAGCCAGCTCCCATCCTGCGTGTGTGTGTGTGTGTGTATGTGCATGTGCCGCTCTAGGAGCTGCCTTCTAGGCTCTGCGCCTTTTCCCCTGGTCTCAATCCTGGGACCCCGGCTTTGGATGACAGAGAGCCTGCCTTGGCCTTGGAGGCAGAAGACTCAGGTTCTTAGGCAATTTGGCCGCGGACAACCATCACCCCCCCAGCGAAGTGGGCAGGAGAAGGCCCCCAGAGAGCGGGGCCTCTGGCCAGCCCTCCTCTGGTCAGCATCGTGGGCCTGGACCTGGGCCCCCCGCCTCGGTGTTACCGGAAATCCTTCGAGGCAGCTCGGCCAGCCTCCCCAGAGGGAGCCCCTTGGTCTCCCAATCCACCCTCAGCTTCCAGGCGCTGGCCCTATCCCTGCCCGTGTTTCCAGGAGACACGGCCACTTTCCGCGGTGGCGAACACCCTCACGTCATCGCTCCCGAGGCCTGGGGTCTGGTCTGGGTTCTTCCACTGACCAGTGGGCGTGAGCTTGGCCGTCACTGGGCCTCCGTGGCCGCTTCCTAGGCGCGCTGCTCCAGCCTCTCGGACAGGCTGCGTGTCGGCTTTGGGGCTGGGTTGTATCAACTCCCTGTGGTCGCCCTGTTTCGCTCTGGTTAACCAAGCTCCAGGGTCATGTCTGTCTTTGCCAAATGTCGTCTTTTTGGGATAAAGCAGCTCACAAAACATGGGACAAATTATCAGAGGTGCTCTTGGTGGACCAAACATTGAGATGCGCCCAGCCGGTTGTAGCTCCGTGGTTGAGTGTCGACCTATGAACCAGGAGGTTACGGTTCGATTCCCAGTCAGGGCACAGGACTAGCTTGCGACTTGATTCCCAGTATGGGGCGTGCAGGAGGCAGCTGATCAATAATTCTCTCATCATTAATGTTCCTATTTTTCTCTCCATCTCCCTTGCTCTTTTTTTAAAAAAATATTTTTATTGATTTCAGAGAGGGGGAGAGAGAGAGAGAGAAACATCAATGATGAGAGAGAATCATTGATTGGCTGCCTCTTGCACGCCCCCTACTGGGGATCAAGCCTGCAACCTGGGCATGTGCTCTTGACCGGAATCGAACCTGGAACCCTTCAGTCCACAGGCCGACGCTCTATCCAATGAGCCACACCAGCTAGGGCTCCCTTCCTCTTTGAAATCAATTAAAAAATATACCAAAAAATACAAGTATTAGGTATTTCAAAGATTTCTTAGGATGAAAGAAAAAAGGTTGAGACGCTCTGAAATGAGGACCTGTATACTTCATTGAACTCAAGCTCTGGCTCACCTGTCACCTCCTCAGACCACTCTGGCTCCAAGAGGCCCCTGGCCTCTGTGATCCTGTCTTTACCCTGCCTTACCTTCCTTATAACATCTACCACCACCTGCGGTACATACTTACTGCTACGGTGCCTGCTTCCTCATATGCCCAGAGTTCCAGGATGGCAGGGACCTTGTCTGCCTCATCCACTGACCACAGCCCCTGAGCAGTGCCCGGCACACAGGGCGTGGCCAATGAGTGTCAGCTGATGGCCGAATCAAACAGGCAACTGCTCAGCTAGAAAGCGACGGGTCTGCACATGGCTCCTTCTGTGAAGGTAGGCGGCCTTTATATTGTGGGCCGGGAGGAGCACACATCTTTCCCCGACCCACCACCGTCCCCTCTCACCCCTGGCTGCCACTCCTGCCTCCACCGTGGGTGCTCAGTGGCTTCCCTGGGGGCCCGGGACCTGTGCCCTTTCCCCAGAGATACAAACGAATCATCCCTCACTCGTCAGATGGGTCACCCCCTTTAACCCTCACTGGTTCTCACGGGTTTTCTCAAGGTCAGGACACACAGCCACCGTACGCTGTCCGTTCCACACTCACTTCTGGGAAAATCCAAAAGCCGCTCTTTGAAACCCAACTGTTAAGTTCATTGGTGACGTCGCCAAGAGATGACAGAGTGCGTCATGGCTCCCTAGCCCTCTTCCCGACGCCTATGCAGAGACCCGAGTGTTCATTAAACACAGCAAAGGCTCAGGAGTGAGGCGAACTGGTTCAATGTCGATGTGACTGCCTGAATCTAAGTACCGTTCCATCCTTCCCATCTGCCTGATCAGGGCAGCTGTGGACTGCCCTTCCGCCTGCTGCTGACATAATGAAGTGAAGCATTCCTATTAGGGCATTATGTCTGATGCACAACGGGACCACACGTCGGGGGGCAGAACGCACCAGCAAGGCTGCCGGGCTTCGCTCATCCTGATCGATCCTGGGGAACGAAGCCCTCCCTGCCTTCCCGCCTACAGTGTTTGTTCATTATTTACGTTCCCTGCTCACTAGCCCCTGCATACGTCCTCACAAACACGGGAGAGAGAGAAAAGGCCGCGAGAGCGTGTTGCCTCAGGCAGAGGGCTCACAGGCAAAGATGCTCACCACCCCGAGCCACCTACCACATCTCCTTTTCTGACGCCGGGTGGACAGGTGCAAAGGCTCTGCCATCCAAGCGGACCAGGAGGGACTCTGACAGTCCGTGGGTGGGCTCCCTCGCCACTCACTGCACGATACGCCTAGGTGTGGGGTGAGCTTCGTACACGGCAAAGGAGGTCTGGGGTGGACATCTGCTGCTTTTGCTTGCCCAGCTTCTCTTCTCCTTCCCTTGGAGAATCACCCTTCCTCCCACTTTGGGGACTCTCTCTCTCCGTAGCCTAAGTTCCAGGGGTGAGCCCCTGACCCACATCTGGATCCAGCCAGGGTAGCACACACCTGGATGCAGCCAGTGTAGCACACACCTGGATGCAGCCAGTATAGCACACACCTGGATGCAGCCGTGCCTGAAGCTGCTTTAACACGAGGCTACTCAGTTACATGAGCCCACGTGCTTCCTTCTGTGCTTCGGTCACTCCGAGGCGGGTTGTCGTCTTTAGCAACCAGGAGTTCTGATGGCTGCTGAGGCACTGCACAGTCCTCGAGAGTCTGTTTGGGAGGATGGCGGCAGGGAGCTGGCCTAGCCATGTGGCCTTGCTGAGCTGAAAGGGGGTATCTGGTTACTGTGTACCTTCTGAGGGCCCTGAGGGTTACAACCCTGTGGGGGGGGGGGGAGGAGCATGTGCTCCAACCCCACTTTACAGTGGCCAAGTCGGCCTGGGGGGCATTTTCCCTTAAAGACATTCCAGGGACCAGCAGCTCCCCAAGTATTGTCCGCAGCCCCCAATCTTCAAAGAAAACCAAACAAAACAAAACTCCACACACAAAAACACCAAACCAACCCCAAGGACGTCGCTGCCCTTGCTTCTCCTCTGGGTTACAGACACAGGCATCCTGGAGAAGGCGCTCGCTCACAGGCTCTTGGTTTCCCCTTCCTGTTCTTTTTAAACAAGGACTTGTTTTTCTGCTTCTCCGCACGTGATTGGGCAGGGAAGGGCACGAACGCGCCCCCACCGACCTCCAGAGGCAGAGGGGCATGAAAGAACCCCGGTTCTCCGGGCCAGACCACTTGGCATGCACGCACGCATGCACGGCAGGGGACGGACGGCTTGGAGACCTGCCCCAGGTGCGGGGCCATCCTGGGTGAGTGTTTGTTCTGAAACAAAGGGGCAAGCGAAAAGCACCCTTCTCAGCTCCCCGCCGAGGAGCGTTCAAGGCCAAAGGCACAGATCACAGACACGGGCTCCTTGGGGAAATCACGTTTCTCACACCCTCTCGGGGGAACACTTGTGGAAAAGCCTGCCAAAAGCAAGTCTGAATCCACCTTCCTCTCCAGGGTCACTCACGTCTCCCCCAAACCAAACGGCAGGGGTCTGTGGCCACATCAATTTTCACTGGACCAACGGGGCCACGTGCGCACCCAGGCAGGCCCCCGAAGCTCTTGGATGGCACCCCGTGAGCCACATTCTTCTGGCTCCTTCTGCGTCATCCTTTGTTAGGTCTTTGAAAGCGAGAGAGAGAGAGAATTCCAGGTGAGGGCAAGGCCTGCCAGACCAAGAGAAATACAGCCACAGAGGCACACAGCAAGCCCTGCCCAGCCAGCCTGCCTTCCCCCATGCGGCCCAGGAAGGGTGCCAGTCTGTGCGCTGAATGTAAATAGCCCCGGCGTGGCCTCCCGGGTTCCCCACCCCGGCCTTTCTCAAGCAGATGGAGGCTCCTCATTAATAACCACGATGCCATGGTCATGGCCCAAACAAAGAGAGTCCATAAACACCACTTTGTGGGCTCCCGCATCGATTGCCCTTTCTAGGGATGTTGGGGTGGGCAGTGTTCTGCAGGGGGAGCAGACCCAGCTGTGCCACTCTCAGCCTATTTTTGCCATCACTGGGGTCGGCATGCAGGGATCGGGGCTCAGCGGATGGCTTGGAGCATAAGCAGTGTCTGAGCACTCACTGAGGCCTGAGCCTCTGCAGAGGAGGAGGGGGAGGAGGAGGAGGAGGGGAAGGAGGAGGAAGGTAGAGGAGGAGGATGAGGAGGAGGAGGGGGAGGGGGATGAGGAGGGGGAGGGGGAGGAGGAGGAGAAGGAGGGAGAGGAAGAGTAGGAGGGGAAGGAGAAGGAGGAAGGGGAGGAGGAGGAGGAGGGGGCAGAAAAAGAAGGGGGAGGAGAAGGGGGAGGAGGAGGGGGAGAAGGAGAAGGGGGAGGAGGGGGCAGAAAAAGAAGGGGGAGGAGAAGGGGGAGGATGAGGGGGAGAAGGAGAAGGGGGAGGAGGAGAGGGCGGGGGAGGGGGGGAGGAGGAGGAGGAGGGGAAGGAGAAGGAGGAAGGTAGAGGAGGAGGATGAGGAGGAGGAGGGGGAGGGGGATGAGGAGGGGGAGGGGGAGGAGAAGGAGGGAGAGGAAGAGTAGGAGGGGAAGGAGAAGGAGGAAGGGGAGGAGGAGGAGGAGGGGGCAGAAAAAGAAGGGGGAGGAGAAGGGGGAGGAGGAGGGGGAGAAGGAGAAGGGGGAGGAGGAGAGGGCGGGGGAGGGGGGAGGAGGAGGAGGAGGAGGAGGCTTGCTCTGGTCCAGCGGCTGCAGCTGAGATTCTGAATGACCAAGCCTGAGACTGGCTCACACTGGAGACAAGCCGTCCAAGGAGGACGGGCCTCTCAGTCTGCCACTCTGAGACCTGCCACTTGATCAGGCCTCCTCATGAGGGACGCAGGGTCAAGACCAGAGGAAAATGCACACTGCCTATGGTTGGGACCCTCGCTCCGCACGCTGCTCAGCACCCCTGTAGGGGGCTGGGGCTGGGGCAGAGTAGTAACGGCCACAGGGGGCAGCTCTGTGCTAAGGTCTCTGTGGATATTCACATACTGAATTTTCCCGACGACCCTTGAACTCACCTTCCAGCGTCCGACCTTTAGTAAAGCTATGTAAGTGTGCGTGCAAGCGTCATGTTCAAGAGGAGGAAGCTGGCTAACAGGGACTTCCCGAGCTTTCCCAAGGCCATGCAGCAAGAAAACACAAGTATTCCCAAGAGCCCAGGCTCCTGAGCCCTCTACGGACAGCCATCGGGCCACAATTTCCAAGGAATGCTGGTGGCCGCAAGCATGTTCGGAGGAAGGAGAGCAGGCTGGCGAGGGACAACGCCCCTGACCAGTTGGACAGGAGGAGAGAGACATTTTCATATTAAGAAGGGGCACCAACAATCCGGAGGTTTCTCCTGCCACCCTGGGCTCTTCAATGGAGACTCTTATGCCTCTTCAAACACCTTCCCAGCTCTAGCCAGTTTGGCTCAGTGGACAGAGCGTCGGCCCATGGACTGAAGGGTCCCAGGTTCCATTCCAGTCAATGACACATACTTCGGTTGCAGGCTCAATCCCCGGGCCCTGGTCAGAGCGTGTACGGGAGGCAACCAATCGATCGATACTACATCCATATTTCTCTCTCTCTGTCTCCCCATTCCCTTCTACTCTTTCTTAAAAAAAAAAAAAAAATCAATGGAGAAACATCCTTGAGTGAGGACTAGTAAACAAACAAACAAAAACACATTTGCAACGTCATAGCTTGATCCTCGTCCAATGAACTCGCTGCCCTGCCCTTCTGTAGACCACTCACAGCACCGTGCGGGCTCCACTCCCCCTCCCCTTGCGTCTCCGCTCTCTCACTGGGCTGAAAACCCCTTGCAGGCAGAATCCAGCTCAGATTCCCGCGCAGAAAGCCAGACACATGTTGCTGAAGGAGCGGACAAGGAGCGGATGGATGGAGTCTGTCCTGGGAGACCCTGACTCTGCCATGTGTCCCCCACCATGGAAGACTTCTGCTTACCATCACCACAGCCAACTGCTGGACAACTGTCCTAGGTGACTGTGCTTCACGCTCCAATGTGCATGCGGATCAGGATGGCCTAGCTGCGGGGCGGCCGGGGACCAGGGAAGAAGGTGGGGTGGGGGTGGGGGGGTAGAGAACACACACAATTTTTTGGCATCCAAGATGGACACAATCTGAGCTCCCAAGAGTGACGGTCAACTCAATAACACTCTCACCCCCTACTAAGCACAAGGCAAGGCTTTTGACAAGGAGGCAGCACCCCGGCATGTGAGGCTAACGGTGCGCTCGGTCCAATGTCGGTTCCAGCAACTGACGGGCCTTCCTGCAGGTGCTGCCCGTGGCCTCGGAAGCCAGGCCGGCCTCCTGCACAGCCCCAGCGGGGACTTGCTGACTCACACGGATCACAAAACACCCTGGGGCTCTTCAGCTGGCCGTGCAAGAATGCGTCAGCAAGTATCCTGCCCGTAACGCTCTGTCATTCCAGGCCTATTACCATACCCTGAGCTCAGATAACGGACCCTCCGAAGCCAGGCATGTGCCTGGCCGCGCTTCCCACCATCAACACAGCTCTGTGTACTGGAGTGACCTTGACTGAGATGTGTACGTCAACGTGAGAAGCACCAACCGGGCTCTGGAGGCTAGAGGTGCCAGGGGCAACCCTGACCAGCTTCAGACTAAAACCTCGCCAGAGCAGGCCCAAAACCCTTTCTTCTCTGAATGGAGATGACAGGACCCCGCACCCCCCCCCCCCCCACCCCGTGCCCTCAGCACCCCTCAATCCTGTGATGGGGAGGGGCTGCCCGGAGGCTGTGAGTATGGCAGGGCCAATGTGTGGGAGTCTCTGACACCAGCCCACAGGGAAGCTACGGGGACACGGTGCCGGCTCTCCCAGGATGGCACATGCCAGGACTTCAGGAATATATCAACACGACCCCTCACGTTCCTGAACAAAACGAAGGCGAGAAGGCTGAGCGAGGCCTGCGCAGTCCAGCCCGGCTGCCTTCTGTGCTGTAGACGTGGTGAGGGGCTTCCTCATCTGGCTGGTGTGCCACTGCCCGGAACGGTGACAAATACCCAACACCCCCTCTAGCTTCGATGAGCATTTCCGCAGATGGTGTTTGAACAGTAAGCACAGCTCCCTGGGTTACACATTAACTTTGGACCAGGCACTTATGTCTGTGCTCCCATCGAATACTCGCAACACGTCTCGGGGGCAAGTAACACACGTATCCCCATTTTACAGAGAAGGGCAGTGAGACACAGGGAGGTCAGCATCTGCTTGGTCAAGGTCTCTGAGCCGGAAGCAGCAGAACTGGGGACTGAAGCAGGGTCCTCTCTGTAACCTCTGCCCCAGGAGCCCTGGGCGTGGCCCCACTTTACAGTAACGGGGGATGCATGAGAACCGTAGTGAGGGGTGGCCCACTATCCCACTGTCCCAGAGCAGAGGCCACAAACTGGCCATCTGCAGCCTGGACTTGGGCCAGAGAAAGCTGTGTTTTGTTTGGCTTGTAATGGTCTTGAGTTTTTGGTTTCATTTTTTTTTTTTTTTTAAATGGGAGCAAATGTTTATGGTCCAGGAGAATTCTCACAAAAAGATACTGATCTCCTGAAAAAAATAAAAAAAAAATTGGACATTCTCGGTGGATCCTGTGGACCGGGCCAGGGCTCTCTAGTGACGCACAGGCCCCTGCAATTCACAGCCCTCGGTCTACGGCCTGCTGGCTCTGTGGGCACTGGGAGCCCTCAGAGAGCCGGCTCCTGGTATGTTTCTAGTAGAATAAGCATCTCCAGCACGCTGGTAGGAAAGAAGAGTGCTATGAACTAATGGCAGATTTTATTTTATTTTATTTTTTTGGTTACCCTAATAAATACGGGCAACCAGGAATTTGACAGGTCCTGTAAATCTGGAACATTCAGTGTGAACCACGCTCAAGCCGGTGTAACGGTCCAGCTTGCTTCCATCTTTTTTTGCAGCCTCAGGGGAGGATACTCCCTTCCCTCCCCCCGCCCCTCACTAAGGATCCGACAGGCTGCACCATCCGACAGGCTAACCAGAAGGCTCTGCACAGCTGGGAGCTTGGCCACAGTCCATGTTTGCACTTAAGTGCTGCTTGGTCAGACACATGGAACACTAATGACAATCACGTGGCTTCGGCTGCCGAGAAGTGGCCCCGACGTGATGGGAAGCAAGCCTCTGGAGCGAGCCAATTCAAAGGCACTCAGCCAACGAGTGGGAAAGGGTCCTGTGCACTGGATGGCAATGGGGAAGGAATCCAACCTCTAAACAATGGAGAGCCCCAGGCACACCAGGCATTGCAGACTCAACAGGCCCCTCGCCGAAATGCTGATTTCCCTCCAAAATTTCTTCCGTCAGTTTCCCCAGCCGCTGAAGGCAAATACTGTTGTCTACCAAAGACTGTGAGCATGATACCTGCTCGCTCTCTCTCCCCCCCTCCCCCTTTCTCTCGTTTTGCTAAAAGGGAGATTTTTAAGTGTTAAAGAGGTGTCAGAGGCATAGTAACACCGAACTCAAGGCTTTGGATTTGTCATCATCAGAAGAACTGAGAGAGAACTGGGAAAAGAACGCTCCCACTATAGGATTCAACGCTGCTGAACGCTGTGTCCTTGTTGCTATTGCAAATCATCTTGGGGGACATGGACAGTGTCGGCCCACACTGCGAGGGGCCTTGGAGCATATGATTCTGGAATCTAATCCAGTGTTTAATCGGATCCAAGCAGACAATAGAGTGGAGGGGTTCTGGGAGCCGGGGGTGTTAGGGTCTCTGGGTGTCAGCCATAGCAGCAACCTGCCCACAGGAAGGGAAGGGTAGGGCGTTACCAGTCACAGCTGACCCACTGGCAACTGAGAATGGGAATGACAGAGAATAGCAACCAGAGAGAGATGGCCTTCTTTAACCTACCTGCCCACCCTGAGTCAGAACGGCCGAGCCTTTGGGCAGAGGAGGGTACATGGGGGAAATCTGACTAAAAGCCTGGTGTGGGGATCTTTCCCTTTGACTTGGGGACCAGCGGTGCAGTAATCAAAAGCTGCAGATACTGAGCAGAGCCTGGCCAAGGGAGACATGTGGACCTCAGTGGGAAGGGGAGTTGGAAAGGGGCTTTGCCTGACTGGCCTAGGTTTCCCTGGACTCCAGGACGCCAAAATGTAGCTGAACAAGTGGGCTGCACTCCCCCTCACCTACCGCCGTGCCACTGGCCCGGAAGGAGGAGGCAGCCCTACGCCTGCCAGCCCCACTCCACAGTGAAGGCTGGCACTCTGGACTCCACACCAGAGGACCAACAAGCGACGGTATGCTGCAAGAACATGCACCCAGCAGATCATCAGAAAAAACCATGCACACACCCCGCGAAGCAGAGCCGCTCCAGGAGACAGAGCACAAGCCAACCAGAGAATCACATGTGCCCGAAAGCGGTTCAGACAGGTAGGAAAGGCTTTCTGCAAATTTAAGACAAAGTCTTCCCCACTGTCGTAGGGGAGTCTCTGTTGAGATGTGACTTAGTGGCCTGGAAGATCAAATGGGAAGGTTATCTCCAAAGATATAAAGAGAAACAATTCATGAGGGAGAAGGAAAGAGACGTGGAGGACAGATCCAGGGAGATCTAGCTTGAGGATGCCGGGTGTTTCCAGAAGAAGGAAAGGGAACGGGTGGAGGAGAGCCAGTAGTTAAATACACATGGAAGACCCGAGTCTATGAATTGAAAAGAAGGACTCTGAAAATAGAAGGGACACACTATAAGAAAAATTCCAACCACACCCCAACGCTAAAAATCTGAGACCATCCTAACAAAATCAAGTAGACGAGGAGGAGTACAAACATGCTCCACGGCCTCATTCACGGCCTCATCGTAAGCAGGAGACTTGGGAATGGTTCTAAAGGTCTCCTCCCATGGAAGGGGGGAAAGCAGGAGGAAATGGCGCCGATTGGAGGGAGAAATAGTTATTGCATGTTATCTTGTTTTCAAGTAGTAGCGGAATAATATGTATTTGATTATAAATTAAGGGGGAAAGAATGTAACCTTTCATAAGATGGAAAAGTAGGAACTTCCCAATTGGCATGGGAAAAAAAAGAAATGCAAAGCAACTACATCAAACCAGCACAAATAAGAGGAAAGAAAAAATACGAAAATAGCACTGGAAGGAAATTAAAAACATGCCTTCAGATGGAAGAAATGAAATCAAGTACGACAGTTAGTAGACCAAGCCTCTCACTGAAAAACAGAAGCGGTCGGATTGGGTTAAAAAATTAAAACAAAAACCCAAACCCAGGTACATGATGCTTATACGAAAACTAATTAAAATAAAGTGTAGAAATGTCGGAAATGAACGCACAGGCAAGTAGATACCAGGCAAATGCAAACAGAAGGGAAGCAGGAGTGTCCAAATTAATTAGGTAAGGGGAAATTTTACTTGAAAAATAGTGCAGAGGCTAAATAAAGATATCTGTAGCAATAAAAGGAACACTTTATGAAGAAGTTAAAAACGCCAGACGCCTGTAAACAACATAAAGCATGTATGGAAGAGATAAAATTTTAGTGTGGAATTTCAAAAGTGCCTATTTCAGAAATGGACTATTGTGTGCAAAAATTAATGCAGATAACAGAGAAAATGAATAAGATCATTCGAGTTCTGGGAAATACGCAGGATCTTACATTCCTTGACTACGGAATGGTCTAGCTTAGGAACCTGGATCATTTATCAAAAATGGATCACATATTGGGTCACAGAGATAGAACAGTTACAAATTTTACAAAGGAAAGCTTTTAGAGACTGCAATCTCTGATCACAAATAATAAAATTAGAAATTTTAAAAGATGAGAAGAAAAATATTGACTTAGCAATGAAGAGACCCACCCTAGATAAATCCAGGTTGAAGAGGAAATTAAAGGGAAAATGACAAATGACCCGGATGCAATTAAGGAGAGCATGTCATACCAATTCCCATGGGACAGAGCAAAAGTCACGCTCTGGGCAAACTCAAAGCCTCTACGATTAAAGAAGAAATCCAAAAAAAAAGGAACTTAGCCTTCTGAAGAACTTACCAAAAGAATGAGCCAAAACAAAAGAAACTACACACACACACACACACACACAAGAAACTACAACTGTAAATCAATAAGTTGAGAGCTGGAATTAGGAAGATTAAGTATACAGTAGAACAGAGGAGAGTATAAATACATCCACTGGAAATAAGTAAAACAAAACCTTGAAGAGATTAGGAGAGAAAGCAAACACACAAAGATCAGAAATGAGAAAGGAGCCCCAACCACAGCTTCAGAAGAGGAAAAACAAAACCATCCAGAACGCCACATGCAGCCCTATGCCATAAGCCTGAAAGTCTGATGATTACATAGCTAAATATAAATTACTAAAACCGAGCCAGGAAGAAGAATGTTTCAGTCCCCTTGGTCCCCTTTCAAGTTTTCAAGTAGTAGCGGGGAATTACTGAGGGGAATTACTGAGGGGAAATAATTGGAAAGGGGACCAAGATCTACTCCTGAAAATGGCACTAGGTATTTAATACCAGACAGATTCAGTGAATTTTACCCGACCTTTAAATGGCAGATAATTCCAACATTATTGCAAAGATGGGTAGTTTCCCAATTAATGCTATGAAGCTACCATAACTTTAATTACTAAACTATGAAGAAGAAAGAAAACTACAAACTATTCTTACTTATTAAAATTCATGCAAATTTATTTTTTAAAATTATCAAATTGAATTTAGGCAAGTATTAAAAGAAAACATGTTATAACTAAACCTGTTCATTCTAGGAAAGTAAACTTAGTTCAACAGCTTTAACCATGACAACCACAAAGATGTCATGGATAATGCCATATGGTCATATCAATAGATGCTAAAAAGGTGCTTGGTAAAAAATTTAGATCATTCTCAATTAAGAAACAGAAATAGAAGCTAATTACGTATACAAAATAAAAAGTATTTACCAAAACCCAATAGTAAATATGATTATAAATAGTGAAAAATAGTGAAACAGTGAAAAAAATTAAGAACTACATAATCACCATTATTATTTATCATGGTCTACTACTACTAACTAATGTTGTAAAACAAGAGCTAAAATAACTTTTTTGATGATATTTAGGTATCCAGAAAACATAAGAGACTATTTTAAAAAAAAGTCTACTATAATTAATAAGAGAATTGGTAAGGTGACTGGACACAAGATAAATATTAAAAAATTAATAGTTTTTTTCATAGTAACCATTACCTAGAAAAAAGGAAATCAAGAAAATAGCCCCATTCACAATAGTGAGGAAATTATAAATATCTATGAATAAATTATACAAGAAACTTACAGAACCTATACAAAGAAAACTACAAAAATCTTACTGCCCATCAGTTCCACCCCTAGGTATACACCCAAGAGAAATGTGTACACATGTTCCCCAAAGGGTATTCAAGAATGTTTCTAGTAGCGCTATTGGTAACAGCTCAAGGCCAGAAATCGTCCCCTTCACTTGCAGAAGAACTAGAGTTGTGGTCAGTCACACAATGGAATAATGTACAGCAATGGGAAGAAACAAACTACAACCACACACCACAATACAGATAAACCTGAATGTCAAGTCAAAGACAAAACCAAAAGAGCAGGGTTCCCTTTACGTAAAATATAAAAACAGGCCAATCTGATCGGTGCTCCTGGAAGCCGAGGGAGCGGTTTCCGAGGTGGGGGTAATGATAAGGAGAGGGTGCTGGCCAGGTTTCACATCTTGACTTGGGTGTTAAGCACCTGGGAGTATTCACTTTGTGAAAATTCATCAGGCTGTACATTAAGATATGTGTGTTTTTTTTTTTTTAAAAATATATGTTTATTGATTTCAGAGAAGAAGGGAGAGGGGGAGAGAGAGAGAGAGAAACATCAATGATGAGATCGGCTGCCTCCTGTAACCTGGGCATGTGCCCTTGACTGGAATTGAACCTGCGACCCGTCACTCCGCAGGCCGATGCTCTATCCACTGAGCCAAACCAGCTGGGCAAGATATGTGTATTTTTAATAGGTATGTTTCACTCAGAAGAAAATTCATTTTACTAAAGGCTGTAAAGGCAGATTTGAAGAACAGATACATGTTCTTGAATGAGAGCACTGACCATTACAAAAAATTCCCCTATGTATACTGGAACTTGATACAACTTTTCATTAGAAGTTCAACAAGGTTTGGGGTTTGAATTTTGGGGGGGGGTTATGTTTTATTTTTTTAATGGGAAGCTCAGTCCTAGGAAGACTTGACATCTCCCTCCCACGCCCAGCCTGGGAAGGAGGCAGAGGCTCAACGCTGGCTCCTTCATCCCACTCTGCCACCCCCCCCCCCCCGGCTCTGCTTCCAAACACGCCAGAAGCATGCAGCCCATTAGGCCACAGCCCGTTTTGAAGACCTTCATGTCAAGGGCACACCTCCTAGTGGGGGCATGGACCTGAGAGGAGCTCAGTGGGGTACCCCACAGCTCAGCGTTGAAGCTGGCAGTGGCCCCGTGAAAGTGCCTGCCAACACCAGATGTCTGAAAAGAGTGGTCAATACCTGCCCCACTGGACTGTTAAGGACATTTTCATTCCTCACACTCACCTCTGGCTTGCTTTAAAGGCTCTCAAACAACTAAGCATTGCCTGATGTTGTCTTACATACCCTGTTAAGGAGGAAGGACAGCTATCCTCCTCCCCATCGTCCAGGGGAAAAACACAGAGGTTTGGAAAGGTAACGGGACTTGCTCAAGGTCACAAGCTAGCCAGGTGCCGGTCTGAGGCTCCAACAGCAGTCTTCTGATGCCACATCCCAGGCTTCTCCCCACCAATCTCTGTGATAAGACGAGTCACACGCTGCTGCGGGTGAGATGAGGAATGGTGGGGGTGATGGGCCCTGGCACCAGACCCAGGGTCCTTGAGGGAGCCTTCCTGGGAGAGCTGGCCAGAAGCTGGGTCAGGCTAGAGGGCCCGGAAGGGGTGGTACCATTCCCTTCTCAAACACTTGGCTCCAGCGATGGCTGCTGCTGGTGCTATCTCCTTAGATACTCAGAGGTCAGGAGAGAGCGACTCCCCAGCTGAGAGCTCTGGACCAGGAGGTAAGAATGCCGGCCCATCACCCCTAATCTCTCTGCAGCTTCAGAATCCAGCTCCAGCAGGCACCTCTCTGGGGTGACTTGGGTTCCACCTGCCAGAAGGGCCCTGTGAGCTGTGGGGGAGGGGGGCAGGACAGTGCAACCCAAGCAGCAGGGCGTCGCTCCTTTATGAAGACAGGGCCCTCCCAGTTCCCAGGAGAAGGCACAGTGGGACTGGGCCGGGCCAGGGGGAACGGCGTGGAGGGTGTCTGATTGCGTATTCCTGGGGATGGTGTGTGGATGAGGTGTTCCTAGTCTGAGAACTCAATGAGGACGTGAATCCTCAGAGGGCTGGTACCCACAGCAACAGCCCCAAGTCCCTGAGGAGGATGGCAGCCTCGGATGCAGGAGGGAAGGATGGCGGAGGGAAGGATGGCGGAGGGAAGGATGCAGGAGGAAGAGCGAATGGCCTCCCCAGGTGAACACACTGAGGAACCACCCTGGCTGACACCATGCTCAGCGGCTTACAGACACCATCTCCTTTCATCCTCACACCTCTAGGAAGGTACTATGACTATCCCCACGCCACAGAGGGCGATTGGAGGCCCAGAGAGATGAACCCACCTGCTCCAGGTTACACAGGGAGTGGGTGGCAGAGCAGGCCGCTGTTACCGACTCCGAAGCCTGTGCTCTTTACCAAGGCGTTGGGTGGAGTGCCCTAGCTCATGCCCACTCCCTCCGGGCTGGCCCTGCTCTCTGCAGCCGAACACCCCGCCGAGTCAGCCAGTATAATGTAGGACCCCGCCTCCCAGCCCTCATCTCACGGGGTCCTGCTGGCAGCCTGGCATCTGGGGCGCCAGCTGGGGGGCCTCAGAGTCCGAGGACCTGGGTTCACAGAGGCTGCCCCACCCAGGCCTGCATTTGCCCTTCCATCCAGAGACTGGCAACCAATGGGGACAGAGTTCAGCACCTACAGTTCACCTTGGCCCTTCATATATGTTCTCAGTCAACCATAAACCCAAGTTCCTGAACCCATCAGCTCGCTGGACACGGGTTTCCCCCTCTCGTTCTCCGAGAGGATGGAGGATGATTTCTATTCTCCCTGTAATTTCTTCTGCCCGTTGCTCCTTCTGCAGGGAACAAATCTGATTGCCCTCACAACAAGGCCTCAGAGCATAGGAGATAGGAGCTGGTACCTTCTGGCTTAAAGCCTCTGGTTCTGTCTGTACTCCAGGAAAAGTACTTAAAAAATTCCCAGAAATCGAATGGGCTGCTTTAAATGCAGAGACAATGGCAGCCTGGCTGGTGGGCAAGTTCAGGATGAGATCCCTCTAGGTACCGAAATGACTCCTGCAGGGAAAAGCTCACCTTGTGCCAACCTTGGGAGCAGCCGGATCCTGCCCCAGCCTCTGCAGGAGGACCACCAGCTGAGGATGGCGTGTGTGTGTGTGTGTGTGTGTGTGTGTGTGTGTGTGTGTGTGCTGGCAAGGGGGGGTGGGGTGGGGTGAGGGAGCCTGAGGAGACTCATCCACAGGCAAGCTCTTCCCCGTAAAGGAGGCTGTTAGGAAAATCCAGCACGTACTTGACCACCTGGGGCTCTCCATTAGCATCCTTCTTCCCAGGACCCCTCTGAGCAGAAGGGGGAAATGTTTGCTGACTATTTTGCCAACGTTAATGCACTGTTATTAAAACATACCCTGGAGCTTAACGATGCCCTGTATTCTACCGTTTACATATCACATGCCTTCAAGTGATGGTAGCTCCTTAAGCTGACTCTTCAAGTTGATTCCATTGATGAAGTTTTAGGCACGTCTCCTGCTAATAAGCACGCCGATTCCCAGCCAGCCATGCCAGTCATGGGCAATGCTCCTGGCAGAGTCGCCTACAGCACTGGAGGACACGGGGGTCACAAGACCTGGTTCAAAAGCCACGCCTGCTGCTGCCTATCTGGATGTCTCTCAATAGGTCATTGGATGTCTCTGACCCTCATCTGTAAAATGGATGGATCATTCCCATCCAACCACCTTTACGGGGATTTTATGCAGATTAAGGGAGTTGTCTGTGACAGCCTGTAAAGCACACCCTGGGAATGCTGAAACAAAGCACGTTAGCTCTTTCTTGGACTTGGAGGTAGCATCTCGGATGGGATATCTGTGGTTGGGATTCCCCTCCTCTCCTCTTACCTTTTTCCCAGTTTCAGGAGCCGGGGGGGGGGGGGCGGGGGTGGGGGGAGAGGAACACTCCACCCGGACGCTTGGCCCATGTCATCAGGTAGGGTCTGAGCACATGGCATTCCCCAAGGTCACATGGTTGGTTCAGCAGTGGGAATGTGAGCCAATCAGAATCAGCGAGAAGCAGTAAGCCTCTTCCTGGGATATCCAGGAACAAACCCTACTTTCCCTGGGATTTGAAGCTGAGGCGGAGGGGTGAGCCCATCGCAGAGCAACGTTAACACGGGAAAAGCGGGAGACACACCAAGTGCCGGGATCTTCGAAGCCCTCGGGCCAGCCTTCCCGTGACGGGCGCTGCTAAGTTCCTGTGTTATGGTCACCAGTGTGGGCAGGGTGTCTGTGATGTGTGACAATCGGAATGAAAGCAGGGCTGACGGAGAATCACAGCAGCTCCTGCCTATGTTTTCAAAGGAAAACACTGTCCTACGTGCTCTGCTCTCTGCCCAAGAGCCACCACCTACACCTGGCACCGAGGACACCCTCCCTTCCTGCTTCTCGGTACCAATTCGTTCTGACCATTCAGGGCTGGGGCAGACACTGCTGGTGGCCAAGCCAGCCAGCACGTTCTCTCTCTCCCTTGCTGGCCAAGTACCAGCCCTGTCCTGGTGTCCACAACTCTCCCTGATCGGTCTAAGCTCCTCATGCAACTCCATCCCTGTGGCTGGCTTAAGAAGAGCTATGAGATCCACATCTGCCCCACGAGACACAAAAGCTCCTGAGACCAGGGAGGGTTAGGCCCATCTGGGCCCCTGGATTGAGGTGTCAGAAGCCGTATCGTCCTGAGCTGCTGCAGTGAGGAGCCAGCTCGGGTCTGAGACTGGCAGAGAGACAAGACAGAAAGGCTTGGGGTCTCTGATGACTACTTGACATGTGAGCTAATAACTTCCTATACGGTGTAGGCCAGTGGTCGGCAAACTCATTAGTCCACAGAGCCAAATATCAACAGCACAACGATTGAAATTTCTTTGGAGAGCCAAATTTTTTAAACTTAAACTTCTAACGCCACTTCTTCAAAATAGACTCGCCCAGGCCGTGGTGTTTTGTGGAAAAGCCACACTCAAGGGGCTAAAGAGCCGCATGTGGCTCGTGAGCCGCAGTTTGCCGACCACTGGTGTAGGCCATTCGGAGTTGGGTTTTCTGTGACTTGCAGCCAATAGCCCCCTGACTGATACGAAAGCTCCATTCCCTCTCTTCTCCTCCCGGGAACTTGCGCAGACGATGCCAGGCCATAGGGACGCCCTCCTCCCCAACACTGCCCTCCCCGGGACACGCTCCCTGGGTTCTCTGTCACCTCCGGGAAAGAGACAGTCTTCATTCTAGGAGAGGACTGAGGAGATGTCGAGGCTGCATTTAGGTTGAGCAGGGAGGAGTGTTGTGACAGTGACGGCCATGAACTTGGGAGAAGGCAGATGTGGCTTCCTGTGTCCAAACGACACTCCTGACTTGGTTGCCCAAGCCTGTCCCTCCTGTGTTCTGTCTCAGTGAGCAACAGATGCATTTTACCAGTCACTCAGGCCCCAATCCCTGGATTCACCCTCGACCCTCTCTTTCTCTTAGGTTCCCATTCCGTAGGAAAGGAAATCCCGTTGGCCTTCCAGACCACTCTGCCGCCCCCTACATCACTACTGCCCTGGTCTGGGCCACCACAGTCTCCTAACCCTCTCCCTGCCTCTGATCCATGTCCCCGGGCTGTTCTCCACAGCGAGATCACTACTTCCATGGCGCTTCCACTGCACTTCCCATACAAGCCCAAGTCCTGGGCACAGCCTCCACCATGGCCCAAGCACGCGGCTGCAGCTACTCAAGCCTCTGTCTGATCCTCAAACTCATCAAAACGTGCTCCCACCGCAGGGCCTCTGGACTCCGCATTTGCTGTTCCCTCCACTGGAACACTCTTCCCTCACTTCCATTCGTCTTTTGAATCGCTGCTTACGTTCACGTTGGAGGGCATGTCTCTCTCTGACAATCACCGTAAACTAGCAGCTCCCTCAATCCCTCTTGCTCTGCTTTATTTTTCTTCATAGCCTACCTGCCCCGATAGGTTATTTTCCTAGGCAGGGGTGGGCAAAAGTAGGTCTACAGTTGTGAGAACACGAAGCACAGAGTTTATTCTTGTATTACCAGTCATCGATTATTCTTGTGTTATTTTCCATACGAACAACTGTATTTTGGCGTCCGCTTCTCCATCCCGGAGAGAGCTGGAGTTCTGTCTTATTCACCGCTGCCCCTCGCGGCTCCAAGCTCGGGGCAGCACGTACTAAATACTCCTCCAGCAGGCAAGCTCTTTTTGTGCCTCCTTGCCCCCCCTCTCCCCCCAACAGGGCTTTGCACATAGTGGGTGCTCACAAAACTTGCCCGTTAGACCTCATGTTTGTAATAGGATCCCATCGGCACTTTGATTTAACGACCGTTTCTTTGCTACACGTGGGCAAGGATGGGAGAGCAGCACACACAGAGAGAAACAGCAGTTAAGGGGTGGCAGTTTCTGTATGCTCATTTTGCTAACCTTTGTTGTGAGGGTGAGCACACTTAAAAGGCGTAAACATGTTATACTATTAAACATTGTTTCAAAGGCCTATGCCTGTTTTTTTTAGTGTGGTTGTTTAAAGCCAAGCAGTTTTGTCAAAGGTAGCAACAGACAAACTCTCTCTCAGCATCCCTCGTCCCCAAAGACATCCACAGAGACGTCACGCATAGCCTTCTGGGAACTGTGAGCCTCCACCGGTCTGTGAGAGAATGAACATCCAAGACCAGAAGTGCCTGGTCTTTACATATTTAATTTGCAACTCCAAATAGCATTACCTGGGGGTTATTTACCAAGAAGTAAGGCAGTTTAAACAGTTTCCTTTTTGCCTTAGAAAGCATTAAGTCCAATCCTCTAGCTTGGGCAAACTGCTTGCAAATATTCATTCCTCCAGCCAGTATTGATAAAGAATCAGTCACACTCCTGCCCCAGAAGTCCCTGTCTCCTTAGGGAGACGAATGGGTGATTATTTTTGCAGGATTTTAGGGAAGAAGATGGGATTTAGGTTTTGGAGGAGGGCTGCTCAAGTCGCTCTAATTCAGTTATATGATGTGCACGGTGTTCTGCCAGGCCCCGTGAATTCCAAGACAGGGGGCTGTCCGTGAGAAGCTTATAATCCGGGATGTGAGATGAGATCTGGGAAAAAGAACCTTAATCCACAGCAGAACAATGCCAGCTACGCCGCCAGAGAAGCGAACAGCTAGCCCAGTTCTACAGGAGCCGAGGGGAGGAGGAAGCGCAGCTGACTGGAGAGGCAGGGGGGCTCCGGGAGAGCCATGACACCTTGCGGCCTAGGAGAGGTGGGTGTGACAGGCAGAGAGTGGGACGTGCGGGCTGGGGTTATTCCGGGTAAAGGGAACCATGCGCCCTGAGGCAGGGAGACAGCAGAGCTCCGGGCCCAGGTGGTTCTGTTCTGCTCTGATGGCCGGCCCAAGTCCATGTGCTCTGGGCAGTGCAGCCGTGTGTGTGTGTGTGTGTGTGTGTGTGTGTGTGTGTGTGTGTGTGTGTCCGTGACCGAGGGGAGCTGAGCTGGGCAGAGGCTGCTCCCGCAGGCATGTGGAGAATGGATTAGACAGGGGAGAGAAGAGGAAAAATGTCCAGTTAACGGGTCTGTTACTCCAGAGAGGCAGGCCAGAGAGGAAAATGAACTTGTCAAAGTGGGCATTTTGTTACGAATGCCCTAGACCAATGGTCGGCAAACCGTGGCTTGCGAGCCGCAGTTTGCCGCTCTGTTGACTAATGAGTTTGCCGACCACTGCCTTAGACTGATGTCACATAGTCTTTTATAGGTACAACTATCTACATATATAAAACCCTAATATGCAAATAGACCGAAAGGAGGAACAACCGAACCACTGGTCGCTATGACGTGTGCTGACCACCAGGGGGCGTGTGCAGAACATGGTGGGTATCGGCTGTGGCAGAATGGTGGAGCAGGTGAGCGGGGGAGCCAGACCAAGGTGGGGCACCGGTTGCTGTCATCAGGGTGAGCCTCTGGTGGTTACTGAAAATTCTTTGCTCCTGCATGCTGTGGTCCCGCTGGGTGCTCGCACCTGCTGCCAGCGCCAGAGCTGCTGCTCGCACCTGCTGCCGGCGCCAGAGCTGCTGCTTGCACCTGCTGCTGGCGCCAGCCCCAATCGCTCTGCGCTGTCAGCAGGTGTGAGCGGGGCCGGCGCCATCAGTGTGTGGGAGCAGCAGCGGCAGTGGGAGCAGGGCTCCCAGCAGACAGGGTATACGGGGTGCCATGACAGGAGGGGCCTGGCTAGGGCATGGAGGGTGGGCCGAGACCTGCCCCTGAGCCCACCACAGCCTCACGGCCCACAGTTTCTTTCAAGGTGCACGAATTTGTGCACTGGGCCCCTAGTTACACAATGAAAAGGCCTGTCTGACTAGTTAACAAACATAAATTAAACTTTTGCTCCTTAAAGTCTTTTGGGAAAGGCTGGTGTCCAGGGAAGAGAGATGACAGGTTTGCCCCTGGGGAAAGGGCTGCAGGAAGGGAAAGGAGGGGCGAGCGGAGAGAAAGGACAGCAGCGAACTGGCCGCAGACCGACGGCTGTGGTGGGGAGAGTGCGTGAAGGAGGAATCCAAGTGCAGGAAACAAGGTGCACAGTAGGGCACTGGAGGAATGCGGTGCTTGGAGCTGTTCCCTAAGGAAGATTCTGGGCAGAGGAAAAGGACTTTGGTTCATTAACACTCTAACTCCCCTGCCTTTCTTTTGGCCCCAGCTGGGAAGTTTCTTTTTTTTAAAAAAATATATTTTTTATTGATTTCAGAGAGGAAGGGAGAGGGAGAGAGAGAAACATCAATGATGAGAGAGAATCATTGATCGGCTACCTCCTGCACGCCCCATACTGGGGATGGAGCCCGCAACCCGGGCATGTGTGCTGACCGGGAATCGAACCATGACCTCCTGGTTCATAGGTCGACACTCAACCACTGAGCCACACTGGCTGGGTCGGAAAGTTTCTTAAAGTTGCATTTAGCCAGGAGACACTGAACTGGCTCACCCAATGTGCACAGCACGGGCAGTGGCAGGACCCAGGGGCACCTGCAACAGGGTCCTTGCTTCCGTGTGCAGGGTTCCGAGGTCTCGGATTGTGACCTGGCGTGCTACCATGAACACAGATACCCTACAGAAGAGGTGTCCTCACTGGTGCCCTTGTGATTGCAGCTGGCAGGGGTTTTCCGTAACATGACCCTGGAAGAAAGCTTAACCACGGTGTCGGGAGGCCCGGGGCTGGCAAGGCCTGAGGAGGTGCGTGGAAAGGAGAGTCTGATCGAGCTAAAGGAGTTCATCACCACCAAACCAGTGTCACATGAAATGTTGAAGGGTATTCTTTGAGAAGAGGAAGAAGAGAAGAAAAAATAAGATAAAAAAAAATGAACAATAAAATGCCAATAAATATCTACCAACAATTGAATCTAAAAATCAAAATGAATGAACAAGAAGCCTAATGAGCAAAATAAACCGGTGAATAAAATAGAATCAGAGGCATGGAAGCATGGAACAGACTGACGAATTTCAGAGGGAAGCAGGGACGAGGGACAGAAAGAGATTAACCAAAGATCTTATCTGTGGACAGACAGTAGGGTGGTGAAGGCTTGGGGCAGGGTGGGAACCAGTGGAGGGGGGGCAAGTGGAGGGGAAAAGGGAGATACCTGTAATACTTTCAACAATAAAGATTTAATATAAATTTAAGAAAAGAAATTTAAAAAAAGAAGAAAGGAGAGCCTAGGTGTTAGGGCCATATTCGGAGTCACCCACAAGCCCCCTTCAGCCACCCAGGCCGGGATGTCCCTGAGGGATTAGCCCGAGGGGTGGGTAGGCTGAGAGGAAAGAAGGCTGACTCTGTCCCCAACTCTCCCAGGGACCCTGCAGAGCTCTCAGTTGGCAGGAAGCAGGGCGCAGTCATTAAGGAATATGCCCTGGACTGGGTAAGACTGGGGTTTGCATCCTGCTGCCTCTGACACGCCCAGTCTAACTTACACACCTCTCATTAGTCTCTCTCCTAAAATGCCTGTATGGCCCAGTTGGCATGGCTCAGTGGTTGAGTGTCGACCTATGAACCAGGAGGTCACAGTTCGATTCCTGGTCAGGGCACATGCCCAGGTTGTGGGCTCGATTGCCAGTAGGGGTTGTGCAGGAGGCAACCAACCCATGATTCTCTCTCATGGTTGATCTTTCTTTCTCTCTCTCTCTCCCCCTTCCTCTCTGAAGTGAATAAAAAAATATTTTAAAAAAATGCCTGCATCATTCACACATTATAATAAGATTCACTTATATGTTTGTTTCTTGTCCCTCTCCTCCATACAACCTCTAAGCTCCGTGAGGGCAGAGACCATGTTTGCATTGCTTGTCATTTCATGCCCAGGGCAGGTCCCGGCTCACAGAAGCACCCACTAATTTGCTAAGTGAATGGACGAACCCGGGGAGCAAGTGACTTGACCTCCAGGCCTCACTGGGTGTTTCTGGGGCATGTAGTGGCCTCAGCACGGTGTGTGGCCATCGTAGCATTGGAAGCACCTAATGTGTGCATTCGTGTCCCTAGGAAAGCGGGGGGGCTTGGCCTGGCTCTTCAGATGTCAGGGCAGAAAGCAGCTGACGGTCCCTTTTACCAGCCCCCCCCCCCCCCCATTTTGCAGACAGGAAATCCCCGCACAGAGAGGGGGTGGGGTGGGGTGATTTAGCCTGGTGATCTTCAAAGAATGCCCTCCACCTACCCTCCCCCTTGAACTCTCAGCTCCGGCCTCCAAACTTGGTCCTGCTGGTGTCTCCACTGTCATGTTTTCGAGTCCCAGGGGGCCACGTTTTGACGGAGAAAGTACATCGTATCAGTTCCCAAATCTTACTGACTCCGTAGGGGCCAGCTCAAATGCCATCTTCTGCAGAAAACGTCCCCTGGGCCTCTGGCACCCAACAATCACTCCCTCTCTTCAAATCCCCAGCCCGCCCCGTGGCCAAGTGTTCTCCGCCTTTGCACCAGGGTGACCAGTACCTACCTACAGAGCATTTACCTTCTTAGGCACACCCGTCAGCTCCTTCTGGGGCAGGAGGACAGCAACTTCTTTCATATTTTGCAACTCCCTAGGGCAGTGGTCGGCAAACTCATTAGTCAACAGAGCCAAATATCAACAGTACAACGATTGAAATTTCTTTGGAGAGCCGAAAACCGACTTCTGTGCATGGGGCACGAAGTTTCAATCGCACTGTACGTGCGCGCCCGCGCGTGGTATTTTGTGGAAAAGCCACACTCAAGGGGCCCAAGAGCCGCGTGTGGCTCGTGAGCCGCAGTTAGCCGACCACTGACCTAGGGCAATGCCTGCTGTGTTCAGGAGTCAATGCATGAGTCAGTGAGCAAGATTTTCTGGCGGCCCCTGAGCACCCCCCCCACCCCCCTTTCACTGGCTAGGGCTGTGAACTCTTCTACAATAGACCCGAGCGACACACCCCAGCCAACCGAATCAAAGGGAACATCAAGGCTGTGATTCCAAGACAAATCCATACAAACTCAATTTAGCAGCTGCACGGAGGAAAAGGAGCACTCACCAGTTTCTACGAACAGAGAAATGACCCTGATTACCACACCAGCGGCAAGAGCCTACCCGAGGCCACGCCTCCTGGACCAACAGTGGTAGATGAGGCATCTCTATTTAAAGGCTTTCCTCATCTATAAGATAAATAGATGTTGTTTGAGGGACTTCTTCCTGGCTCAGATGTCCTAAGACTCTAGTGTAGGTTGATCCTGAAGGCACTATTTTACCCCATGGAAAATGCTAGAGTAAAACATGTTTTGAAAATGAGTGTCTGAAATACTAGTGCTAGAGTAGACCTCAAAGCAGCCCATACCTGGCTTATTTTCAGAGCTCTCCAAGCATAAGTGGGGGCAGTGCTAGAGACCTGGATGGCGTGGTGGCTCAGAGCACTGAGGAGCCTGCCCATTTTCCTGACAGCACGGTGCTTGCCCAGCCTGGCTGTGGTGGCCGGCCCCCTACCCACTGCCCTCCTCAGTTCCAGTCTTCCACAAGGAACTCCTGGGTGATGATGAAAGCCTCCTTAGCTGGGATCTGAGTGAGCAGAGGAAACCAGGAGTCCAGGGAAGGGAGGGTCTCACAGGGCCCAAATGACCTTGGAGAATCATCATCTGACAAAGAGGTGGAATCCCCCAAACCTGCAGTTGGCCTTCCCCACCAAGCAGCCACAGAGCACAGGCGATGCAGGCTTGCTCCACTCCACAGCACCCCTCAGGCCAGGAAGGGTTCGGTTTCTTCTTCTTGCTAAGCAGAGTCAAGTATGTAACTGCTAATCAGAGCTTCTCATCAGCCCGAGGTAACCAGGGTTACTGCCTGGTCGGATGTAATTCCAGCCAGCAGCAAAGACGCTGCGCGGTCTCGTTAGCCTGCGGGGTCCGATCACAGATAGAATCCCTACCAGGATTTGTTTTTCTTTTCCTTTTTTAAAAAAAATATCTTTTTATTGATTTCAGAGAGAGGAAAGGAGAGGGAGAGAAATATAGAAACGTCAATGATGAGAGAGAATCAGTCTGGCTACCTCCTGCATGCCCTCCACTGGGGATCGCGCCTACAACCTGGGCATGTGCCCTGACCGGGAATCAAACTGTGAGTTCTTGGCCATTTCTATATCATCTTTGGAGGTGTCTATTCAGATCCTTTGCCCATATTTTAATTGGGATATTTGTCTTTTTATTATTGAGTTATAAAAGTTCTTTATATGTTCTGGATACAAAACCTTTATTGTTTTCCTATTCTTTGGGTTATCTTTGCATTTTCATGATGATGTCCATTAAAGCACAAAATCTTCAACATTTATGAAGTCTAATTTATCTGTTTATTTCTTTTGTTGCTTGTGCTTTTGGTGCGATATCTGAGAACCCTTTACCAAACCATAAAGATTTATCCATTTTATGGGTTTTGCTCTTAGATCTTTGATCCATTTTGAGATCATGTTTACATATGGTGTGAGGTAAGGATCCAAGGTCATTCTTTTGCATGTGGCTATTGAGTTGTCCCAGCGCCATTTGTTGAAAAGACTATTCTTTCCCCCATTGAATGCTCTTGGCACCCTTGCAAAAAATCAGTCGACCATATATGTCTGAGTTTATTTCTGGACTCTCAATTTTATCCCAGTGATCTATATGCCTCCCAGGACCACAGTCTGGATTATGGTTGATCTGCGGTTAAGTTTTGAAATTGGGAAGGGTAAGTCCCACTTTATTTTTCTTTTTTCCAGGATTGTTTGGCTATTTGGGGGCCCCCTGACATTCTGTAGGTCAATGTCAATGTCTACAAAGAAGGCATCTGGGATTCCGACAGGCATCGCATTGAACCTGCCGATAATTTTGAAGAGAGTACTCGATAATGTTGACTTTTTCTTCATCTTTTTCTTCTCCCTCTTTTTCTTATTACGACCACCAATACTAAAACCTGTTAGCGTTAGGAGAAGATAAACCGTGAAGTGCCAGCATGCAGTACACAGAATTCAGTACACAGTTGCTGTCAGTGTTTTTGCTATGACTGCTGAGCCCCAGAAGCTATCAGGAGAGTGGGCTGAGTGCCCTCCACAGCACTCCCTAATTCTGGCGGTGACCTCCCAGGAATGCGGGCTGTTTTCAGGTACAAGTAACTCCCAAACCCAGGACTTGCATTTTCCCTAACGTGGCTTCCCATGGAGGCTCAGGCTGGGGTTCCTGCCAGCGGACGGTATGACCTCTGGTCAGAGTCAGCAGCCACAGGCCTGTAATCAGGAGCTACCGTGAGTGATAGAACGCACATGCACGCCATCCAAATGCCTTTGCAGCTGGCAAGAAGAGGCGGTGGACCGCATGGGAAGGAAAGGAGCGGGTGCCTGAGCATTTCTCAAACGTCAGTCTCTCCTGATTTTTGGTCACAGCCATGTACCACCATAGTCGAGCTGAGTCGTTTAATTTAATTCTACGTCCTAGAAAGAAACATTATCTTATTACTTAAAAAGGACATTTTACATCACTGCCTGAACTGGAAAACCAGTATCGCATGCTTTAAGTAGTAGATAAGCATGAAAACAAATACAGTGGCCCTGACTGGTTTGGCTCAGTGGCTAGAGCATCGGCCTGTGGACTGAAGGGTCCCAGGTTCGATTCCGGTCAAAGGCATGTACCTGGGTTGCGGCACATCCCCAGTAGGGGGTGTGCAGGAGGCAGCTGATCCATGTTTCTCTCTCATCGATGTTTCTGACTCTCTATCCCTCTCCCTTCCTCTCTGTAAAAAATCAGTAAAACCTATTAAAAAAAAAAGAAAACAAATAGTGTGGAAACAAAACCATATAATAAAACCATATAAGAAACTGCTCTTTGTTGAAAGGGCAGATTAGCAAGCCTTAGAAAGATGTTAAAGACATCCCAGTGCCCCATGGAAACGCCCCCTTTGGCTTGATCAGAAGGCTGGCAGAGAACAAAAAGGGCTCGCTTTCCCCCACTTAGTCACCCGGGCACCACCAAGGTTGCACATTAGGCCCAGGAAGGGACTTGACAAGTGACGCTTCACCTCCCAGCTTCGCTGCTCCATCATACTGGCCTCCCTCACAGGCTCCAAGCATGGTCACCACTCAAAGTGCACCGAGTTCCTCGGGGACAGCTGCCTAGGCGCAGTGGCGGAGCACTGCGGGTCTGCAGGGGAGTCCCGCCTGGCCCACCTTGGGCTGCCTCCGCCCTGCCTCCGGCGGGGTTATGGGAGGCCTGCTGCTTCTCCACTCTCCGCGCCGCTCACTCATTCACCTTCTGCAGCCCCAGGGGAAAAGGCAAGTGGCTCTTACCATCTGAAAGCCTGACCTCAGTGCACCTTTGGGGAGACAGGACCGCTTTCTCCGAATGGCTCAAGGTCAGTGGCTGAGACCCCCACCCTCAAAGGCACTGCCACACTCTCTGCCGGGTCACCCACTCTAAGATGCTGTATGCTCTCTGTTGCTGCCTTTTGATGAATAAATGACAACACTAGCCCTCTCCCTTGGGAAAGCGATCCATGGCTGAAGGCTCCGGGGGTATTTAAGGATGGCTTTTGCCAGGGTCCCGCCCCTGGATTATATACAGTAGTTCCCACATTAGCCAGTCTGCTCCAAATATGGAAATTCTTCACTTTCCCCCCAGAATGACAAACATTCAGCAATTATCCCTAGGACTCATCACTGAAACAAGTCTTCATTAAAACCTGGAGAATGGGGTGGCTAAGCCTCTTCAGCTGTAGACTCCAGAAGAAAACAGATATTCTTATCTGGTGGTGCACAGTCCCTATGGGCTCAGCAACGGGGCGCAGGGCCTGTCCAGGATGTCTCTAGAACCCTCTCTGTCCCTGGAGGGATTTTCCCAGCTGCAGGAAGCCGAGGCTGGGGAGCTGACCCATCAGCTTTTATTAAAGCATCTAGTTACCAAAGAGAATTCTATTAAAACGTTGTCCTTTTTCTCTTTGTTGAGACAATCTACGCAGTGCTTCTGAGTGGCACCAAGGACATTTCCCATGGTTTCCGTGGCGCCAAAGCTGGTCTTCACCTTGGCAATGGCTGATGAACTGAGTATACCCATAGTCACAACTCAACGTGGGGAGGGTCGCAGGTGGAGTGTTTGTAATGGGCCAGCGCAAAACTTTCCACGGTGCCCAAGATGTGAGTCGGCGATGCAACCGTAAAGCATGCTTTCTATTGCCTCCATCTCTGACGGCGAGGAGAGAGAAATAGAAGAACATCCAGGAGATGCACAGAGCATAGAGTGATCTGTAGTTCTATTTGTTGACACAGGAAAGTGCTCACAGTGCATGCTGAATGTAAGAAGGCGTAACAAAATTATGTGTTCATTTGATACTAATTTTTGTTTAAAAACATGTACACATGTATTGAAAGAAGTCTGGAGATACATACATATATGGTGGTTTCCTTTGAGTAGTGGAAATATAGGTCATATTTCTTTTCCTTCCATTCTGAAGTCTGTATATTCTAATGTGTCTGTAATAAACAGGTATTAATTATGTAGCAAAATGCTATTTAAGAATAAATGTGTGTGGAAGGACATGCTATGCCAATGGGTCTGAGTCTATTGCTGTCTGTCTTGTACCCAGGGTGGAAACAGACTAGGAGCAGAGTTGGGGGAAACAATGGCTCCCCTGAGCCTGTTTCCCAAAAAGAAGTACATTTTCAGCAAATTCTATTTCAAAAATAGCTATGTTGACATTCCTACCATTAACGAAGAATGTCAATAGGATGAGAAAGCAAGACTCTACTCTGTGGTGTGATTCTCATGGGTTTGTCTCCACTTCCCAATCTGGTCTCAACTCTGAGAAGGTAGAACCCAGCTGGGCCTCTGAATGCGTCTGGGTGCCTGTGAGCAGGAAGCACCTTTTAAAGAAAGGATGCTCCTTTCTAGACGAAGAGGGAATAGAAGGAACTGCCAACCTGCATTTCAGCCTTGCTCAAATCCCAAGCCCAGGTGGTACTTCAAAGGCTGTCATAGATCAGGGAAAGCTGACCCTCTTGGGTACCACCTTTTTTAAAAAAAATATATTTCATTGATTTTTTACAGAGAGGAAGGGAGAGAGATAGAGAGTTAGAAACATCGATGAGAGAGAAACATCAATCAGCTGCCTCCTGCACACCCCCCACTGGGGATGTGCCTGCAACCGGAATCGAACCTGGGACCCTTCAGTCTGCAGGCTGACGCTCTATCCACTGAGCCAAACCGGTTTCGGCTTGAGTACCACCTTTTGAAAACCTTATCTTGTGGCCAAGCATCAAGAGGATCCAACAGGTCTGCTAAAAAAAGTGGGCCCACCAAAGGATGCATGTGCACATGGGTCTCTGTGATGGGGATCCATGACAGAGACCCTCTGCTACATGCATGTCCTTTCACCCTCACTTCCTTAGAACATGGTAAGGTGTATAAAACAGTGCGTCTGGCTCAAAGCTTTGAGAAAGATGGAGAAAGGAAGGTTTAGCGTGGCTAGCTATGAACTACACAGATGAACTGTACAAGTGGTATCACAGGTACCTAGTCCCTAAACCTGGCTTTTCCATCCATTGCCAGCTGGCTTTGCAATGTGCAGCTGCTAAATAAACAAACAAAGAAGGATTCACATTTTAATTTGTGCTCCATAACGTGTCCATTTTTCCCCCAGGAGCCAGAGTGTTTGTTATTTCTTTGCAATTTCAGAAGTTATGAAATGATTCATGGTTTTGTTGGAGCTGAAGTCAACCAAAACCATTCATAATTGTGAACAATCTCAGTTATTGTTAGAGGGAAAACGCCAAGGCATCTGTGCGTCCCAAAAACACATGGGGGGAGAATTCCAGTTTGGAAATGGAACGGCTGTGTTTCCCCCCCAGAGTTAAATGTACACAGACTGATTTCCAGGGCGATCGCTGCATTCTTCTGGTTGGAACAGTGGGGTGGCCAGCAGAATGCATGATTTCTCCCCTCTCTAGCGCAGGGCATCTGTGTGGTAACACCCCCACACTTGTAATCACCCGTTAAATGCCTGTCTCCCCTGCACAAGGGTAGGATTCTTAAAGACAGGACCACATTTGTCTTACTGACCCCAATGTGCAGCTCTATGTGTGGCACATAGTAAGCGCTTAATCAACATCCGCTGAATGACTGCACAAACCCTACTGGGCTAATTCTTTGATTCTTCATATTCTTTGCACCATATTTATTTGTGTGGGTTGACAACATCTACAACTATAAGAGAGTCCGATCTAAAAACAAAAGAGAGAGAGAAGATGATGATATTACCAAATATTCGTTGACGGCTTATTATGTACCAAAGAATGTGCTAAGCACATTATGTATAGCATTCCACTTAATTCTAACAACTTTATGAAATCGGTTTATCACTCCCATCTTACAGATGAGGTAACTGAGGCACAGGTAAATAGTTATCCAAGACCAGTAAGTGGTGGAAACTAGACACCGACGTCCCAATTCACAAATTCATATCCTCCAGCAACACTGCCATTGGTTAAAGCCTTCTGACTGTCTTTTTCAGAATGTATTTAGAATCTGAAAATATTTAACAATGTAAAACTTCATTCTCTATTGGTGAGTCTGACAGCGTGAAGCAAACAAAAAGTCATTCAAAGCCGTAAGGTACGTGGTGACTACAGAGGGTCACTGAGTTTGGGAACAAAGCTGCTGGTGTGACCATCATGCCATGTGACCGGCTTGCTCTGGTGAGTCATGGGCCACTTGGAACGGTCACTCCAGGAGAGAAGTAACATGGGACAGTGAGCAGAGCACTGGGCAGGGAGTCAGGAGGTTTGTTTACAGGATGGCTGAAGACTGGTACTTCATCTCTCTGACCTGGACCACTAAACTGCTGGGCTGGCCTGGACCAGTGCAGTTCAGGCCTATTTGGAAGTCATATTTGGGAATTTCTAAGGTCGTTAAGGAAGGCACCAGCACTTCCCCTTCCTCTCTTCCAATCCACCACTGACAGTCAATTCAAATGGAATGATCTCTCTCAATCTGTGTGTGTGTGTGTGTGTGTGCGCGCGCGCTCGCGTGTATTGTGATATAATTTAACACTGGTTCTCTTTTCTTTAACACGTTATATTTTATAAATTATGCCTAAGGTTTGATTTTTCTTTTCTTTTTTATTCTGGTAATCCTCACCTGAGTAAATATTTCCACTGATTTTTAGAGAGTGGAAGGGAGAGGAAGGGACAGAGAAACATCGATGTGAGAGAGACACATCCATTGGTTGCCTCCCCCACACATCCTGACTGGGGCCGGGAACCTGCCCCTGACTGGCATCAAACCCAGGACCCTTTAGTCCACGGGCCAACGCTCTATCCATTGAGCCAAACTGGCTAGGGCTCGATTTTTCAATTTAAATCACAGCCAGAACTACCCATGACTCATTTCTTCTCCCCACAAGCAGATCAGTGTGGATTTGATAGCAAAGGCCAACCGGTTCAGCAGCTCCAGGAAAGAGCTGGGAAGCAATGATGGGAGAACACCGTTTCCTCTCTCTCTACCTAAGAAGTGGGATCAAGGATGAATGCCCGAACTCAAGGGGAGACCTGGGCTGACAGAGGCTTGATCTTCAGACTGGTGCATCGTTTCCCCATGTCAATATGAGCTACGACTCGAACAGTGACCATCTCAGGTGAGACCAGGATAGTCGTGTGATAATTTCAAAGGACAAAGGACTCACCTGAGTCCTGTACAGAAAGTGCCACTCCATTTCCCTTCCTGTTTAACACACGGCCATGAGCTCTCCACAGGTCAAATGATGAAGATGAGTACTTTCTCTCCTGCCCGAATCATCCCATTTTCATCTTAGTCCAGTAGGCAAGTAGCTAGTTACAAGGTGGGTTACTCTTTGTTAGTTCCAGGATTGAGCTGGGGGATGAGGGCAGCAGGTGAAGGATGTAGTGGCTGTGGTCCCCACAGCAGGCCAGCCAGGGAGACTGAGGAGGGCGGGGCATACTCCATGTCTCCATCAAAGTCCCGTGGAAAATTGGAAGGTTCTCTCTTAGCAAAGCATTCCTCCATGAGCACTGCCTTTAAAGACAAGCTCTAGAGCAGTGGTTCTCAACCTTTCTAATGCTGCGACCCTTTAATACAGTTCCTCATGGTGTGGTGCCTCCCAACCACAAAATTATTTTCGATGCTACTTCATAACTGTAATTTTGCTGCTGTTATGAATCGTCATGTAAATATCTGTGTTTGCCGATGGTCTTAGGCTCTATAGTAGCGGTTCTTAATCTGTGGGGTGCGACCTACAGGTTGAGAACCACTAGCAGGGTCGTCTAAGACCATTGGAAAACACAGATATTTACATGACGATTCATAACAGTAGCAAAATTACAGTTATGAAGTAGCAACGAAAATAATTTTATGGTTGGGGGTCACCACAACATGAGGAACTGTATTAAAGGGTCGCGGCATTAGAAAGGTTAGAGTCTAGATGAATGTGAGCTCTAAGGGGATGCCCAGGAGCCGAGGGGAAATGGCAGGTGGGCGGAGGCTGTTAACAGTGGTGGCCATCCAGCTGGGCTGCCCTCCAGATTTCTAGCCTCCCTATGTCCTTGTGGTCTCTGTGGGCACTCGCTTCTTCACCTAGAAACAGGCTGGGCTACATGCTCTCTCTAGGATTCCACATCTATATCAAGTTTCTGGATGATCTACAGAGACCGAGACTTCTATGAACATCCCGAAGCCACTTGCAAACAAACCAGTGTCCTGGAATCTCTCTGGAGGAGCCAAATGCTAGCAGAAGTACCTTGTCTCCATCACCAGCCCTCAAAGGACATGAAGACTTGGTACCCCTTCCTCTCCTCCTCCTACAACTGCACCCCGAGAGTTGGGAGCTGTGGCTAAGCACCTCTGCCTGAGGTGCACTCAGAGAATGGGTGCACTTGTGGCACGTAAGCACCCGGCACCACATTTAAACTCCCCGGGGAGCTGGGGTGAGAGGGACATGGATGATGCTCTCAGGGGAAGCTGGAGGCTGAACCCTAACCAGCCAGGCGCAGTGCCGCTGCAGATGGCCATGTGCTCCGAGGGAACAGGGCCTCTGACCCAGACCGATGACCAGGATGAGAGAGGTAGACTGCTCTCCTCGATTCTCAGGGCCCAGACGTGTTCTCCTGGAGAATCTGACTTGGAAAGGGCCCCCTGCACACCCAGTGTGGTCACTGGACAGCAGTGTTGGGGGCTGGAGGGGAGGGTGGGTCCCATTCTACACTGCCCGTCCTCAAGAACTACTATACCTCCAACAAGACTCTAGAAAGGAGAAGCCAATGACCTAGGGCCGTGGTCGGCAAACTGCGGCTCGTGAGCCACATGCGGCTCTTTGGCCCCTTGAGTGTGGCTCTTCTGCAAAATACCACGGCCTGGGCGAGTCTATTTTGAAGAAGTGGCGTTGGAAGAAGTTTAAGTTAAAAAAATTTGGCCCTCAAAAGAAATTTCAATCGTTGTACTGTTGATATTTGGCTCTGTGGACTAATGAGTTTGCCGACCACTGGAATAGGGGGAAATGGACGCTGCAGACCCCGAGTCAGCTTTAAACTAGTTCACAGGCCCATCAGGCTTCGGCCTTTGGTGAGATCTCCCAAACTGGCCTTCAGAGCCCCATGGGAGAGCCCGAGGGACTGTCAACCCTCTTCTCAGCTGCATGTCCTGGAAGATGGCCTTCGGGCCCTGAGAATCTGGGCCTACCCCCCCTCCAGAGATCGGTTTGATACGCACACCCCTCCCCATCCACTAGCACCCTAAGGACGTCCTGGGCCAGGGGGCCAAGGCCACGAGCCTGGCTGGTCACGCAAGTTTTGTTCAGGCCTGTGCCGCTCTCTCCCCTGGTTGTGACTGGGTCCTTCCGCCACAGAGGGTGAGACAGGTGGACTCTCCTTGGGGTGTCACCTTTCACCTCCGGCCGGAGACAGGCCTTAAAGAGACCCCACTTGGCCAAAACCTGGCTGCTTGGGGAATAAAACCATGCGGGTGCGGCTATCCGGAGGAACACGCTGACGTGGGACGGGGTGCAATCAATCCCCCGGCTCGGGCGCCCAGGCAGGGCTGAGGTTACCGAAGGCAGGGAGCCGGGGGAAATCAACATCGCGCTTCCCGACAGAGCTGGGCCGGCACAGAGCCTGGGCTGCTTATTTTGGGGCAGTGCCTCGGCTATGTTTCCTCGAGTGGGGGTAAAATCAACACCGGCGGGCCAAGGGTGAGCATGCCGCTGTGGTGCCAACCCGCAGAAGAGGGAATGTGAGCCTTGGGGGCGGGAGGCGGGGCAAGAGTTCAAGACGGCCACAGGGCTCTTGGTCTACCCCCGCCCCCCACAGCTCTGATGGCAAAGGGTAGTTCGCCTTCCAGAAGCAGCTCCGCAGGCAGCCTCTTCCCTGGGAAACTCCAAAGACAAGCGGTTCTCACACCGGCAGCTCTCCGGCGGGGGCCCACGCACACCTGAGTGTAGTCACCAGGAACAGGAGTCCACAAGGCTTGGAGCCTCAAGGCCCGAAACGCTCAGATGACACTGTCACCTTCCAGGAAATCGCCTCACGCTCTGCTTCTGAGTGCCACCCCGTGACCTGCAGCCTCTGGGGGTGCTGGCTCCTCATTCATACACAGAGAGGATCGGGCGGAGGAAGAAAAAGCCTTGCCCTGCAGAAAGCAGCTCACCTGGTGCCTACTCGGCCGGAAACTGGCTCTCAGACACCTGCTTTGCTCTCCATACAGGGAAGCCCAACCATTCATTTTCTCATTCATTCACTCATTCATTCAACCAGTGTTTACTAAGCATCTACTATGTGCCACCCCCTGTTCTAGAAACGGGGAGGGGGCGGGTACCGGAGTGAGCAGAACAAGGTTGCTGTCTGCATAGAGCTTTCGTTCTAGTGATAATAATATGAATAGGTTAAGTGCTCACTGAGTATGGGTGCCATTCTAAATGCTGGTCTCAGATAATCCTCAAAACAACCTTAGGGAGGTACGATGCACACCCCAATTTACAGGGGAGGAAGCTGCAACACAGCCAGAATCCCTGGTGATGGCGGCTTCAAACCCACTTAACACAGCGATGCTTTCTGCCTCCCGAGCTCTGTGAGCATCGGCGATGCCGTTTCCTGACAGCGAACACCTCGGGGTCTGTCTTGAAAGCCGTTTGGGGCGAGGACAAGCGTGGCTCTGCTCACAAATGGAAAGAGCCTGCAGGCTTTCTTAGGACAAGACACACAGAATCCCAGGACAGAAAGGAGAGGGGTTATCTTTGTGAAGCTCTTTCTAGTTCAAGGAGCAACAAGCTGGTTGGAGGGCACTCTACCCCCCAACCTTTCTGAGGAGGCCAGACGTCATATTTCCCCCATTGTATATGACTATGAAAGTAAAGAAAAACCCAGAATGGTGTCAAATGAAGAAGAAAAGTTCGGTACTACCTGGTATGAGCCATCTAGTTGGTCGGCCAGAGGAAGACCAGCTCTGTGAGAAGCCAGTAGTGTGGGGAACTCAGAGCTGCCTGCCAGGATTAACCACACAAGTTCTCAGAGTCTTTAGCATGCTCACATTCATGTGTCTCTCCACTCCACAGCAAGGATATACTAGGCAGCATTTCTACACTTATTTGACCTTACAATTTGTGTGTGTATGTATGGGGGTGGGGGGTGGGAAGGGGAAGGAGGTAGGGTACAGAACACATGCTAGAAGCCCAGGGGACCAGAATTCCAAGGAACATGAGGCTGGGAAATGCCGGACTCACTAAAACCACTTTCTCTACCCAGAAACACTTGTCTCCTGGGCACATGTCTGAGGATGTATGAACTTCAGCAAGTACCTTAGCTATGAGGTTTCAGAGGGTCAATCATGTTAGAGCAAGCATCAGGAGGCCCTTGGCAAGGTTTTAGAGACTTTTTTTTTTGGTAGGGGAGGCTGTAGAAGGGAGGAACATCAAAATATCAGCACTAGTAAAGTGAAATAAAAAAAAAAAAAAAGCAGGTTCAAGTTTGCGCTCTGCCATTGTCTTGCTGTGTGCCCTCAGGCAGATCCTTACCCTCTCTGGGCAGCAGTCCCACTCACCTTCTGCAATAGATGGGAAGGGACCAGATGGCTGGCCCCCTCCCTCCAGCTCCCACATTCTCTTTCTTGCTCTGATCTGCCGTCCAAATGGGGGGCGTGTTTGGGGGCAGCCACATGGATGACGCTGTAACTGAGATACACCTGTCTCCTGGCACCAGGTTCCACCTTGCCAGGGGCCCTGCCTTGCTGGGGGGTGGGGAGGGTATTGAGCCTCAAAGGAAAAGAGGCCCCTTTCGAAATACAAATTGGTTTCCCAGAGGATCGAAAATCCTTGAATTCAGATGCCAGTGCCTAGTAGCAAGCCTGGCAATTTTTGAAAGAATCACAAACGAGCCCCTTGAAGAAGCTCTGAGCACAGTCTGCATTCGAATGTACTTAAATGGCTCAGAAGGCAAGGGGTTGTTCACACTCTCCCTTGACCCAGTCCTTCCCAAGTGTTCCCCCAAACCCTACTATTTTTCCAATCCCCACTCCTATCTCCTCCCCAGTTCCCGCTGCTCCCTGCCAGTCCCTAAGCACCTCCACATCTTGTCAGGGCCCCTAATCCCATACACTTCCTTCATGTCCATTCCTACCTCTTGACCTTTCCCAGAACTGCCCTATTCTTCCCAATACCTTGACACTGTACCCAGCCCTTCCTGTTCTTCGTAATCCCCCATTCCTCCTTTTTATTCATTCGACAAATATTTAATTAAGCACACAGAATGTGCGGTGCTCTTTGAGGTTCTGGGTGCACAGCAGAAACAAAGACACGGACCTGGCTCTCAGGGAACACAGTCCAGAAAGGGAAACAGAAATGAACAAATGCCTACGTGAGAGGTGGCGATAAATGCAGAAGAGCGAAGCAGAGCAGGGGGCAGGGAGGGATGAGGAGTGCTATTTTAGGGCAGGGTGTCACAGAAGGCCTCTTGGAAGAAGTGACATTTGGGCAGAGATCTGAATGAAGGGAGCCCCTCCTCTGGGTAAGAGTGAGTCTGTTCTGAGCCGCTCCCAATGGCTCTCAAGGCCAGCCATCATGGGCTTCAGCAGGTCGAGAGCCGGCCATGGAGAGGCTGGGCTGGGCCTGCACAGGGACTGACCCAGTCCCTCACAGTCAGCCAGCCAAACTGCCCACCTGCCATGGGCCGCGCATCCTCATTCTCCTTGCCTCTGGCTGTGTCTTTGAGTCCTTTATGATATATCCCCAAGGGGAGGGTTCACCAGACAGGAAAAGCTGAACAAAGCCTGTTTCTGGACAGAGCAGGCGGCCAGGGGGCCTTAGTTGCCCTGGCTGTGAAATGCGAGGGATGGATGGTCTCTGAGAGCCCTTCCAGCTCTAAACCACTGCCTGGCTGTGGACATGCATGAGCCAGGTTTCCGGGAAGAGGCAAAGAAAGACACAGGGAATGGAGATCCCTTGTCTAAGAGCCAGTGCACCGCCTCTACTCGCTCGTCGGAGAGGATGATGGGAAACTCAATTCCGGAAGCATGGCCCCGAATAGAGGTACTTCTCCCAGGCCCTTAGCTCTCCAACATCCAAGTCTGGTGGGCTGCCTGACCGGCGTGGCTCAGTGGTGGAGCGTCGACCTATGAACCAGGAGGTCACGGTCTGATTCCCAGTCAGGGCACATGCCCGGATTATGAGTTCAATCCCCAGTAGGAGGCAGCTGATCAATGATTCTCTCTCATCATTGATGTTCCTCTCCCTCTCCCTTCCTCTCTGAAATCAATAGAAAACAAACACACACAAAACAAAAACAAAACACCAAGTGTGATGGGCTGACTCACCGTGGTCCATTCTGCATACCGCACTGGACCTCTGGCTCAGATAAAACAAATCCTAAGGGTTATCCCAGCAGCTTCCGGGATGTTTTATTCTCTTTGCACCCACTCTGGTTGGGGATGAAGGGCAGAGCTATAAAATCTGCTTGACAGGCAACCCCTTATCAGGGGGCGGGGCCAGGCACTGTTTGCTGAAGGCCCTGTGCGCCCAGGTGCTGCCACCACCCAGGTCTGACACAACAGATGGTTCGGGTTTGGAAGTGAACATCCCGTTTCCTCTGGACAAGCCGTGTTTGCACAGGGACAAGTGGCATGAGAGCCCCACACCAGGCCCCGCCGTGGCCTTTGCTCACTGGGCTGGAGACTCCGGGGTGTACAGAGCTCACACTGGGAGCATACCACCCATAAGGTAACTGCAGAGTGGCCGTTTCAGTTGAAGTTAAAAAAAAAAGTATGTCCTGGAAGTGACTAACTAATCAAAAGCATCATTTTTATAGTAAAACCAACAAGAGGAGTTTGGTTGACTATATGAACGCAATGCAAAAATTCGTATGAATTTCAAAATGAAAAGCCAGATGTCAGAGGAGCTGGGGGCCTGACGTGCGCTGGGTCAGGCCATGCCCTTAGACTTCCCTGGGCACACGCCCCGTGCGCAGCCAGGAGGGCGACGTGGTGGGAGAGCCTGGGCGGCTCTGGGAGTGTACGGAGTTGGGCTTTTGCTTACTCCACAGGTACTGTGTGCCTGCCATGTGCCAGCCACGGTTTTAGGCACTTGGGATTAGAAGCACTTGAGTTTCTGGGCTGTAAGGTGTTTTTTTTTTTTTTTTTTTAAATCCGTATAACGGAGAGAATGAAACTTACCTCATTGGGTTACCGCGAAGATTAATCACATGTATGTATGTATGTATGTTATGTATGTATGTAGCATCTCCTAGAACCGTGCTTGGTTGTCAGCAGAGATCTGATTCCTCGCAGCTCTGTCCCCCAACCATGGTAAAGCGAACAATGGTATCTTCCATCAAAGCAGATATTCTGTAAAATTACGCCCCTCCCACCCTCGAAGTCCTCCTTGCAAGCAGTAAAGTCATTTTCCATTTCTCTCCCATCACAAAACCTCACTAAGCAGTATTAGGTTACAGAGAAAAGGCTAATCTGGTCAATCAACAAGTACTTACTGAGCCTCCTACTATGTGCTCAGCACGCAGCTGAACAACATGCAGTCTTTTCTTTGCTCCCCTGGAGCACATGTGGGGGAAGACAGATAACAAACAAAAAATACTCAGACTTGTCAGGTGGCAGTACCTTTAAGAAGCAGAAAGCAGGGTAAGCCAAGAGGCAATGACGGTGGGGGTGGGCTGCTGACTTACAGGGGGTGGGTGGTTTGCAAAGGCCCGTGAAAGTGACATTTACACAGACCTGAAGGAGCGAGGCAGCCAGGCAGGGAGATGTGCTCGCAGCACGCAGCAAATTAATTAGCAGCCTTGGGGCTTGAGACCAAGTTTTCTGACCACCCACTGTGCTCCCCGCTGCACCAGCTCGAGGCCAGCAGGCCCAAGTCGGGGGTAGGGGTAACATGGGAGGGAGTACACCACCGGGACCCACAGGGCAAGGAGGAAAACACTGCAATTTCTAGTTAACTTCTATTTTGCTATTTGTTGTTAGGCATTTCAATACACATGATATAAGTCTATTTTTATTATGTTATTCATAACATTATAACATATATAACATAATTACTGTATAATAATCTATGTGTAATATAAATATATATTAAAATATATAAATGCATATATGTAACACAGACTCCAACATCTTTTACTGAAGTGGTGCGTAATCGGAGCTCTCTGGGACCCCCGCTGCTCCCAGTGCACCTGGCTGGGCGCTGACTGAGCCAGCTTCCTCTCTGTGCACCGGCAATACACAGACTTGTGCAGACGGAGGCCGGCTGGCCTTCCTCCCTGGCTCTGGAAAGTGCCGGCAGCCCCGGAGCAGTGCTCGGGGTATCTGGGCGTGCCAACTCTGGGGTGAGAGCTTCCTGTCAATCCTGCTATGCCACTCCAGGTAACCAAGGCCAGCAAGGCCCCTCGGTCCACGGGAGCCAGGCAGATGGCAGCTACCGCGGCAGTCAGGTGCTCCTCCCGCCTCCCCGACGGTGGATGATGCATCTGGTGACTCTCAATCCCCGTTGCACTGCTCATATCACCAGAAAGAAAGGCTAAAAGGCTGCAGATGGAGATAAACACCGCCCCCCACCCCCAGCCTCATTAGGTTAGCAAACTAACAATAGTAATACAGCCAGGGAAAGGGGTAGGGGGAGTTTAAGGATCTGCTGAGTCAGAAAGATCACAGTCCTTACCGCTGAAGTACAATAATGCCTTCGATTGGGAAGGGAGCAAATGACCCACACCACAGGCCCCGGTGGCTGGGGGACTGCGAGGGGGAGGCGGGAGCCATGGGCTCACTCTCTGATATGCGAGGACCACGCACAGAACCAGCCGGCAGCGGCCACTGAGCCTGGGCTCCTGTGGAGCCATGCCTCCCGGGCCAAGCGCGTCACACATGCGGAAAGCAGGCAGGTGGTGAGACAGGAGGAAATGGAGGAGCCTGCGGCGGTGGCCAGAGAATAACACTCTCGAACGCAATGCCATGTATTTCTTTCTTCTTTTTAAAAATACTGTCCAGGCCAATAAAACGAAATAAAACAAGCGAAAAGCTCCCCCTCATCAAACAAACAGACGCGCACACACACCACAAAAAAGCCACACCCATGCAACACATCTCTGCTTTGGTCTGCAGGCTTTCCAAGTAAAGACCCACTTTTCAAATCCCAGGAGATGTAGAGTGATGATGAGGGTTGATGGGCAGCACTGGCAATGGTTAGGCTTCTGGAGTGGCGTCGAACCCAACTATGTTCTAATTCAACTCCGCCATTTCCTGGCTGTGCAACCTTAGCTAAGTTTCTTAGCCCCTTTTATCCTCGGTTTATGCTCCTATAAATGGAGAAGAAACCACCAAATGAAGAGCTATTGGAAGGATTAGCACTTCAACGAGGTAAAGGACACCAGTGCCCAGAACTTCCAAAATTCATGTCTAATATATACTGAGTGGCTAGATTATTATGGTCTTTGAACGCATAATAATCTGGCCACTCAGTGTGTATGTGTGTATATGTATACATATATACGTGTGTGTATGTATACACACACACACACACACACACACACACACACATATTAGAGGCCTGATGCATGAATTCATGCATGGGTGGGGTCCAGCCAACCTGGCCAGGGGGAGGGGACATGGGCAGTTGGCCGGCCTGCCTGCTGGTTGAATTCTTGGTCGAGGGGACAATTTGCATATTAGCCTTTTATTATATAGGACAGACACTGAGTGGCCAGATTATTATGCATTCACAGATCATAATCATCTGGCCACTCAGTGTTTATTAAACATTAACATGATCCCAACAGACCAAAATCCTCCCTCCACTGCCCTCTCCTCCTCCCCACCTCTAATCTTTCCCACCTCAGTGGGTGTCACTGCTAACCACCCTGTTACTCAGACCAAAGACCTGGAAATATTCCTCCAGTTCTCGCCTCCTCACCCTCCACAGCTGGGCGGAGGTGAGCTGGAGCTGGCTCAGGCTGGCTCACAAGAGCTAACTTCACGGCCACATGAGTAGCCTCAAATCAGCCATGGTGGGAATATTACACCATATACATGGGCACGCTCTACCCTCCCAGCCTGGCTGCCTAGTCACCTCTGTCCTGACCATAAGTAGGCCTTATAGACTCCAGCCCGGGTCCTGGTTTCCAGCCCCTCTCACCCACCTGGGAGGCCATGGTGGCCTTCTGCCAATCTCCCTGCTTCTGCTCTTGCCCCTCCTATGCCCATCCTACACACAGCAGCCAGAGTGAACTTGCAGTCTAACTCAGATCATCTCTCTCTTCTAATGAACTCCCTCCAATGGCTTCTCAACAGACTCAGAAAAAAATCCTTGAGGGCCCTTGCCTGCACGGTCGCCCCTTTCTGGCTCCAGCTCATCACATGCGCACCACAGTCTCTGTCTTTATACTCTAGTTCCTTCCGCTTGGGAAGTGGTTTCCCGGATCCTTGCATGGCTGCCCCTCTCTCATCCTTGGTGGCTAAGCTCACGTTACACTCCTTAGAAAGCCCTCCTTGACCACCATAGCCAAAGCAGCTCCGAGCCATCTCCCATCAGCTCTCCTCTTGGATTCTCTTCATGGCATCCAGTACCTGCAACTTACTCTGTGTGTGTGTGTGTGTGTGTGTGTGTGTGTGTGTGTGTGTGTCTTCCTGAAACTAGAACGGCAGCTCCCTGAGGGAAAGGCGTCTGGCTCTCTCATTTACAGCAATATCACCAGTGCCTAGAACAGTCCACACAGCAGACACTCAATAAGCACTCGTCTCACCGATAAAGGGGGCCGCCATGATTATGCCACAGTCTTACCCGCTGCTTCCCGGCTGGAATGAACTTCATCATCCCATCAGAAGGCAGGGCAGTTGGCTCCAGCCCCATCAGACCTGGGCAGGCCCAGATGCCGATCTGACAACCAAATGAAGCTTAGATGCCACTAGTTGGGGCCCAAATAATTCCCGCTAGTACCCTCTGGGTGACCAGGGACAGTCACCACTTCCCAACCTTCATTTCCTCCTCCATAAAACTGGGAAAAGCACGCCTGCCTCAGCGGAGTCATGTAAGTCGATGTAAGCAATAGACCAAAGTGCTATGCCCTGGCCTGGCACACAGTAGGGACACACCTCAGTTTCCCTTTCAAGGGACCACCCACCACATGCTCCATTTCTCCAATGAGCTACCCGGTACCCCTGACACTGACACCTGACTATTTCTTACCTAAACAAGAATAATTCAGATTATCCTCCTCAAACGCCCAGACACAACAACGAAACCCTAACGCCAAGGAGACAGCATCAATGCCACATTCTGCTCTACGGAGATACAATGGCTTTGCCTGTGGCGGCCTGGTGTCAGGGGCCGCCTGGCACAGCCTTGGGGCCCAGAGACACTGGGCGCCACCCATCCTGCCTTCGCTGGCTCTCTTGGAGAGAGAGGGTACTACCAGCTGCCCAGAAAGATCTCACCAGCTGCCAAGCTGCACTGAGCTCAAGGAGAGGCAGCGCGCCGGTCCCCGAGGCTGAGGTGAACATTCTCGAGCCATCCTTCGGAAAGGGGCCTGGAACCCAGGGTGACTTGGGATCCCGGAGGTGTCCAGATGGGCGTGGATGGGGCCACTGAATTCCAAGGAGCCAAATGGTGCCCAGTCCCATATGTGGTAAGTGTGTAACGGGCAGACTGAACCCAACTTCACTGACTCCGCCAGGCAGTCTTACATCAGAGCAGAGGCGCACTGATGCAGGCCCCGGTGGGCTCCGGCCGGGCTGCTGCCCCCCCTGGGGAGCTGCCTCGGAAATCTACAGGAGCCCAAGCAGCAGCCGCAGACAGGCCTTGCCCAAGGCCACCTCTGGGAAGGAAGGGAGGGGGCTCTCTTCCATGTTGGTTCTGTCTCTCCAAGGCTGTGCCTGGGGCCACATTCCACACCCCTATCCCCCTGGACCGGCCTCGGGCTTGGCTGAGACCACAGCGTGGAGAAACCCCCACAGAAGTGAACACAGCCTGGTGCGGAGGAAGACATACTAATACAGGAGGCAGAGGCTGCGTGCTGGGGCTCTGCCGTTACCAGTCGCCTGAGCTGCTTTCTTTTCCACCGAGCCTCCGATTCCCAGCTGTGAAACCAGGAGAGAAGAGCATGGACTGGTGATCTCTAAGAGCCCCTCCATTTCCGACATTCTCCAAGTCTAATGGTGCTCATACAGGTCATTCATTCTTTCTGGTTCTGGTTATTCATTCAACATGGACTTGCTGAGCATCATTTCTGGACCAGGCACCGTGTTAGGTACCACAGGGGGATGAAAGAGATAATGAAACTGCAGTCTTTTCTCTCAAGGAGTTTCCAAACTCATTCCTTGGGCAAGTTACTTGCCACATCCATGTCTCCGTTTCCTCGACTATAAAACAGGTTTGGTAACAATTCCCGCAGCGAACACTAAGCAGGCGTTACAAGTGTTGCCGGGACCCGTGCCGAGGGCCTTCACCAGCAAGCCTCGCACCCCGAAGATGGGCTCTCCCCCCAGGTCCCTGCGAGGACCAGAATGAGGGCCCCCCAGGGATGTCCACACCCTAATCCCTGGAACCCGGCCTGGCAAAGGGGCTTTGCAGATGTCATTAAGGTTATGGATATTGAGATGCAGAGATTATCCCGGACAATTAGATTAGGTGGGCCCCATCTAATCACAAGCATCCTTCAAGCAGAAAACCCTTCCCAATTGGGTCAGAGAGAGAGACGCCATGACGGAAGCGGAAGCAAGGAGATGTCACGGAGAAGGACCCGACTCCCCATTGCTGGCTCTGAAGGCGGAAGGGGGCCCCAAGCTAAGGCATGTGGCAGCCGCTAGAAGCGAGCCCAGCCCTTAACTGTTCACCCAGGAAGAAAAGGGGACTCCTACAACCTCAAAGAACTGAATTCTGCCAACGAGTAAGAAACAGAGTCTCCCCTGGAGGCTCCAGAAAGGAAGGCAGCCTGTGGACACCCAGAGTTTAGTCCCGGGAGACCCGCACCAGACTTCTGACCTACGACTGTGAGATAATAAATTGTGTATTGTTTTAGGCCATGAAACTTGTGGTAATGTGGGACAGAGGGAACAGGAAGCGAACAGAGTTACTCCACATGCAGAAGGTGCTGGAGTGGGTGCTGGGCCCCAGTGCCTGCACTCTATGTACCTGGATGCCCAACCGCCCCTCGGTGCTCATCTCACAGCCAGTGCATGACATGATGCCAGCTTGCCATGCCTGGTACTGCCCGGTACACAGATGTGCTCAAAATATACGTATTAGCTACGGCTTCACTTTCATCATTGGTCCATACAATCCAGTAGCAAAGCTATGTCTCGTTGTTTCTCGCTTGTCAATGAAGGGGCGGAGGACATGCTCTCCCAGGCTCGGTGGCTCCTAGGCTGGTCCTTGGCTCTCTCCATTCTGCATTTCCACCTCAGACAGGATCCCCCGTGTCCAATGAGCACACGTGAGGGGGATAAGATCTCACGGGGGAATGGCTTGTAGGCTCTCTTTTTTTTTGGGGGGGGGGCACCAATCCAGGGCATTTCAGGGCTTCAGGGTTTAGGGGGGCACTGTGATAGATGATCACATCACCCTGGCTGTAGAGGGGCAAACCCTGGGCCCGTTCACAGGTTCATTTGAAGGATCCCTTAGAGGGGCAGCCCACTACCTCCTGCTGCAACAACCCTAGGGTTCTACAATTTCGGGGGGACAGGGGGTTCCCTACCAGCCTCATAGGTCTGCTGCAGGAATCACGAGAAGGGACTGCAGAGCACGTTGCAAGCCAAGGAGGCTGCCTCACTTGCCCTCCTCAGAACTGTGAACACGCGGCTGCTCCCTCCCTCCCACGGACATGCTCTGCTCTTAATTAGACTCCCATAAAGATCTCTCCTTCGAGATAATCATAGACTCTCAGGGGCATGCCACTCTTAGCTGTCAGCATCCTTTAGGAAGACCTTATAAAGGCTTTCAACCTCCTGCTCCTCTCCAAGCTGAGCTTTCTTCAATCCCGCTGCAAACTTCTCTGCTCGACTCCCAGCTCTTCTCCCAAGTCTCCCCCACATCCCACCCAGCAGCCTGCCATCCCCACACGGAAGTAGAGCGCTTAGCATCTCTGGGAGCACCCGTCTCTGGCCACCTTTCTCTCTGTCTTGGTTTCCTTCACCAACCCCGGATGGAAAAATTAAAGACCACGTGACACCGGCATGTGGACACCTTTGCCGAAAGGATAACAGTGACCACGTCACACCCGTGCTCCCATCTCCCGGTTCACCGTGACAAGCTGCCTTTGGAGCACGGACAACTGTTCTCAAGGAACAACACTCTCATCTCATGACCTGGTCCAGGGTTTTTCTACCTGCCATCCACGAACATGGAGGCAGGGTGTGGCAGGTCCCTGGGAGACTGCTAACAAGTTGACAAACCTTGCTTCTTCAAATTCAAAGATGCAGGGGCATTTTTCCGAGGAGACTCTGCATAGCGTCCATCAGTTTCTCAAAGGGTCTGTGACCCCAAAGACATCAAGAACCCCCGTTTTTAAGACCCTACACTCCTCCAGGAGGCTCTGAATCCTTGGAGGAGAAAGTTCAAGTATCATTCTATTCTGCAAGCCTGGAATTATCATGGACCCTGGTCAGAGGCGGGTCACAGTAAATGACGTTTAAAAGAATCATGTTTGAACGCACGGCCCAAGGTGACTTCTTCATGGGCGGAGGAGAGAACGCATGGAGGAGATGGGGTGAATTTTTGCAAGCAGGTGGACATGATGGCGGTCTCCCAGGCTAGGAGGCTGCGTCCCAGGGCTGCCTCCAACTTCAGTTTCTTTACCTGCACAACAAGGCCAGAGTTGCCTGGCCGGGGTGGCTCCATGGTTGAGCATCGACCTATGAACCAGAAGGTCACGATGTGAATCTCGGTCAGGGCACATGCCCGGGTTGCAGGCTCGATCCCCAGTGTGAGGCGCGCAGGAGGCAGCCAATCAATGATCCTCTCTCATCATGGATGTTTCTCTCTTTCTCTCCCTCTCCCTTCCTCTCTGAAATCAATACAAATAGATTAAAAAGAAAGCCAGAGGCACGTGTCCTGCATGGCTGTTGGAGGAGCTCTGGAGGTTTCGCAGAAATGCTGGGGTGGAGGAGTGCTGTCCGTGAGCGTCCCCATCTCCTGCCCTTCCTGCTGGTGCTTCTTGCCAAACGTACTGCAGCAGGGCACGAATGCCCTGCTTCTGTCTGCTCCGCCACTTCCCCGCCTACACTTCCCTACAACTCACACCCCTGTAAGCACCGAGAGGTGGGTGACAGTCCCTCCCCACCTGCCAGGAAAGGCGCTGGAGGCCCAGTCACAAATCACCTCCTCGCTCAGGAATGCCGGAGCCAGCCGGGCACCCACGCGGGACAGGGCAGCTCCGCTCAATATAAGGGGGCAGGGAGGAATGAAGAGGAAGCCACGGTGGGATATGTGAGAGAATGTCCTAGCCCCGTGGTCGGCAAACTGTGGCTCGCGAGCCATATGCGGCTCTTTGGCCCCTTGAGTGTGGCTCTTCCACAAAATACCATGGCCTGGGCGAGTCTATGTTGAAGAAGTGGCGTTAGAAGAAGTTTATGTTTAAAAAGTTTGGCTCTCAAAAGAAATTTCAATCGTTGTACTGTTGATATTTGGCTCTGTGGACTAATGAGTTTGCCCACCACTGTCCTAGGCCACCTGGGGCCAGGCACAGCTTCTCCGTTGTTTTGGCAATTCCTAGAATATCGGAAGTACCTGGGCATGTGGACTGAAATGCAAGCTCACCAAGGCTCATCTCAGATCGTGAGCTGTCCGGCATCCCCCTGCCTCCGTGTGAGTACATGGCTCTTCCCTCCCGGAAACATACCTGCACAGTCTCTGCCCCTTATCAGACTTTACCACGTGTCCTCATGAATGTACTTAGATGTTTAACCCATCTTTTTTGATGTTAAGCTACTCAAGATTAAGATCCGCCCAGCCAGGGTGGCTCAGTGGTTGAGCATTGACCCATGAACCAGGAGGTCACGGTTTGATTCCCGGTCAGGGCACATGCCCTAGTTTCAGGCTCGATCCCCAGTAGGGGGGGCACGCAGGAGGCAGCCCATCGATGCTTCTCTCTCATCATGATGTTTCTAACTCTCTCTCCCTCTCTCTGAAATCAATTAAAAATATATTAAAACAAAACAAAACTGGATGCATAAAGAGCCAACACTTGACTTGCCCCCGTAGGCAGTGCAGAAGCCACTGTGTCAGCCGGGTGTGATTTTTTAGAACCCAGGTTCATAGCAGCAGGATGCCGAGGCTCAACCTGTGGCACCTGCACCCTGGATTTAATACGCACGCTACCTGGCTGCCAGCGTTGAGCAGGACCAGCTGTCCTGTTCAAAGGGACTATGCAGCGCTCACCTTGAATTGAACGAGGATACCCAGTCTGTCTCTTTTTCGCTGCATTTAAATCACAGAGCTTGCGATTGATGCTGCAGCAGAACTCCGAGGGCAAGGGCATGCCACGGGGGACCTTTATTTATTAGTTACACTCGAAAGATGAAAGGTTTCGGGGTAAAAAAAACTTACCAAATACAGCAAATAATCGATCTCAAGCCCTGAGTCATGGAAAATATAGCTAGTCGTGCACGAAGCAGTTATGTTCAATGAAACCTGTTCTGTTTTTTATGTGTGTGTATGTGTCAGTTTCTGCCTAATAAAGATGTCCTGCAAGACTTAGCAGAGGGCCTTGCCCAGGGTAAGTTTACTGCACACCTGAGCCCTGAGCGAAGTGCTTTACCTGGATTGAGTCGGCTAATCCTTAGGACAAGCCTATGGGACAAGTGCTGTCAGTGTCCTGTTTTATAGCTGAGGAAACAGAGGCACCGGGAGGGCAGCAATGGACCCAGGCAGTCTGCCTCGAAAGCAGGCGTCCTCAAACTTTTTAAACAGGGGCCAGTTCACTGTCCCTCAGACCGTTGAAGGGCCGGACTATAGTTTTTAAAAAAAAACTATGAACAAATTCCTATGCGCACTGCGGGCCCGGGACGCGTCGGCTGCTAAGCAGGACAGGCAGCGGCACCCGGCGGGCCGGATAAATGTCCTCGGCGGGCCGCCTGTGGCCCGCGGGCCGCAGTTTGAGGACCCCTGCTCTAAAGCCTGCACACCGAGCCATTGGGCGTTAACGCTCCCGACAACCCGGCTCTCGTTCGGTGGAGTGAAGCAGGGGTGAGGGGTGCACCTGTGGTCAGTTTCTATAAGGCCTTCCCATCCACGATGACATTTGTGACCCCCAGCAGGTAACTGAGACCGACATGGCAGGTCTTATCAGCACGTCACAGGGGGTGAAACCCCCGGGGCTCAGCGAGGGACAGGACTTGCGGACTCCTAGCCTGGCCAGCGGCAGGGGCACCTGAACGCTGTGCTTCACAGAGGCAGCCGGGTTTGTGCCAATGAATGGGCCGTGGCCATGAATGCACGTGCCAGGCAGGGGGCTCAGGGCATCTGAGGTGGGTGCTGGGGTCCCTCCACCCGGTTCGTCACTCCCAGGGCACCTGTGGGGGAGGAAGGAGCTTCACGGATGGCCGGCGCTGGCTGCTGAGTAGGGAAACCGAGGCTTTCTGGGGCCTGCCTTTCTCTCCTGAGGGGCCAAACACCTCCCCCAAAGAGTCGCCCTCCCTGGTCCCCAAACAGTCAGACTCTGGGAGACTCGGAAGGGCATTGCTTCCTTTCCCGGGGCCTCCCTTAACTTAACAAAAAACAGTATTACTTCGTAAATAACTGAGATGTAATTTACATAGAGTAAGCACTATAAACCCTAAGTGTACAGCCCTATAGATTTAAAGAACTGAGATGTAATTTACATAGAGTAAGCGCTGTAAATCCTCAGTGTACAGCTCCGTAGATTTTTAATAGATGTGTAACCTGTGTAACTGCTGCCTGGGCTAGGACGTCTCTGCTTTTAGAAGTTTCCCCCTCGCAGCTGAGCCAAGGCCAATGCGACAGGCTCCTCCGCCAGGAGACCAGCAAGACAGGGCGGCCCATACTCTGGGTGCTTGTCTCCTAAAGACCATCCAGAAATGACCGGTCCTGCTGAGGCCATGCAGAGTCAGCCCACGTCACTGCTTCCCTCCCCCGTCCCTCCTCTGCCAGGACACACACACACACACACACACACACACACACGCACACATGCATGCACACACGCACGCACGCAGGAACCACCGCCCCTCACCCTCAAGCGGCCAACCTTGCAGGGGAATAACAGTCCACACGCCCACAAGACAAAGCTCTAAGCCCGTTTGTGACGGAGCTTCCTTTCTGACCCCGCCTTTAAGTAAGATCACACCCCCAAGAACCGCGGACCCCACGCGGGCGCTCTTTTCCCCAGCTCCTTTGCGACGCCATTTACACAGACGTCTTTGGGGGCTCCTCACACACACCAGGCACACGCCCGTCTTAGGGCCTTCGCACTCTCTATTCCCTCTGCCTCCGACACTCTTCCCCGTTGGACATGGCTGGCTCCCTCACCTCCATCAAGTCTGTGCTTGATTTCATCTTCGCAGTGTGGCCCTCCCTGGCCTCCTTTCCTGCTTTACTCTTCCCCGTAGCGTTCATCACCTGGTGACCTACTACATATTTGACGTATTTGTTTACTGCCCGTCCCTCCTCCCCCAATGTAAAAATGCTCCATGAGGCAGGGATTTGCTCAGTTCCAACACTTAAAGCAATTCTGGGTACACAGTTGGAGCTCAATAAATACCTTCAGAGTTAACACACACACACACACACACACACACAAGAACGACGGAAAGCATTTTAACCAAATGGTTTCCACCCTTTATTGCAAGGGCTACAACCAGCTGAAAACAGCCAGGCCGGGGGCCTTGAAAGAAGGAGTGTGGGTCTTAACCAGAAGCAGAAAGTGGGAGTGGCCTGGCTTAGCTGAGTGACCGTAAGTTCTCAGGCAGATGAGCAGACCCAGCGTGCCCACCACCGGGGAGGGTTCCTGGGGGTATCCCTGCCCATCACCCAGTCCGACCCTGTGTGGTACTCATGCGAGCCCACGCCCCTTTACAGAAAGGGCCCAACAGAGCATTTCTGTGGTAGAGGCTTTTCATGCCAGCCTCCTGGCTGCTAAGGCCAGCCCAGCATCTTCTGTAACCAAGGACAGCACCTCACGCTTACCTAGGATCCACGTGGCCAGCAATTTCTGTGAGTGGACACCCTGCCAGGAACCCAGAAGAACAATGAAGAACTCTGAGTCCCAAGCTGCACAACAGTCGCACCTGTCACTATCCCTGACATGCGGAACTTGTGTCAGCTCCTTTATACACACTTAATCCCGTGTCAGCAACAGGCAGAAAGACAGACAAGTCCAGGCACCGAAGCACAAACACTCCAGTCTTAGATACGTGCCCCAGGTCCTCACTTACGTCCTATTTGCTCTTGCCCTACACGCCGTTGAGACAAACCCCGTCATTTCGTTTTCCAGGCCATGGCAGATTCAGAGTAGAAGGGGAATACGCGTGAGGTAGGCACACCGCAAACAGCAAGATGCTACAGGTGCCAGCAAGGGAAGAGATGGGAACTTCTATAAAGCATAGCAGAGCAGAGTTCACCGCATTCCAGGACCGTGGTGGGAGGGCGGGATGGGGGAAGGGGTGGTGGTGGAAAGAGTCTGTACATGGACTGCTCTTAGTGGCCCTGCTGATTCTTAGCACAAATAACTAAAAAACGACGATGTTTAAAGGTTAAATACGGAGGGGCCTTCAGTTACTTCTGTTAACACCAGACGGCTACTTTCTTTTGTGAATGTCTCTCCTGGTTTCTAAAACTCTCCCGGAATGGGTAAGCAGGGTTTGAAAAGAACATTTACATTTTTTTAAAAAAAGTAACCCCCACCCTCTCAAGAAGCCCTGGGACTGGACTTCCGGGCTTTTCTCAGCCGCTCAAGGCCTTCCTCCCATCTGCCGCCAAGCAGCCCCCGTGCGCACCCTCGCGTTTCAGGCCCAGGCCGCGGTCCAGGCTGTCCCTTCCTCTTTGCTGTGACTGCTCATTGTTGAACTCCGGGGCCGCGTCATTTACAGTCACCCCGTGAAGGGCCGTGTGTTCCAGAGTAGGAAGCTGTCACGCTGAATAGAGCACTGCTGGGTTGTGTGCGCAAACAGGCCACTTCACAATTCCTCTGCCCAGCCCGGGTTGGCGGACCTCCTCCTGGCCTGCGGGCCGCTCCCCCCCATCAGCGAGGCTGGGGGAAGGGGTGCTGGGAGGGACCACAACCATAAATTCTCCCCGGTCTGTTGTATAACACATCAGGCTCATAAAACCCCGGCCACGTTTTCAAGTCAGGACCGAAACAAGATGCCCAGGGCAACTCCTAATTTGGTCCCTAGTCCCCAACAAGTTGTGCCCGGATTTTTCTCCGTTGGGAGGGAACTGCGCAGCGGGCAGGGGTGGAAACTGATCTCGGGACTTGCACAGGCACTTGACCCAGGAGCTGACAATAAGCAGGCCTCCGCCCGGGAGTCTGGAGACGCTAGTGCAGCGTGTTTGTGGCAGCTCCGGACCTGCACAGGGCTGGGCCCTGGGAGATGGCGTGGTTGAGGGTTTGAGGCCCAGAGAGGTCTGCGGGAGTCTACGCTGCGTGCAGAAGGTGTGCAGACGGGCATATGCATGACAGCGCAAGAGAGCGTCTCCAAATCTGGGATGTCCTCAAGGCGATGAACCAAGAGATGACCTAAACACGTTTTGGAAAACCTCTCTGAAGCTCAATTTCTTCATCTAGATTATGGAGATAGCCAATAACCGCATCATGAGTGAAACTGATGGTGGATATTAAGCATTTGAAGTAATAGGTGTTCAATAAAGATTATTGCCTTCTCCCCAACCCTTTCTGATTACTCTCCCTTGGGAAGTTAAGGAGAAAGGGGACCCCATTCATTCTTGCTCTGTTACTAGCTAGCCATAGGAACCTAGACAGGTTACTCCCTTGTCTGGGCCCTGCAATCTACAGAGTAACCACTAGACTTTATACAAAATTAAGGAAGGTTGACCAATGCAAAGTCAATATACCAAAAACCATCTGTATTTCTATATAACAGCAACAGACACAAAAAGCAATTCATAACAAGCAATTACAAGACCACCAACTATCTAGCTATACATCTAACAAAAAGCATAGAAAAATACCCCCCACCCCAATACAAATATTTTGAAGAGAAATGATAACAACCGGAGTAAATGGGGAAACCTAACCTTGTCATGGATCAAGAAGACTCGAGATCTAAAGATGTCAATTCTACCCAAACAGATTAGTGGATTCAAAGAAATACCAATCAAAATCCCAATAGGTGTGTGTGTGTGCGTGCGCAGCATAAACTATTCTAACATTTACATGCCAACACAAAGGGCAAAACACTCCTAAAGAGGACCCAGTTGGGGGTGTTTGCCAAACCAAATATCCAGACATGTTATAAAGCCATACTAATCAAGACGGAACGGCACCGACACAGGAATAGAGTCCAATGGAACGGAAGAGAGAGCCAGCAGAAAGGTCCTTGCATACAGAAACACTTGACTTAAGGCCCAGCTGGCTCTACAGAACAGCGGTGCAAAATGGCCTTTGCAACAAGCAGAGCTGGGACAAATGGGTAACCATGTGGGGGAAAATAAAACTTTCGCCACATGTAAGAATCAATTACAGGTGAATTAAAACAAAGAAAGATCTGACTACAGTAAAAATGAGAACTTTTTTTTTAATCACATTAGCAAAGTGAAGACCTAGAGAACAGGAGGTAATATTTGCAATGAATCCATTTGGGAAAGGACTAGTTTTCCATAACATATAAAGAACTCCCACAAATCAATGAGAAAATTACAACCTAAAAAGAAAAAAAAGGCGACAAAAAAACAGGTGATTCACAAAAGAGGAAATCCAACGTCCATTACATATATAAAATGTTGTCCACTTCATTAGTAGTCTAGAACAGGTAAAGTCAAACCACAACCAGGTACTACCACTTACCTGTCAGTTTGGCAAAAATTAAAAAGCTTGGCAATATCAAATAGGAGCAAGGATTTGGAACGACAGACACTCTCTCTGCTAGTGTGAGTATAAAACGGAATAACCACCTTGGAAAACACGGTGGCATTATCTAACCCAGCTGACAATTCCCAGCAATCCCACTTCACAAATGCATGTGCCTCAGGCTCTGTCTAACCAGGTATGCACAGCAGCATCCTCCATTATAACCCAAAGGCACACCAACAGTCCAACGGATAAGTAAACTGCAGTATACTCATAGCTGGCACACAGCAATGAATGCTATTTAGCAATGGAGTGGATAACACCGGGTAGGGCAAAAGTAGATTTACAGTTGTTTGCATGGAAAATAATACAATAATTCAATAATTAATAAAGAATAACACAAGAATAAACTCTGTGTTTCGCCTACTCACAACTCCGAGCCTACTTTTGCCCCACCTTGTGTAAGAGGACACCAACAGAGGGGGCCAAGTCAACAGAAAAGCAAGGAGACACCATGAAAGTCAAGGTCGTGGGAGTGAGGGAGGCTACTGTGACCAAGAAGGGATATTTAGAGAGCTTCTTGGATTCTAGCAATGTCCTAGATTTCCACCTAGTGATTGTTACATGAGCACCTGCTTTTAAAACATGAGTTAACCGTGGAAGATTACCACACCTTTTGCATGTATATTAACCTGTGTCATAACAAAAATGCTTTTTTTTGGTTAAAACGAAAAGACAGTTTCAACGTTACCTCCTCCAGAAGCTTTCCCATATGGCACCAAGCCAGGGGCTACTTCAGCATCCTCACCTCACAGCTGGCCGTAATGCCTAAAACTGGACGGCACCTCCACCCTCGAGGGCAGGGATGGGCCCTGTCTTGGCTCACCACTGTATCCTGTGTTGATCACGTGGTAAATGCTCCATAAATATTTGCTAACTTAATCAGTGTCTGCACTGAAAGATGTGAGCTGGCGAAAGTAATTAGCCCTGAACCAATCAATGACAGCCAGGAAGGAGGTACTGAGCGATGTGATGGAAGGAGAGGCACCCCCAGAGTCAGAAAAACTGGGACCTAGCTCCTCGTGTTCCGGCCACGTCACCTTCAGGAAATCGCCTTTTTTCCTGATAGTAAAAATGATATAAATAGCTACTATTTAGTGCATTTGAACCCTGTGCCTTTAGCAGTGTTACCTCATTTAATCCCCATAGCGTATCTGCAAGGTGTTTATTTTTCATCCCTTTTTACTGATTAGGAAACAGGTTCAGGGAGCTTACATAATTCCCCCAAATCACACTGACAGCAAAAAAAAAAGCAACGCCAATATCTCCAAAATGCATGCTTCTGATTCTGAGACGCCGACTCCATTTCACCTCCGTTTCTTCACCTGTAAGAAGGGGATGTGGGGATTCTGTGCAGCCTGACACGGCTGCTTCAGGCTTGAAGGAGGCCGTGAAGGTAGAAGCGATGCTGTCAGCTGTAACTTAAAGCACCACTCAAATGCAAGACATATGCAATGAGCACCGACCATGGGCCCCCCCAGATGGCTTCTCCCCACAGCGAGCTTTCACGCCAGTTGTAAAGGAAAGCTACGTCAACAGGAAAACCAGGAACACGCGCCAATAAGCTGATTTTAGGAAGCCACCGGGAACTGCACGCAAGACAGGCTGAAGACCAGCGGTGAGGGGACGTGCTGCTTGGACTGTGCAACGGAACTGTTGCCACGCGTACGCCTATTTGTCCACTTTCCTCACAGCAGCATACAGTCTGATGAGTTTTATTAAGCATATACAGTTGTGTAATCACCACTATAGGGAAGATGGAATATTTCTATCGCCTCCAAAAGTTCCCTGTGGCCCTTTGTACTCAATCTCTCCTTCCTACGATTCTTAGAAACCACAGATGTCATTTCTGTCCCCACGGTCTTGCTTTTTCTCCAGAATGCAGAGGGATCTTTGTAATCTATAGGCCAGGTCAAGTTGTCCTGTCTTTCAACACCCCCATGGCATTCAGAATGAAACCCAAATGCCTCTCCAGGGCCCCCATGGTGGCTCCTCCCTGCCTCTTTTTTTAATCATCTTGTTGAAAGTGTCCCCCTCTTCCCTCCCCCCCAGCCACCGGCCCCTTCTAGCCTGCCCCGGGTCCCACTCCTTTCCCAGGCCTCTTTAGTCCCATTTTGCATCACTTTTCCTTCCCTATGGTCCAGCCTCCCTGGCCTTCTTTCTGCTCATTTCAGCCTTGAGCCTTTGCATCTTTGATTCCTGCTTCCTCAGATCTTTCCTGACCTCGCGTTCTTATCCCTCATCTCCTCTAACCACTCTGCACCATGTCATCCTGATTTCCTCCGCGAGAACACATCGTGACATGAAATGACCTTGCTTACTCACTCACTCGTTTACTGTCTACCTCCCTTCTCTAAAACTATAAGGTCCTTGAGGCCAGGGGTGGGGTGGGGGTGGGAGGGCTTGTTGGTCTTATTAAGAGCTCTAGTCCTCAAAACGTGGAAAGTGCCAACACACGGTTGGTCATTGGTCGTTGGTAATTCACAGGATGAACAAACAGGTGCCAAAGATGTTAGGGAACAGTGAGGTCCACATGACTGGAACTCTAAAGAAAGGATTCAAAGAAGACGCAGACCTCATGTTGGACGTGGGGGTAAAGGGTGGGAGGAACGGCTATGACTTAGGACCAGGGTCTCCCCACTGCCATTCTATCAGCCCTTCCCCAAAGTCCCCCACCGATGGGGCCACAGAGTGCCTTGGAGACAAAGCAGGTGCCTCCCCGGCCCTTGCCCGTCGGCGCCCTTAGGTGTGTTGCTCTCCAGAGGCAGGGCCTCCCCAGCTCTTCTGGGCGGGAGCCCCTCCACGCAGCCGAGGCTGTTCTGCCTTGTGCTCTGGGCTCCCTGCAGCAATCCGCCCCGTGGAAGAGCAGCACACCATCCTGCTCTTGCAAACGCGGCCAGCATTCCGAGGCCGGTGCCTACCTTGCCTTGCAGGCCTCCGCACGCTCAGCGGAGAGCACACGTGGATGCAACACGCACGGGGTGTCCACAATTCCCTGAGCTGATGTCCCAGTTTTCTTTCTCAATTAGCACTCGGTTTCTGAAAGCTTCATTTTGTTACAATTTATTATCCCAGTTGGGGGTGGCCAAGGGAGAAGGCGGGGAATTCCTTTGCCAGGAGAACATCTGTTTTGCGGGTCAGCAAGATTTAAGCGATGACCTGGAGACACCTCCGGCTCCCGTTCTCCAGCCCCTCTCCCCAGTTGGAGCTACCTAGGAGTCTACTGAAGGCAGGTTTCCCTGCTCACCTCCACAATGGGGGAGCTCCCTCCCGGGGCCCCCCTTCTCCTCTCCACCTGTGTACTCACCCCAAAGGGGTGGCACCCACTCTCATGACCCTACCACACAGGGCAGCTGAGCCCAATTCTCCTCCCAGCTCTGACCTCTCTTGTAAACGCCAGAATGACTTCCTGAGAAAACCACTGAACATTGCGAGCATAACCCAAGCGTTACCCTGCAAGGACCGGAGACGGGCCCTTGTGCTCTGACTTGCTACCTTCTCCCTGTTACCTCTCTCCTGCTCCTACGCTTCCTAACTTGACAACATAACTCCATCGCCCAGGTTCAAGACGGGGAAGACCTCTCTTCTCCATATGTTGACCCGGACACCAGGTCTCAGCTCTTCTTCCTCCAAAATCTCTCCTCCATCCAACTCCTTATTGACCTTCCTACCAATTTCCTAGTTTAGACCAAAAAAAAAAAAAAAAATCGCTCTGTCCCTAAGCCTCTTCTCCAGTGTCCCTTCTCCAAGTTCCACGACATGGTGCCCTACTATCCTACCATGAAGTATGTGGTCAAAGAATCTACCTCTTAGCAAAATGCCCAGGAAGCCCGACAGTCTAGCTCTAGTCTTCCTTTCCAACCACTTCTCGTACTCTCACAAACCCCCAACTCTTGGGTCACAGAAGGCTGTCCACTACTTCCGGGCAGTGCCCTGCATGTTGGTCTCTTACTTCTGTGCTTTAGCTCATACTGTTCCTTCTTCCTGGAAGGCCTTACCCTTTTCATCGGGATGACTCTGGTTGTCAAGGAGAGAATTCCGGCTGAAATAAGTTTATGTAAAAGAAGAGATTTATTGATTAACGTTAAGTGCCCAGTCCATACAGCTACCACCAGAGATGACAATAATATCACCAGATGTCCTTCTTACTTCCTCTCTCCCCATTCCCTCACCCATCTTCCATGGCTCTCTTGTAATACGCAAGCTTCCTCCTTGCAGAAAGCAATGGAGATGTGGAAAAATGGCCAGAGACGGTTCTAGGCTTCCATCATTCCAACCCAGCGAGGGTATTACTGCAATCCCAGACAGAGAGTTTCTTCTCAAAGTAACTAGAACATTCCAGAGAAGGACAGTGACTGGCCTGGCTTGAGTCCCATCCCATCCCTGGGCCAATCACTGTGGCCAGGAGAATAGGATATTGTGAATGGCAAGGCCTGCGTCACGCCCACTTCCATCTTTAAGTGCCAGGAGGCAGTGAGGGGCAGCCCCACCAGAACAGCCTAGAATGAGGGAAGCTGGGCAGAGTAAAACAACGTGTGTCCAGTAAACTCCCATTCTCCACCTAGCTGCCTTGAGGTTTCCTCCTGAGTGCAACTTAAATCCCATCATTGCCTCTTCTCTGCCCTCTGCACTGATTGGTCTCCTCCAAATGACTGAACTCTCTGAGGACAGGAACTGGATCCCGCTGTGATCAGCACAAAGCCTTACCCGAAGGTGTGACTCCAAACATTTTTCACAGTCTGCAATTACTTTGTCCAATTATTTGTTATCCGAGTTATTGTCTGATTCCCTTGGGACATGACCTGCTCTCCACCGAATCTCTAAACACCTAGAACAGTGCCTAACACAGGTGCTAGATAAACACTGGGCAAATGAATACATCAGTAGCTCGAATGGAAGAGATTACCAGTCTTCGGCGTGCCGGTAAATAAGCACAGCTGCTTTTTAATTCCTCCCAATCCACAGAGAAAAATAAAACGTTCTCCCTAAGTTGTCCCTGTTAGGCCTTCATTTTCCCTGTGTCAGGGAAAACACTGCCATCCCACCAGCACCCAAACCAGGAATCCTGGACTCATTCTTGTCTGCATCCTTGACAACTTGGTGCCTTCTCAATGTCCTTCTGATTTATCATCAAATGTGTTCCATTATTCCACTGCCCAAATATCTCTTAAATTGGACTCCTTTTCTCACCCCTACTCTCACTGCTTTAATTCAGTTCTTAATTTTTTCCCACCTGGATCACAGAAATAACTTTCCATCGGGTCTTCTTCTAACCTCCAGACCTGACTCCCTGGTCCAGTCCATGTAGGAGATCTTTCTAAAGTGCCAACAAACTGATCCTGCTACTCATTTCTTAAAAGCCTCCCATGACATCTAATTATAAGACTAAAATCCAAAGTCCTTAGCACAATAGTGAAGGCCACTCATGATCTGATCTCTGTCTCATCTTTCCCCTTTCACCTCTTGACACTTCTTTCACATATTGTTCTCTCAATCAAACCAAATGATTTTACATCCCCGGCATGTTCCTTATGGCGACATATCTTTTTGTTTTAAATCTTTTTATTGATTCTAGAGAGAGGGGAGGGGGGAAGGAGAGAAAGAGAAACATTGAATGAGGGAGAAACATTGATCGGCTGCTTCTTGCATGCCTCCTACTGGAGATACGGCCCACAGCCTGGGCATGTGTCCTAACTGGGAATAGAACCGGTGACTTCTTGGTTCATGGGTTGACACTCAACCATTGAGCCACCCTGGCAGGGCTGATGATGCCTCTTAGTGCCTTTGCACATGCTGGTCCCTCTGCCTGGGATTCCCTTTTCCCACCTGGCTAACTTACCACTCATTTTTAAGACTCAGCCCGCATGTCACTTTCTTTTGGACAATCTCTAAACTTCCTGCCTAGGGAAGGCGCCCTCTGTTCGCCCACAGCTTCGTGGCACTTCCTGCTCTGAAGTGTAAGCATCTTTCACATGTAGCTTCCTTGAGGCTGAATTCTTTGAGGGTAGAGACAGACCTTTCTCTCTACCTCCATCACATCATGTATATGTCTAGCACATAGTAGGCACTCAGCAAATGCTTATGGATGGACAGATGTGACTGATGGATCGACACATGAGTGAACAGTTGCATGGATGGATATCTTACTATCCTGTCTTTCCCAAGTCTTTGCCAAGCCACCACCTTCCACCAAAGCCACCACCTTCCACCAAAGCCAACACCTTTACTTGCAGCTTCTCTCTTTTGCCACCTACCTACACATGGACCACGCCTCTGAGGCAGGAATGGAAAATGACTTCAGAAACTGTCCAGAGGATGGTTAGGGAACACCCTGGTAACAGAATCAATGTGATAGATGATGATGGCCACCACTTCTACTTTCAGAAGGAACCCAGCACCAACCAAACACTTTCTCAGCTACCACCCTCAACCAAGGCTAGTGCCATCTCACTTGCTGATGGGTACTGGGTCCCTGCCTGCTCATGCTCTATTGGTGGTGGTCTAGTAAGAACTGTGTGGGTTTAGGATGGAAAGGACAAAAATTTTGGAATTAGACAAATCGGGATCTTAATACATTGCTGTTCCTTACTATGCTGTGTGGCCCTGAACAGGCCATTTAACTTCTCTCAGCCCCACTTCCTCATCTGTAGAATGGAGCTGATGACTGCATTTCCTCATAAGCTGGTGTGAAAAAACAAGTGAGGATGAGGGATTGGATTGAAAATGATGACCACAGCCTACAATCATCACAGGCTTGCAGTATTATGATTCCAGCTCTTGTAGAAGTGAATTTGCATTCCTGGTGGATCTCATTTCTTTCTCTCTTTTCTTCAACTAACATTTATGAAGTACCTCCTTTGTGCCAAACATTGGGCTCAGTGCTGTCTTATGAGCAAAAATAAGTCTCCATTTCTGCTTTAGAGAGTCCTGGTAGGGAGGGAGCATCCAGACCAGCAAGGGAGACAGATGCATAAACACCTAGTTCACTTACAAGGTGTAATAAACATTCGTGCTCTGAGACCTGGAGGCAGTGTACCCAGGGTTGATTTTACTGCATGGGGATTTTCCTGTCTGTTGGCTAAGACACAGGTAGAGAAACCAGGGTAAATCATTGACCATGGAGTCCTATCCTTATATTTCCTTATATACCCTACCCTTATATACACTGAACGCATAATAATCTGGCCACTCAGTGTGTGTGTGTGTGTGTGTATATATGAGGCCCAGTGCATGAATTCCTGCATGGGTGGGGTCTGGCCAGCCTAGCCAGCGGGAGGGGACATGGGCGGTTGGCCAGCCTGCCTGCTGGTCGAACTTCTGGTCAAGGGGACAATTTGCATATTAGCCTTTTATTATATAGGATACACACTGAGTGGCCAGATTATTATGCGTTCAAAGATCATAATAATCTGGCCACTTGGTGTATATCCCCTTTTTTCTTTCATCCATTCTCGGTCGAGAAATCAAGTGAGTAGGGGGACAAGTTCAGAGCACTGACTATCAGCTTTGCAGTATTTTATTTTACTTTAATTTTTGGTGCTATGAAAAGTACAATGTTTTTCCTCTTCTCTGTGAAGAAAATTAGAACTAAAGATGGCTCAGCAGATAAAAGCTGTGGGCGGTAAATACTCCCACAATCCCCCCTGCATTTCAGGCTTCTAGGTTTCTCTTTGCATCTACTGTGTTTTAGAGCTAGAAACCTGCAAGAGGCCCGAGACATTCTAGAGCGCAAGTCCATATCCCAATCAAGACGTGAATTACGGACTAAACGACCTGCCCAAAGTCAAATTAGACAATGAGTCAAAATTAAAACCAGGTCTCCTGATCCTCCCCCTTTACCGGTCTGCAATCTCTCAAGTCCCTGGACCTTAGGCACGTGAACCCCGGCAAGGTCCTTCACCTGCAGCCCTCCTGGTGGAAGCCAGGGCTAGCTCCATTTCTAAGCGTTCTGGAAGCCACAGACAAACTTCTCCTTCTAATATGTCATTGGGTCTCTCTTCCCAGCAACATCCTGTTTCTTACTAACAGGATACTTTCAGATCCTCCTCTTTGGTTTGAGAGAACCACGTCTGCATGAAACGTTTGGTTAGAGGTGGTTTTCTCAAAATGCCTCTCCGGACTATGACTTTCCTGGCTGACAAAACTTTGCAGTTGAGGTTGCTCCTGGCCTTAAAAGAGCTTTCACAGGTACCCCTACCCCTGCAAGATGGAACCATAATCGATACTTTTATATTTATTCATTATTTAAAAAATATATATATATAATTTTTGTTGATTTCAGAAATAAGGGAGAGAGATACAAACATCAATGATGAAAGAGAATCACTGATCGGCTGCCTCCTGCATGCCCCCACCCTGGGGATGGAACCCGTAACCGGACCATGTGTCCTAACCAGGAATCGAACCCTGACCTTCTGGTTCATAGGTTGACGCTCAACCACTGATCCATGCCGGCTGGGTGGTGCTTTTATATTTAGAACTTTGCATCAGGGACCTCAAAGGCCCTGAAAAGGAAGGTAATTCCCAATTCCATAGGCCACTTAGGATAGGAAAGCAGCTTGGGGTGGACCTGGTCCAACTTTTTAGGAAACAGAGAAGCAGGGACAGAGAGCCACTTGTCTCGACTCCAGGTCCAGTGCTCTTTCTCAGTCTTTGTACTGTCACTCCAGCTTCTTGGGCTGAAGCAGCTGCGCCATCAAAAATGTCACATCACTTATGACAACACTGTTTGTTATATAACTGCTACTGCAGAGCAGGCAAGGGGAAGGATGAGCATGATCCATGGCACCGCCCCCCCCCCCCCCCCCCCGCACCTGGCTATCAGGGCAGCGAAGTCCCCTATACTGGGGAAGGCAAGTCCACATGGGAAGGGAGTGCCTGCTAATCAATCAAAGGAATAAAAACTAGAGCTGATATTTATATGATTTTTGCCCCAATAGAAGGGCAATTCATATGGTACATCATTTAATGCTCACAACGACCCTATTAGGTAGTGATTTTTATTATCAGGCCCATTTTACAGGCAAAACTGAGGCACAAAAGGGTCTGTATCATGTTTAAGGTCACACATCTGGTTAGTGGTAGAGCCGAGATTTGAAGCCAGGCAGTTTGGTTACAGAGTCCATGATCTTAATCTCGTCTCAAGTTTAGAGAAGCATGCTAAACTGCTTCTCTAAATGAGAAACTACCTGGTTCTTTGAATCAGTAAATAGGTCTTTATTCCTTCCTCTCCTCCCCTGTCTGCTAGTGCCTGATAGGTTGCATGCTTTCTTTGCTAACCACTATTGTACGTAAATGGGAGGCGCAGAATAAAATAAGAATTCCAAAAAATCCTTAGAATGGAGTTCACCTGAACACCTTCAAGCTTTTTATGATGATGCCATCAATAAGAAAAGTGGAGTGGAGCGCCCTTCTCATAACATCTGCTGTTTGAATATCCGTGTGTGTACATGTGTACACACACACACACACACACACACACTTACTTTTCTTCTTTCAAAATCAAAAATTGTTCATTGCTAGGGTCAATTTGGGGCTAACTCTTTCCAATATAGTCCCCGCTCTGCCCCTGCTCCCCCCAGTCTGAAATCATCTCTTCACCAGCTTGTTTATTGTCTTTCGGCTCAAGATGTGCTCTTGTGATAATGGTCTATCTAGCTTCACAAGAAATGAAACTTAAAAACACCCTGGGAGACAGGGAGCCAAGTCCCCGAATCCAGAGGGCCTGAGCACATGTCAGAAAAACGGGACCTTATTCTACTGATATTAACTCTCCAGTGTTAACGGAGATAGGGCGCTGTGAGCAGCTGAACACCATGGGTGATTCTGCCCTCTACTTAGCAGATGAGGCATGCTAAGCAGCACAACATAATCTGGGGAATTCCTGTGCGAAGGACTACTCTGATTCCAGGTGGTAAATCAAATCTATCCCCACTCAGAGAGAACAGGACTTCTGGATGCCTTTCTAGTCATGTCAATCCCCCATAAAACCTCATCCATTTCATCTCATCAGCAACAACACATTGCACGAGCAGACAGGTTCTATTTCAGAATCCAACAGGTACCCGAGGCTCCAAATGCCATAGCTGATGCCTTAGGCCAGTGGTCGGCAAACTCCTTAGTCAACAGAGCCAAATATCAACAGCGCAACGATTGAAATTTCTTTGGAGAGCCAAATTTTTTAAACTTCAACTTCTTCTAACGCCGCTTCTTCAAAATAGACTCACCCAGGCCGTGGTATTTTGTGGAAGAGCCACACTCAAGGGGCCAAAGAGCCTCATGTGGCTCGCGAGCCGCAGTTTGCCGACCACGGCCTTAGGAGATCAGGTGGACTGTTGGTTACTCTTCTGGCAGAAGGTCTGATGGTATTTACAGCTCAGTGAACAGTAAGGAGAGAGAGAGAGCACCATCCATCAGCAAAGGAGAGCTCATCTGCTACTTGATCTGACATTCTGTTCGCGCTCACGCCCGTCTCCTGAGAGCAAGATGCATCCATTTGAATAAACATGGAGAGGGGAGGAAAGGAGGGGAGCAAAGCAGCCAAGAGAATGATTGCAGAAATAACAAGTCCGCAGATCTAGAAGAGTGGCTCTCAGCAGGGGACCCTTTGGGGAGGTGCAGGAAACGCCCTTTTAGACAGCTGCACTTTTATGGAGCAATTGCTGCAAGTTGCTATTTGCCTCCACTCATGCCTACCACTTAGTAGGTGCTGAACAGGGGTGTGTTGCATGAACACAGGCTTGCCCAGAACCCAAGCCAAACAGTAGACACCCTAATTATAATACCAGGGTGAGCTCGCAGGGCAGAACCACCAGCTTCTGGCTGCAAGTGACATCTTAAGGCTGCCTTCCCTCACAGGGTGGGGTCTGTCCTCGGAATCATATTCCATGAGAAGTATAAGGGCTGGGATATTTGTATGAGCAAGATGTCTTTATCAGGCAAATCCTTACACCTGCTTTACAGTGGCACTGAGCACACATCCAAAGTGCTCCGTTTACTGTGTCCATTTATGTCAAGCGTAGCATAGCAGCTAGAAGGCCATGCTTCGCGGTCACTTTGGAAATCTCTGTCTTCCTAAAAATCCACTTAATGTTCCAGAGACAGAGAGCCTGGGCAGGACATCGCAGAAAACCCAACACATCAAATGAGGGCAAACTGTGGTGCCCATGGCAACGCCACAGTTCATTTTACATTTTCATCAGGTAGATGGCCAAAGAGCAGTTGTTACTATTTGTTCAGAACGGGAAGTCACTTAAAGTGATATTCAGTTGATTTGGTACTTCATAAAATAGAATTCTTTTAAAAAATATTTTTATTGATTTCAGAGAGGAAGGGAGAGGGAGAGAGAGAGAGACAGAAACATCAATGATGAGAGAGAATCATCGATTGGCTGCCTCCTGCATGCCCCCTACTGGGGATCGAGCCCACAACCCCTGGCATGTGCCCTTGATCAGAATCGAACCTGTGACCCTTCAGTTCGCAGGCCGATGCTCTATCCACTGATGCAAACCAGCTGGGGCTAAAATAGAATTCTTTTAAGAGATTTCTTTCTAAAGGTTTTGGTAATTAAATAAAATGAACTCTTCTAGCATCTTCATTAGTCTGAATAACTAAAAGCGTCCCATTGGTCACAAAAATGGTGAGACTGGCCCTGGCCGGTGTAGCTAGATTGGTTGGAGCGTCCTCCCATGCACCACAGGGTCATGGGTTTGACTTTTGGTCAGGGCATATACCCGGGTTTCAGGTTTGATCCCTGGTTGGGGCATGTAAGGGAGGCAACGGATCAATGTCTCTCTCTCTCTCCCTCTCCCTCTCCCTTCCTCAATCACTTAAATCAATTAAATAAAAATATTAGGGGGAAAAATGAGGTTTTATCACAGGGGAGGCCACAACCTACAAGCAAGCAAAATTATTTAAAATGCCACACGTCGAAAAGGACACCGATTACTCACGGTATGTGTGAAATTATATTTGTGCTGTTTCAATGGTCAGTGTTTATTTCTGAACACTGTGATAAAATGCACTAAAATGTTTGGGATTGTCTTGACACATCACTCCCACACACTAGTTCACAATCACATACACAAATTCAATAAAACCCAGAAAGCTGTGTTCAAACGAAAGTTTTAATAAAGTATTAAGAACCAGGCTTTTAAAAGGACAGTCTAATCAGTGACATCTCTAAAGTGGATGCAAGTTTCCCATTAAAAACATGCATCAAGCAAAATAATCCCAAAAGTCAGTCTCCCTGCAATGTTCCTAGGCTGATGCCGGTGCTGACACTTGTGGTAAGCAGCATGTGCCAGCCAGTCCTTTATCATACAACTCCAGTTATTACAGGTGTATGTGGGAGCCTATTCCTTCTTCTAAGTAGCACGCTACAACATGGATGACAACATAGGCTGCATGGAATGGCTCTTGGCTCCTCTGGAAATGCTGGTTAAAAAGGATCTGGCGATGTCTGAGTACCCAGGGTCTTCCCCTCTATCCAACAGGCTGAGCTACTAAATCGAAGACTCCATGATCAAATCAGTGAGTTCTCATAGGATGTCACCCATGGAGAGCTCTCTACTTTCATCTGCCCAGGTAAAGTAAAACTGCAACCTAATGAACGCGTATGTGTGGCCTGATAGGTTGGTCACAGATGGTACCGCACAGGCCAGTCCGAAAGTGCTTTCTGTAAACGCCACCTAGATTTGCAGGCCCGGCCCCACCCACAGTTCAATTCTCCTGACTCAAGTGATGCTCAGCCAAGTGGTGATCAGCAAAATCATCTGTGCATGGGAGGACTCAAAAGAATTTGTCACTAGGCTACAGTGACACCAATCCCACATTTTGTGGTTAATAAAACAAGTCCTGCATCCAGCTTGGCGCAAGGCCCTGATCTGATTTATTTCAAGCCAAGCTGGAGGACTTACAGAAAAAGCTGCCATTCATGAATGCTGCAAGACAGGCCACCAGGGTACCTTGTAGCGAAATTTACATGGGCCAGAAGTCTCTCTGACTGACCTTTTGAGCAAACATAGCCTATTTCCTAAAGAGGGTTGTGTTTTCTTTGCTTTCTTTTCTTTTTCTTTTTAAAGTAACAGTTTTGCCTACAAAATCTCAGTCTTGCTTGAAATTTTTCTCCAAAAAGGTGTCCTGTGAGTGACGAAAGAGGGGGTAGGGGGTGCAGGGAAAATAAATGCTCGGATGTATGATTTAAGCATCTCAAACATCAAAAGCTTAGAGTGGTCGCCCCCTCTCCTCCCTTAATGGAACCAAATACGAGACACGTAGGACTCTCCCAGGGAAGTCTACATACAGCCTTCATTTGAGATTTCCTGCCCCAGTACATAATTAGGAATTTTCATTCTAAAATGGCACACCTATTTCCTCAGAGAGCCCTGCTATCTTTGAATAAAAAAGGCTAGGTGCCCTTTGGGGGGACTCAGTGTCTATTTTTAAACTGCTTATTATACCAACCTAATTTATGGGGCATGTTTAAGAAAACCAGGTAAGGAGTTGATTTGGCAGATGCAAAGTTAATTTGCAGACTCTAGCATACCAACCCCCTTCTTCTCTCTCCTCCCTGAGCATTCCGAACACCTTCGGCCCCCTAGGAAGCAGCTCGGCTCTCTCCGCCCGGCCCCCGACTCGGTTCCGAACATCAACGAGTCCCTCCGAGCCCCGCACCCAGCCCGCGCCGAGCCTTGCCGAGCACTGCCGAGCTGAGCACCATCGACTTTTCTGGCCTCGGCTGGGCGCTGTCCACCACTCGCAACGCCTGAAACATCACCCCGCTCCGGTAGCTGGTGGCCCGGGCTTCTCCAGGGCTCGGAGCCCGCCACTGCAGATTACAGTCTTCTGAACTTTTAAAATATCCCCCTTGGCGAGAAAGGGGTGGCTCTGCTTGCACTGACCGACCTGCAAGGACTCCCGGTAGATGCAACATGCACCTTATTGCAAAGAGCAATTCCCCAGGCCCCGCCTCCCCATCCATTTGTGTTGCAAAAGCTCCAGAGAAGCCCCAGGCCAGATTACCCATGGCTCAGAGGGGTGCGGCGAGCCGAGGGGGCCTTCGCACAGAAAGTCCCAGGGGCCTCTCGAACAAAAATAAGAACATGTCAAGCAGACGGGGAAAATTGTCTCCAAGTCGCTACTCCCTAGCATCATGGCGCCGCCTTGAACCCGCTTGTCATGCCTGTTACACATGCAAGAATTTTTGCATCCTGTTTCTGAAACCGCAAGCACGCTGCGTCTCCCACCCACCGCTCCACGAAAGGGGTTTTTATTGTCCCTTGTTTTCCAACGGGATGCAATTACTTCGGCTATTCTGTCAAGCTGAAAAATAATCATTTTTTGTTTACTGCACAGCAACCCCTAATTAGGAGCTGTGTGTGCAGGAAGGTGTCACAGCAAAGAGACGTGGAATCCTCGCTAAATGGTCTTAGCGAACTCCTCCATCCGGAACTGACAGGTCAACGGAAGCAGCAGGTTCAGGAGACTAGGAGGGCGCACCCCTTCCCTGCAGGCCACCCCCTCCCCAAGCAACCTGCCTGTGGGTTCAAACTGCCAGGTGATGGGGCAAGAAGCGAGCCCGAGCGTGGGAAGGAGGGGCGAGGCTCCTTATTGAGAAAGTGGGGAAGGGAAGGAATATCCCATTTTGTTTTAATTTTCCACCATCATTCAAATCCACCCCCAGTTAATTAAGGAGGGGAAACTGATATCTAAGGCAGAAGGGGGTGGTGGCAAGTGGGGCCTGAAATCCGCATTGTGGGTAGATTACATGGAACACGGCTTATGCAGAGTGTAAATAAATACACTGATAAAGGCCATAGCGTGAAGGAAAACTGCCAGTGCCAGGACAGCAAACGCTGGGAGAGTGGGTGAAGGAGGGGGGCAGCCAGGGGCGGGCATTCAGCCTCCCAGCTAGCGTCCCCTCTCCACCTTAGATCACAGCTGTACCAGTCACATCCACTTAGACACCCACCCCACCCCTACCACACGCCCCTTCCCCTAACCCTCATTCTCTTTTCTAGGGGGGGGGTGAGGGGGAGGGGGCAGAAACCACAGCCTCCCAATTCAGCACCAAACCCATGAACAGCAAACATTTGATCCTCTACCCCAACCATCTAGGGCTGGGTCCCCTCCATGTTTTAGCCAAGTTCAAAATCACTGCCCCAGGAGAAGAGCTGGGGAGATGGGATTATAGATGTAGGATAGGGGGGTAGAGGGGGGAGGGGGGAGGAGTGAGAAACAGAAGGAAACAGAGACATAGAGACAGAAATGGAGGCAGTGATCCACACAAAACACCCCACAAGCAAGAGTAATGATCATAACCATGCCAATAGTGTGATGTCCTGATCAATATGGCGGACACTGTCATTCATACAACTACAAGCTCTCCCTGTCTCCCCCTCCCGAGAAAAATACCACCCTCCCAGGCAGTTGGGGTGAGGGACTCAGAACCAAGGTAGGGAGTGGGGGAGGGGAGTCAAATCCAGGGGTGTGTGTGTGTGTGTGTGTGTGTGTGTGTGTGTGTACAAATTAAAAACCGGGCCTGGAGAGCAATGTGGAGCGAGCAAGGTAATACCAAAGATAAAAAAATAATTCTTAATAAAAGTACCAATGCCACAGGGACTTACTTCATCTGCTTCACAATGGTGCTTTTTCCTGATTCTCCAGCCCCTGTTGGGACAGACAGGGGGGAAAACTGGTCAGTGTCAGTTTAGGGGAACGGGGTAGAGGGTGTGTGTGGAGGGGTAAGGCATGCGAGAGGGTGGGCGATCTTGGCACATGGTGATGCCACTTCGGGGACCAGGTTTCCCCCGGCGCGAATGGGGTGGGGGAGCTTGCGGAAGGGGGGGTGCGGAGTGGCCCGGGTCGGGGGATGGGGTGTCAGCCCAGTCCTTACCCAGCAGGAGTAATTTCACGTCTTTGGCGGCGCTGATGCCATCCTCTTTGAGGTTTTTCTCAATCGCCTTGCTCCGCTCGAGGGCGGCTCTCTCCTCGGCGCTCAGAGTACATCCCATGGCGGCCCCTTCCCTGCCACAGCCCGCACGACTCGGCTGGCACGGCTCCCCGGCTCGGCGCGCCCCCCACCCCCCCAGAGAGCAGAGCCTGGGCTCAAAGGGGGACAAAAAAAAATCTCGATATCCTCCCTTTGGCTGAAAACAAAAATGTCGGGAAACCAGAGCCCCCCCAAATGACAGCCGCTCACAAGATTCTAGCAGCGGAGACTCGCGGCAGCTGGCGGGGCTCTGGGAGTGTCGAGGCGAGGGTGGCCGGGGTCTGGGGCTCGGGAGCCGAGGCTGGAGGAGCCCGCGGTCCGAGGAGGCGCGGGCTGCAGGCACGGAGGCTGGTGCACAACCCAAAATAAATAAAATAATAGTCGAGGCAGGAGCCGCAGCCGGAGCCGGCGGAGGGTGGGGTGGGGGGCAGGGTGGGTCCTTCTGCCGCTGCTGCCGGAGGAGGAGGAGGCGGCGGCGGTGGCGGCGGCGTGGGGTGTGGAGGGAGTGAGTTAGGGGGTGCTGCTAGTGCATGTGCATCGCCGATCCTCAGCCGTCGGTGCGTCCGCGGCGCCTTCGCCGACCCCCGCGCGCTGGGCAGGGCTGGGCAGGGGGCCGGCCCGGGGGACAGGTCTCTAGCGGGAGGCGGCGGCGCTGTCTTGCAGCGCTCGCATCGCCCGGAGCCTACCGGAGACCGGAGAGCGCGAGCGAGCCGCGGGCAGCCGGGAGCTCGAAGGGGAGAGAGGGAGCGAGAGAGAGGCTGGGAGGGAGGGGAGAAAAAAAATGAAGGGAGGGCTGGCGAGCGCGCGCGCCACAGCCCGGGCGGGGGAGGGGGCCAGCGCAGCGCGCGGTGCGCCAGCGACTCTGCGCACCCCGCAAGCCGGTCCGCCCGCTGACGTCAGCAGAGCCGCGCGCCGGCCCCGGGGACCGGGAGGGGCGGGGGCGGGGGGAACGCGCGCCCGGGCTCGCGTCAGCTGGCGGGGGCGCGCGCGGCGCGTCCTTCCCACCCCCCGCTCTCCCCGCACCCCCATCGCTTCCCCCAGGGCTCGCGGCTCCGCGGGTGGGCGCGTGCGGGCCCTGGCGGGGGCGGGGCCTGGGCTGGGCGCGCGCCGCGTCCCCTCCCCTCCCCGCCCCGCGCTCGGGCGGCGCGGGCCTCGGTGTCAATGGGAGCGCAGGGCTGGGCCTCCCCCGCGGCCGTCAGGTGGGCCTCCCGGCTCGCGCCCCGCGCCGCCTCTCTCCCTCTCCCACTTCCTCTCCATCTTGGCTCCAGCGGCTCGCCTTCGTGGTGGTTCTCCTGCAGCCGAGGCCGAATGACCTCAGCTAACGTGAGGAGACTGTGGGTCTGAGGAAACCTGCGTTCCAGATAATTCGCCTTTGAGGCGTGGGGGCAGATGCGGAATTATCGCTTCCTGCGCCCCCCAGACATTTATGGAGCACGTAGTGTGGCTGTGCGGAGGGAGGCACACAGTAGGAGGAGACAAAGCCAGGGCCTGTCCTCCAGCCTCTGCCTCCCGGTGCCCGAGGTGTCCGTGCAGGGGGCAGCCCCACCCTGGGAGCTTGGGGAGGGAAGCGCCAGGTTTCCAGCGAGCGAGCTTCTAGCAAGTGCTCGCTCCCGAACGCAGGTGAAGCGCTCTTGCTCATTCCAGACGGTTTAGCTTGGATGAGGTCTTTGCACTGATTTCTCTTGTCCTGCCCCTTTCCAAAACACAAATCCATAAAGCGAATTTTGAATAGATTTTCTTCCTTTCCTCGTCTTCCAAAAAAAAAAAAAAAAAAAAGTTCCCCCATCTATTTTCTTTTTGCAAATTAAGACCCAGAAACGCGGGTCAGTTACTCAGTGTACTACGGAAACACGTACACATTTGCCAAACACCAGCCATGTTCTGGGTGGTCTCTGAGATTTTGAAGAAGCCAGTTCTCACTGCACAAAAATCAGTTCCACCAGACAGCCCCAGGGGACCTCCCAGAGCGAGGGGCCGACCAAGGTTGCCTGGGGACAGGAGAGGCAAGCGGCCAGGGGAAAACGTGTTTTCTCATAGCTGGGCATTTGTATGACTCTGAAAGCAAGCTTGTTTGTTTCCTTTCAGCAATAGAACACACACACACCCACCCCTGTTTTGGAACCGTTACCCAGCATAAAAATACATTGGCAAGAGGGGGCATGGGATGGTGGTGGAGTTCAGGCCCACCCAGAAGAAAACATTTTCCCCCCTGAATTTTTTAAATTTGCTATTTCCCAGTATGGGTTTGCCGCATTCTACACAAACAGCGATGTCAACAGTGCTCTGCAATGCAATTTGACTATCTGAATTTGAGCCACATTTTACTTTTCTAGGAATCTGACAAAGGACTCAGACAGAGTTGTTTTTATAAAGTAAATAACTTCTTCCCCATCTCTCCTCCCGAACCCCCACCTGCGCTCCAGCTTTCTTTTTGTGTGTATGTCTAGAGGGGAGCTTAGGGGATAAAATCTGGTTTGCCTAAAATTAGGGTGTCACTGAGAGTCAGTTTTCCAGATCAAAAACAGAGCTAAGGTACCCAACGTTCAATAGAATTTATTTCCTCATAAGTTTGCTAGGATGATTATGCAGACCTATCAGGTAACGGAAAAAAATCAGCAACCTCATCAAGACTCTTCTGTCCCTACCGGACTACATTTGAAAGCCTGAGAAGGTAAGACTATAACCATTCCTTTGCAGATGATGGGTTATATTTTATATTTTAATGCTCTTTCTTATCAAGTAATTCTTGAGATCTAAGTTCTAGGGGCATTCTGGCTTGTTTGGTTGGATCAAACTATCCTTGATTTTAGGTATATTTATTCTTTCTTGGTATCATACCTGGTCTGGCAGAGATGAAAACCTATTTTGTGTATGTGTTTCTCTTTATTCACTCAGTCCTTAAAAAGCACCCACTTACTGTGTACAGAGGAATGTTCTAGGCACCTACAGACGTCGCATTTCAGGTTTGTCTACCTTGCTTTCTTTTTCTGGGTCACTTTGCATCTTCTTAGATGGGCTTCATGAAAGACAGATAACAATCCTCTTCGTCTGTATAGTGCTTCACAGCTTACAGAGCACTTTTATAAAAATGGTCTCATGTGATCCTCTCACATAAACCTCAGGTACTGTGGTGTGGGAGGAGCATCCCGGCTAAGTGGGAAGAACTGACCAGGGGTCCTCAAACGTTTTAAACAGGGGGCCAGTTCACTGTCCCTCAGACCGTTGGAGGGCCGGACTATAGTTAAAAAAAACAAACTATGAACAAATTCCTATGCGCACTGCCGGCCCGGGACGCGTCGGCTGCTAAGCAGGACAGGCAGCGGCACCCGGCGGGCCGGATAAATGTCCTCGGCGGGCCGCCTGTGGCCCGCGGGCCGTAGTTTGAGGACCCCTGATAGACCATGAATCCAGATGGACCTGAGTACCTATTTTACAGCTGAAAAAACTGAGCCTTTGGGGGAAGGGTTGAAGAATGTATGCAAGATCACGTGGTCATTATTCAGTAATAAGCCAGGGCTCCTTTCACAGGTTTGTGGACTATTTGAAAAATAGCATGTTATATAAATACATAAAACATGCCTCCTAGATTCACAGAAAATTCCCAATCCTAGAACCCGATTGTATCCTGGTCCCCCCAAAGGAAGTGAGGATGAGAACATCCCCCGTTCTTTGTGAGTTATTAGTAATTGGATAATACCCCAATATCTGTCCACAATGAATTCCTGTGGCGATAGGGAAATGACAATCCTAACATCAGGAATGATCCAATTCATTTGGTTTTATTTTATATGATCTTCAGAATTATATTTCTCTGATCATTGCTGTTGGCCAGAGAATAACGCTCATCTACTCCACCCTCAGTCAGCATTCCTCCTTGCACCCCACACACACATTGTTCAACACATTTTTTTATTTTTAAGAGGTAATTAGAATATTTTATGTGCTCTCTAAAAGGAACAATAGCAAAAGCCTACAGCAGGTTGCCTTTTTTACTGCAGGTGGCTCTTAATTCAGGAGGAAGTAATTTCTGACATAAGCAAGATCCTCCAGCTCTGACTTACAGAGTGTGGGCTGTCATGAGATGAACTGAATTTCCTTATTTGTTCCCTTTTGTTATTACTTTAATTAAATATGTGTGCATTGGCAATCTGTGGTGGTGAATGTATTGGTTTGAACTCAAATGGAGGTTTAGATATGAGCTTGGATTCGTGAAATCTTGAAATTCCTGGAATGTCCGCTCAAAACCATGCACATGAGGATCCGTGTGTTTGTTAAAGGTTGTCACCTGTCTTACCACGTCACACTCTTCTGCAATCTGCATTGCTGGCCATTCCCCACGTGATTTTTCTGTGTACACCATGGGAGGGCTTAAATAGAATCTGTATGTCTCAACTGCTTTTGCTCAGAGCTTACTTTCTTAAAATCCAGTATCTCACATGCTTCTCAATTCAACTTTTGAAAAATGTTAATTCAATAAAGATTTATTAAATTAAAAAGAAAAAAGAAAAATGTTAATTGGTAGTGTGTGTGTGTGTGTGTGTGTGTGTGTGTGTGTGTGTGTGTGTGTTTTGTATTTCTGCCAAAGGAAAAAATTATGAAAATCACTACTCCTTATGAACACTATCGTCATGGGAAGAAAATAGGCTAACACGTGTGATTCATGAGCCAAATGAAATCAAACTAAATGTCAAGTGAATTAGACATTTTAGGGAGAATGGTAGATCACTGGAGATTTCAGTTTTCTGCACGAAGGGTTTCTATTATAAAATGGATAGTTCACAATCTAACTTAATGGTGAATATAATTTAGAATGTCTGGGTAAGACTAATATATGACTTAGTGTTTTGTGATAAATATCTGGCATTCATGAGGGCCGATGCTGATCAAAGATTTGTTTTGTGTCACTAGAAGGCCCCCTATTTTACCCATATTCAGCACTTCTCTGACGGATAGTCTTTTCTGCACATCTCTCAGACTTACTGAATTAGCGGTTCTCAAATGTCATTGCGCATAAGAATTCCGTGGGATACTTTTAAAAATGCAGATTCCTGGGTCCTGCCCCGGCATCAGTAAGCCTGAGGTGGAGCCGGGAAATGGTCATTTCTACAATCAGACCTTCTTCTTCATGTGATGCCAATGCCCTTTGAGAAACACCTCAGTGGACTGCAAACCCTGTTGAGGGGAAGGAGTTACCTGTTCACTTTGTGTGTATCCCGAGAGGCTAAGCATGGTCCAGAGGTCATCATTTTTAATACTTCTCAATTAAATTCACCTGGCTATAAGCAAGGGCTAAATCAAATCACATATTTAAGTTCTTCCCCGCCCTGAAACTTTTTGATTTTTCTGATAGGAATTTGGGGACTTGGTGATTCTAGAAAAAGTTTAAGATTGGGCGAGTTGAAAAAGGTAATGGATGTTTTCAAGTAAGGTTCTGACCGCGCTGAGTTTTAAACACACAAATGCAATATTTATTGGCATTTAGAAGCATGTGAGAAGAGCAAATGTTTTTGAAGTTCCCTCAGAAAATGCTTTGCTAAGTTTTGTGTCTCGTTTGTTATTTTGTAGAGTTTATAAAAATCAATGAGTTTCTTCATAATAGGAATAAAAGATGTCAGGGGAAGAAAAAAGGTTCTGTGTACTTTTAAATGAAGGGATTTGAATAAAGGGGCAGAGTAAGGCTCACAGGTAATTGAATTGAGCTCCTGAGTTGTTGAAGTCCATTATGTGGTCGTTCTTAAGAGTTGTACAATAGCATTAGATGTTGTACTTGCATGGTACAAGAACCCCAGAGAGGGTGTGCTTCGTGGTTTTTCTCAATTTCGGATAGTAAGGGAATTCCTCAAGGATGCATTTGGCTTGAATGGAGTGGGAAGTTGGAAGGGGCTAGGATTTGAGCTTTCCAATTGATAAGCTTGACCAAGAGCTGAAATTGAAGTTGGAAGCTTTTGCTTAATAAGAAGGCGTTACTGAACAGCCATGGTCCCTGTTGTAATTTCCTTTCATTAGAAACCAAGATCCTTATTTGTTATCATGAGAATAATAGTACTTTTCAACCTAACGGGGCTGGCATTGATAGACCAGACGAACAGGTACACGTTTGTGAAATATTTATTTAAACCTTATTAAGTCCTCCAGAAGACAGATTTCCTGACACAAAGGGTTTCTTGCATTATTTATCTTATTTCATATCTCCACAGAGCCTTCCACACATGCAGCTCTCACACATTTTAGACATGGTCTCATTAGTCTTCTGCAAGCTGCAAGGTCCAAAGTCTTATTTTTTGCATTGCTCTTAACAAATAGAAATGTTTTTGTTTGTTCCTGTCAGTTATATTTGAGAAAGCAAAAAGTAGATGAATTTTGTCTGAACCCAGTTAAAACCAGTTTGAATTGGCCATAACAAGTGTGAGTGGTGGGAAGGTGAGGCTATCAAAGAATACAAACCTTCTAGAACTGTGGTCGGCAAACTGCGGCTCGCGAGCCACATGCAGCTCTTTGGCCCCTTGAGTGTGACTCTTCCACAAAATACCACGGCCTGAGCGAGTCTATTTTGAAGAAGTGGCGTTAGAAGAAGTTTAAGTTAAAAAAAAATTTGGCTCTCCAAAGACATTTCAATCGTTGTGCTGTTGATATTTGGCTCTGTTGACTAATGAGTTTGCTGACCACTGGGCTAGAAGAAGATTAAAAGTGTCTGACCAGACTAAACTGGCTTAATTTCGTGACCTGGCTGCATCCTCTGAAGTGCATGTGGTTTGGGGCGTTTCCAGTCTGCCAAGTACCAAGAACATGGCGTTCTAGTGGGGTAACATGGTTCTTCAGTTGAGCTGACATTTGAGTGTGTTATCTGTTCCCCAAAGGCCTGCAAAATCCTGACCTCAGTGGCAGAGGAGAACATTTTTATGAAACTCCTATGTGTGTGGTGGAGCGCTTCTATAAAATTGAAGAAGGGCAATTCAGAAAGAGATGCATTTTCTACCAGACACCTATCCCATAGGACTGTTAGCTTGAATCCATTCAGAGCCTGAAGTAGAAAACAGAACTGAACTGATGTTCTTCTTGAGCTGCCCCGGCAGTCAGCTGTCTTTTTCCAAGACTACTGTAGCCTTGGGAGAGGGCTAAGAGAAGAGGAAAGGAAATGGAGGAGGGAGGACTTTGAACTACTTACATCCAGTGTAAATTAAAAACGGCGCTGTTTCAAATGCCCAGAGAGAGGGCATATACACACCTCACTGAAAACACTGAATGTAAAGGCAGACAATGATTGGAATTCATGAGATGAATGTCCAAAGGCAATCTTAAAAAAACGTCAATGGTGGGATCCTGGATTGAGAGGTGGGATGAATGGGGCAGGGAAAGAAGAAGGGTAGATTTTTGGGATTCATCAATTTGATTATCCTTTTGTGTGAGTGTGTGAGTGTGTGTGTGTGTGTGTGTGTGTGTGTGTGTGTGTGTGTGTGACTTCAGAACCTCTCCTTCTCTTCTAGGAACAGAGTGACAGCAATCATTCTTTCCTTCTCTCCCATTTCTGCTCCACCTCTATACTTAGCTTTATCGCCGCCTATACATATGCTCAGCAAAAAATAGTGATGAGAATATTTTCCCTATCATTGCCTTCATTTATGTGATGCATGTTAATTGTTTACTGTGTGCCAGACTCTGTGTTGGGTGCTGGGAATACACTGTTAGATATAACACACATGGCCATCAGGGTACATATAGCCTCTGATCTTTGAATTATAGCAATCTCTCAACAGTGTTTGATTTGATCCTTTGGGTTTTTTTTTTTAATCTTTATTGTTGAGAGTATTACAGATGTCCCTCTCCCCCCTCTCCCCCCCATTGCTCCAGTCCACCCAGTTCTAGCCCTGCCCCAGGCCTTCCCCACCTTATTGTCTGTGTCCATAGGTAATGCATATAAGATCTTTGTTTAATCTCTTTCCGCCCCTCACCCCACTTCCTTGTGAGAATGGTCAGTCTGTTCCATTTCCATGCTTCTGATTCTATTTTACTCACCAGTTTATTCTGTTCATTAGATTTCTTATTTATTTTGGTTTTTAGATTCAGTTGTTGATAGGTATGTATTTGTTGCCATTTTGTTCATTTTTAAAAGTCTTTTTCTTCTTCTTCTTCTTAAAGAATACCCTTCAACATTTCATATAATACTGGTTTGGTGGTGATGAACTCCTTTAGCTTTTTCTTGTCTGTGAAGCTCTTTATCTGACCTTCATTTCTAAATGATAGCTTTGCTGGGTAGAGTTATCTTGGTTGGAGGTCCTTGCTATTCATCACTTTGAATATTTATTGCCACTCCCTTCTGCTCTGCATAGTTTCTACTGAGAAATCAGCTGACAGTCCTATGGGCATTCCCTTGTAGGTAACTAACTGCTTCTCTCTCACTGTTTTTAAGATTCTCTCTTTGTCTTTAGCCCTTGGCATTTTAATTATGATGTGTCTTAGTGTGGTCTTCTTTAGTTCCTCTTGTTTGGGACTGTCTGTGCTTCCTGGACTTGTAAGTCTATTTCTTTCACCCGGTAGGGGAAGTTTTCTGTCATTATTTCTTCAAATAGGTTTTCGATATCCTGTGCTCTCTCTTTTTCTGGCACCCCCATAATGTAAATGTTGGTACACTTGAAGTTGTCGCAGAGGCTTCTTACACTATCTTCATATTTTTGGATTCTTTTTCCTTTTTGCTTTTCTGGTTGGGTATCTTTTGCTTCCTCATATTTAAAAATCATTGATTTGATTCTCAGAATCCTCTACTCTACTCTTGAATCCTGTATATTATTCTTTATTTCAGTCAGTGTATGCTTGGTTTCTGACTGGTCCTTTTCCATTTTTTTGGAGGTTTCTAGAAGATTCTTGAGTAACCTTATAACTACAGTTTTGAACTCTATATCCAGTAGTTTGCTTTCTTCCATTTCTTTCATTTGTGACATGTTTCTTTGTCTCTGCATTTTGGCTGCTTCCCTGTGTTTGTTTCTATGTATTGGGTAGAGCTGCTATGTCTCCTTGGGGTGGTAGAGTGGCCTTGTGTAGTGTCTCAGCCTCCCCAGTCACCTGAGCTGGGAGCTCTAGGTGCACCCCTTTGCGGGCTGAGAGCACAGTCTTGTTGTAGTTGAGACTTGATTGCTGTTGGTGTCACTGGGAGAAATTGACCTCCAGGCCAATTGGCTGTGAGGACCAGCTGTGACTACCGTGGGAGAGCTGCTGTGCAGGAGACACCCCTATGGAGCAGGACTTGCTTCAGTGGGGCTTGGTGCCCCTTGAGTGTGTCACTTATGGATGTGAAGTGTTATAATCTGGTATGGTCTGACACTGACCACTGGGTACACGGGCTCTTGGGTCTCTTTGGGAGGTGCAAAATCAGCCACTGCCTGGGGCCACCCAGCAAGAGCTACAGACAGATCTTTAGATTCCTCCCCTTTGTATCATGTTTGGAAGTGCCCAGATGTAGCCCAGCTATGAAGCAAGGCAGGCTGGTGCTGGTGCCAGGTCTTGGGCCTTTTATTGATAGGTGTGGGGCTCCCTGACCCAGCTGCAGCTTGTTTGAGATATTTTACCCTGAGCAAGGAAAGGCCATTCATATGCAAGAGCCGCTGCACACAGCTTGGGTGGGGTGTAAATTGGATGAGGCTGGGTCTTAGGGAATCATCAGGGTGGAGCAAACAAATGGCTGCCATTCAGCCCTACAATCAGGGAGGTCCCAGCACAGGAACAATGATCCTTGTGAGCATCTCCGTCTGGGAGAAATCCACCCTGAGTTCCTGCCCCGCTGCTGGACAATCCAGTTCTTCCTCATATGTGGCTTGTGTTCCCCAGAGCCTCGCCCTGGTGCTGCAGCTCAGAGGAAGCAGGACCTTGTAAGTTCAGCTCATGGTGCTGGCCTTTTAAGAGGAATAGTGGCGTCTCCAGCAGCCTCTGTGTCACTGAGCCCCAATCCTCACTGGTTTTTACAGCTTGTGGTTCTTACTGCCCGTGGGGACTTCTTTTCCCAGCTCTGGGACCCTGGGCTGGGGGTCTGGTGTGGGGCTGGGACCCCTTGCTCCTCTGGGCGGCCTCCACAGAGAGATCTCCCTGCAGATTAAAAAAGCAGCACACGTGAGTCCCGGACCAGCCTGTTCCGTGCCTCTGCACCTCCTACCAGTCTCAGTATGCTTTCTTCTTTACCTCTAGTTGTAGGACTTCCATTCAGCCAGACTTCCGGCAGTTCTGGATGATGGTGGTTCTGCATTTTAGTTGTAATTTTTATGTGGTTGTGGAAGGCAGCGAGTACAGGCATTTACCTACGCCGCCATCTTAAAATCTCCTGATTTGATCCTTTGAATAGCCATTTGACATAACCAAGATTTCTATTTCTACTTCTTTCATAATGAAACTAAGCTTAGAGAAGTTAAAATGATTGACCCAAGATCACATAGTTGGTAAATTGTGTAATCGGAATGGTCACCTTAATTTTCTGAATTTCAAGACAGTGGTCTTTCTGCTACACCATGCTGTTTCCCTAAGATCCAGGGAAGTACCTAGACCAATATTTTATTCATATTTTACTTAATAATCTTACCTTCCTTTGTTAGATATTATTGATCATTATAAATGAAATTTATCCAAGCAATTCACGACCCCATGATATTTATTCAAATAAACTACTTCTAGCTCTTAATGTAGAATAGATTATCTTTGTAGTGCATAATTATCAGGATTTCTCTGTGTTTTGCAATACCCCCTCTCTGATAAAGATAACAACCAGAAATTGGAAGTAGGTGATATGTAACTATTAAAGGAAGATATTGGAAAGCTCACTCTCTATCAGTTTGGACAACTAATAAATGAAAGTAATTTTCAAAATTAAAGGGGATTGGCGATTACAAGAGGGGAAGGAGGGTGGGAGGAGGAAGAAGAGGGTGGGGGGAGGATGAATGGTGGTGGAAGGAGGCTTGCTGTGGGGTAGTGAACACACAATGAAGTGTACAGATGATGTACCAGTATTAGAGAGTTGTACACCTGGAACCTAGATAATTGTATTAGCCAATGTCACCCTAATAGGCTCGATAAAAAAATAAAAATCCATACTATCCAAAGCAAAAAATTAAAGTAACACTACAATAAAATCGTAAGAAAAAAGGAGTGAAAAGAACACTGCTCTGGGAATCAAGAGACAGAACTTTTAGTCTCGGTTCAGCCAACTTTGGGAAATTAAATTTTCTTTCTAAGTCTCAATTTCCTCAATCAGGGACTGGATTTTAGGTCCATTATGTATTCTACACCCATAATTCTAGATCTGAGTTGAAAGGACAGGGAACCTAGAGGTTGATATTGGGGAGACTATAGAAGGCAGAGCTATAGGCCCCTCTGCAGGGCAAAGCAAGAAAATATCACAGATCCATTCTGTCCTTGAACTTGAGTCCATCTGTTCCACTTGAAAGGGCTCCCTTTTCTTTTTTCCTCCCTTCAAATCAAGAATGAATCTTTCATATTCGTATGGCATTTGCTTAAAAAATATAACATGCTTGTAAACATAACAACCCAATATTGTGGGAGGACTGTAGCTTTGGTTTTTCAACTTAGAAGGGACACCATTCCTAGATATATTGGACTTCTTTCTTTGTAAAGCCCATCATGAAAGGTTTTCTCCAGATTGCCTTATATCCCTTTCAGCACAGCGGGCAGATAATGGCTCGTAATCACCACCCAATTGATTTGGAGACTGCAGTATTTCTTCATGGATGAATAGGATGCGTAGGGGACCATCCCATGGTGCTGGGAAAGGATCACCAAGGGGGTTGCCGCGATCCAGGAGTGAGACAGCCAGTGGCCAGTGACCAGAGGGGCAGATGAGCTTGTCAAGGTGTTGTCCTCCTACCAAGAGCCTTCACTAGATCTCTTCGGTCCTGCTCTCCTGGCCTGAGCTCTAACAGTCCTCCCCATTCTTCACTTACCACACCCCTCAAAGGTGTCTTGGTTAGTGACAGATAACTGGTTGCTCCCTGCCGACTTGCTGAAAGGGTTTCATCGAGGTAACGGAGGACTTCACCAAAATGCTCCCACAACCTTAAGGATACCACTCTCCAAGCATGAAAGAACCAAGGATGTGTGGGTGTATCCAATAGTGACCTAAAAGTTCAAGTTTTTTTTTCCTTTCACTACACAAGTAATCTTCTAATGTAAGGAAAAGTAGCTTTGAACAGAAAACACCTGTGTTCTCTACCCTAGAACGACGAGGCTGTGACATTTTGGGATTTCTTGTTGGCTCTAGAATCTTCTTGCCCTCGGTTCCCCGTAGGAAGCTATTCTGTTTTGGAACCAGCTTCTTTCCCAGCTCGCTGTAACTACCGAGAGACAGCACCATCGCCCCTGTGACAATATTCTGAAGCTGTGTCTGAAACAAAATTCAAGTAAGGGATGGGAGGCCGGGGACACTTAGCTTCGTGGGGTAATCTAACCCTTGTGACAGGTCCTGGACTAATCCAGAGCATGAGCAAGGAAAATCCCAGCATCTCTAGATGTGCTACTCGGTGGCCGAACATCACATCAGTCTCTGTGCTACTCGGTGGCCGAGCATCACATCAGTCTCTGTGCTTGTCCTTCTTTGAACTAACTCTGGCCCTAGGGAGTCGGCTCTCGCCTTGGTCATTGGGACTGGTTCCAGTTATAGGACTCTTTAAGTTCTCTTGTATCTGACTCTGACTCTGTTTTGGATTGCATATGGTCTATTCATAAGTGTAATTTAATTATGGGATGCCAGTGAATGCCTTAAAGTAGCTCATAAACCAGTTTTTGTCTTCGTCATTAAAATGTGGTGAATAAGAAACTTGTTTCATGCTGGAAAATGCTTCTTATGAGATCTATTATTTGGGAATACAATGCACAGAAACGTTTGTTTTTATTTACTTTGGAAAAAAAAAATCCCCTTCAGAGATAGCATGTGGAGAGCAGCCATCTGTTCAGGGTTACACCTCGGAATTGCTGTTTCTCTGAACTTGCCTGACTCTGTATATGTTAATTTGAAAAGTAAGGTCTGTTCCCCCCCTTTGTCAAGTTCATTTATCAACACTATTGTAAGCATGCACTTACATTCTGGTGTGTATTAGTAACTGTTCCTTGGCTATTGGATAACTGGGAACCCTGGGGTCTCTGAATTCAGTTGTTGACTATTTTCACTCTGCCACCAGACCTTACAGAACAAGTTATTATGTATGTCTTACCTTTGTCTTACTCCAAAATAAGTAGTCTTGGATGTTTATGAAATTAGGGCCAATCAGACGCTGTTCAACTGGTTAGGACTCTAGTAGTGCTGAGCTGAGGTACAGTGGAAGGTCAAAGAGAAGTATGTCTGGCAGTAATCTTGTTCTTTTTAAAAAATATTTTATTTTAACATTGAGTTTTAGAGGGAGAGGGCGGTATTGTGATCCAGCTAAGAGGTTTTCCCTGCTACCTTGTTTGATGAGGTTTCTTTACTGAACCATCAAGGTCACCCTCATACAAAGAAAGCAGAGTAACATCTGGATTACGAAGAGAATTAAACACTTTTTCTTAAACCTGTCCAATTATTATGTTAGAAGATATTATTATTAAGAAAGTGGACACTACTCTGCCATAAAAAGGAATAAAATTTTACCCTTCAGGACAGCATGGATGGACCTGGAGAGCATGGTGCTGCATATATGAAATAAACCAGTTAAGAGAAAGAAAGTACTTACGATTTCACTCATATGTGGTATTTAATGAACAGATTGAACTACCAAGCAAAATAGAGACAGACTCATAGACGGAGAGCAGCAGGCAGCCCTGATGAGTGATGGTGCTGTGGGATTATGCAAAAAAGGAAAAAATAGAGAGAGAACTCATGGACGTGGACAACAGTGTGTTGTTTGTGGTTAGGGGCAAGGGGATGCGTGGAGGTGGAAGAGGGCATAGAGGGGATAAGTGATAGAAAAAATAAGATAAAATCAAATTAAATTACATTTTAAAAAGAAATTGAAATGGAAGTACTAACTCTCCCTTCCTGAGATTTGCTTGGAGAACCTTCTGGGTTCTCTTCTGTAGTTTGGCTTTGATGACTTTGGACATATCTTTTTTTTTTTTTAACCATTTTTTTATTGTTTTAAGTATTACAAATAGTAGTACATATGTCTCCTTTTTTTCCCCCCATTGATCTCCCCCCGACCTCCCCACCCCCCAGTACATGCCTTCACCTGCCCGCCCTTCCCCCCGCCCCAGTGTCTTATATCCATTGGTTGTGCTTATATGCATGCGTACAAGTCCTTCGGTTGGTCTCTTACAGCCCCCCTCGCCCAACCTCCCCTGTCTTCCCAATGTAGTTTGACAGTCTGTTCTGGACATATCTTTTTTTTAACCTTCCTTAATTCATCTAAATCATGTCTCATAGAGGTTTGTTTGGGGTTTAGAAATGCGTTGACATTTTTGGAGTAAGTGGTGAAGTGGACAGAAATGCCATTCCTAAGGAAGTTTGAAGGCTAATGCAAATATTTTAACTGTTCTTTTCAACTCCTTTTTTGGAGGATCAAGGAGCATTTTATTCTAAGATCATATATTTAGCAAAATTGGCTGAGAGCCATGTATCGGACCAAGGCCAGCACCCTCCTCTGCTCTCCGGTGTTGCCAGATGATGCTTCTGAGAACCTTGCAAAGGCCTCCATCTCCCCTATGCAAGGTGACTGCATGGTGGCCATTTGCAAGGACTTCCATCTAGCTATCAGTTAAGAGCAGAATATGCTGTTTTCCACTTATAATTAGTACTTTACCATATGCTGTTTGATTACAGTTAAAGGTGTCACTAGAATTTGCTATTAGAAAGTAAGCTCCTTGAAGGAGGAAGCCATGGCTTATTTCTCCTCCGTTTCTCTCCCACGCAAAACAGCAGTGAGGAATTCTTTACCAGGGAGTCTATGGATGAATGGTTTTTACACGATTATGTACTCACTGAAATTCTAAGAAAAAATATTTTTGCACGTACAGTTTTCTATGAAGAGGGTCCATCATTTTCATTACATTCTCAAAGGGGTCAGTGGGTCCATGGTTAACCTCCATAGGTTAACAACTCTAATGGACTTTTAATGAATACTTGAATGGTAGAAACTATAGGAAAACAGATGTGACCTCGATGTATGAGAGAGAGTTGACATGATGGGAAGCATGCTTGGGATGGCTCTCAGTTCCCCAGCACTAGAGATATTAAATTAATAGCTGGATAGCAACCCATCAGTGATATCATTGGGATGTTGATCTATTCTTTTTTGCTCTGTGATTCTATGACAATATCATCTTCAGTAGAGAATACTTCTAATTCTTCATGCGTACCTCCTCCTCATATTCATTTTTGTCTGACTTACTCTTTGGACTGCATATACACCTAAAGAATCTTTTAGGCAGATAGCCAGAGGCCTGTACACCAGACTATGAGAACCATGACCCTAAGAATGTGGGTGAAATACTGAACAGCTGGAGGGAACTGGGCATGAACTCTAGAAAATAAAGAGAAGGTGGAATGATTTTTGAGTCAAGGATAAAAGATTCATAAGATAGTAGTTGACAAGTGGGTTGACATAGTTGCTAATAAATTAAACAGAATAGGATTTAATCGAGTACTAAATTGGGCTGGTTAGCTTTAAATTTAGACTTCTGAACAATTTTTAGTTTAGGCTGCAATTTCGTTACTTTTACTCAAAGAAATTGGGACAATGCAACTCCAGAGATGAGTTTCAGAAGTTCAAAGTGGTAAAATCACACTAATTTTCAATTATATACGGATTTCTACATGAATATGTAAATGTATGCAACAACATAATGCCTTGACATCCATGGAAATATGGCTCCCTCCACATGAATGCATTCGTTCACACATATACAAGTGTAAAGAAGATTAAATATTGTATCTAATAAAAAACTTTTGCAGGGATATTGAGTATTTCAAAGCAGTTGAATAGCCAATGTATGAGAGGAACATTTTAGGTACTATAATGATGCCTCTTTTGGGGTTGATGTTACAAACTCTATAGGACATATAAAGAACTGAGTCTAGGCAGAACCTAAGCTGACAGTATCATACTAAGACAGTAGTCGGCAAACTCATTAGTCAACAGAGCCAAATATCAACAGTACAACAACTGAAATTTCTTTGGAGAGCCAAATCTTTTAAACTTAAACTTCTTCTAACGCCACTTCTTCAAAATAGACTCGCCCAGGCCGTGGTATTTTGTGGAAGAGCCACACTCAAGGGGCCAAAGAGCTGCATGTGGCCCGCGAACTGCAGTTTGCTGACCACGGTACTAAGAGATAGCCTAGATGAGAGAAATCTTAAAGATATCCATTATAATCTAAAGGAAATTGGCTCCGTTATATGCTCCAGTTCTCCTTTAGAAGTGTATTTATTAAATCATCATCACCAACAACAACTCCAGTCCTAGTTTATTGGGTTGATTGTAGGGCCCTTTAATCAAATGCTTCCTCAAAATGCTTTCTGGTGATCTTCTGAGCTGGCTGTTTTATTTACTCTTTAGTATTCTGCAAAGTCTCACCATTCTTTTAGCATGTGCAGTTTTGATGAGTATGATATTGCTATTTTACATAAATTTTGTAAACTCTGAGGAATGCAGGGATACATGGAGAGGATATGGTTATGAGCTTCTTCCTTTATTTAATCCACCCACCACCAACCTCAGAGACCAGTATAAAGCTGTACTTGGAAAAGCTAACTGATTTGCCAAGTGTTTTTGTTCTGAAGGGACATCACCTATTTTTAGCAACAAAGAAGTGTTAGGAAGAGGAGGAAGGCTTACCTCAGAAGGACAGATCTGAAATGAAGCCCAGAAAACTGAACAGAGTGGAGGGGAAAACCAAAGAGTGCCTAGTGAAAGGTTGCTGAAGTGCAGAACTAATGTCCTGGATGGTTGTAGGAAAGCCTCAAATAAGAGTTCTGTTAATAGAGAATTGAGGAAATGTTATCAAAAAGGGCTCTTAGCCAATCTAAGAAAGGACACCAAGACATTGCAAATTGAGCTGATTGTTTAACTTGTTTAGTACTAATCTGTATTTTTTTGACTGAAGTACCATCAACACATTTATTGAGCAACTATACTTGTACAAAGTATTGTGCTAGGAAATGGGTGTGAAGGGTGGGAGGATGGTATTTAAAAAGTACAAGATGAATATGTGTTCTCCAAAAGTATACAGGAAGCTATGAGTTAGGTACTGTGTTGGGTGCTTTCCGTATATTATCTCATTTAATCTTTAACGGAGCTACTGTGTTAAGAATTAATGTTATCCCTATCTTGTAGATGAACAGCCTGAGACTCAGAGTAGTTAAGTCCGTCCTCCCTCCCTCCCTCCCTCCCTCCCTCCCTTTTTCTGTACCTCTTTCCATCTCTCTTCCTTTAAACAAGGTTAAACTCAAAGGTTAATAGAACATGGTGCCTTTCTTCCAAGGGTTCACTTTTTCTGACGGTAGCAGAGTTATAACTATGTAATAAATGCTATAGTAGATGCCCTAGCTGGTTTGGTTCAGTGGATAGAGCGTCGGCCTGCGGACTGAAGGGTCCCAGGTTCGATTCTGGTCAAGGGCACATGCCTGGGTTGAGGGCCTGATCCCTGGTAGGGGGTGTGCAGGAGGCAGCTGATCCATGATTCTCTCTCATCATTGATGTTTCTATCTCTCTCTCCCTCTCCCTCCCTCTCTGAAATCAATAAAAAATATGTATTAAGAAATGCTATAGTAGAGGTATGAACCTAGCCATATGGGAGCTCAGAGGATGAAGCATTCCATTTTGCTTAGTGACATCAGAAAAAGATTCTTGGACGAGGTAATATTTTAGTTGAGTCTTCAAGGATGAGAAGGAGTTTGTCTAGTAGACAAGGAAGATAAGGAAGCAATAACAGTGTGGCAGATATTGCTGGGTGTTCACTCAGCACCCATTACCTTCTCGCTCTCTTGGAGAGCTGAGCTTTTGCTCAAGTGTCTCCTCTTCTCTTTGGCTCAAGGGAGGGTGACCCTATCCTTGCCTTTAGGAGTAAATGGTGGTTGGTTTAAGCCAGTTAAACCATGACATGTCCTCACAAAATGGTGAAAATTGCCATCCAGATGCATAGTAATAGCTGGGACGGCTTTCAGTGTGGCACTAATATGAAGCCTATCTCAAGGAGAATGAACAAGGAAGTAGCATTTCAGTATTTGAAAGGCGAGGTAAAATTAAATGGGCTCTGTCATATTCTCTTGCATTTAAATCTACTGGGAAATTAAGCAACTGAAGCTGTGCACTGTCATCACCAGAGTTCTTCAGGTGAAAGAATGAAGATGTTCAAAGGAAAACCTTCCGGCTCCTGCCAGAAGATGTTCCCAGCTACATAAATGCCTAATTCAGCTACTAGTCGTTGCAAATTAAGCAGCTCTCTGAAAATTCAAGCTTCAGTGAGGAGCTACATCCAGACTCAGAGGTTGAAATCAGGATCTCCTGGTGATCAAGCTGTGACACAACTAAGGTCACATGAGGTCAAATGAGGTCCAGCTCCTCATTTAATTCTCCGTGAGCCCCTCCTTTCCCTCTGCAGTGGTGTGGCACTTAATATTTAAGTCCTTCATGTACACCATAAAACTTACATTGTCGAGGCCGATAAGAGAACTCTACCTATTTCAGTCTCTGCCCTTATTTTTAGAGTCTTAGGTAATGAGGATCCTAGTAAAGTCAGCAGAGGACAACCAGATGACTTGGAATAATAATTGACAGGTAAAGGACAGGTAAGGAACACTGGGCCAGCAGGTAGTGGGTAAGAGCCACAGAACAGTTTGGAGAGAGACTTTATTTTCAACTGCCTCCAGTAACACTGCTAATGATAATAAAACAGTAAGGCTAATAAATGAAAAAAGAGCATTTCAAATGAGCATATTTGTCATTTAGAAGCAATGTTTGCAAAACAGTGGTTCACTTCCATCCCCTGGAGGAAACTACTGTTAACAGCTAATTGTGTATCTTTTCAGAAGCTTTTCATGACTATATAAGCACATGTAAACATATCTTATATTTTTACATAAGGAAGTCATGCAACTTGCATCATAAATACCTTTCCATATCAGATCTTAATGGGTCTTTCCAATTCCTTTGAACTATTGCAAAATATTGTGGGAAATACTTCAACTGTTTTCCTAAGAATGGACAGTTAGGTTGTCTATGAACTTCCTTCTTTCATTAAGCCTGCTGCTGCAAATAACATTCATACAGCATATGATACAAGTGTGAGTGTGTATGTAGGATACATTTCTAGAAAGCAGAATTTCTGGATTAAAATCTATGTGTATTTTAAACTTCGATAGTTAATGCAAATTCCCATCCTAAAAATAAATTCCTTGAAGAAGAATTGATGGGGCAAGTGATACGGGCCTTTCAGAAATGTACCTATTTATCTTCCTGGGCAGTATCTCAAACTCGATAATCTGAAAACCTTCTAAAAAAAAAAAAAAAAAGGACACCTAGAATACGAAATAATCTGTAACAATGAGCTGGGCTTGCAAAAAAGCAAGACAAATCCCAGGAACCAAAAATAAGAAGCTGAAAATCAAGGGAGGAAGGAGGCATTGAAGCCACAGACGTCCAGGGGCGTTTTCTGCTCCAGGTAACCAGGACGCTCAGTGTTCAACAGCCACATGAAGACAAGACATTGAGCCCAACCAAGTGGAGAACCAAAGGGAAACCAAGACTCACAGGAAACTGGCGTCTTCAAGTGCTGCCATGAAAAGATGGACGAGAAAAAAATAGCCAGCAAAAGGAGCAAAAAGATAACAAAGCAAAATATCTGGCTTGTCTTCGTAACACAGTGGGTAAAAAGTGTCTCCTGAGAATTTATAACCTCAGGCCTGCCCGTAAGTGGTTTAGGAGTTCTAACATAGACCACCTCGAGCACCTTGCGTGCCTAACAGAGGCAAATGCAAATTCTCTTTAAAGACATGTGTCTTCAACCCAGGCTGCATAAGATTCCCATGGATACAAGGCTTGATTGAATATAAACTCACATATGGGAAGAAACAGATTTCTATGCATGAATGTACTCAGAATAAACAAGAGTATTAGACCTCTGGATCTCCGGATGATTGAACAATCAGATAGTGGAATATAAAATGAGTTTTCTACTTTTAAAAGGTTTAAGGAAATGATATCAGAAGTAAAATGTTACTAAGAACATACACATAATCAAGACCTGGCATAAAAAAAAAAAACAAAGTAGAAATTCTAAATATAAAAACAGATCATTAGAAGATTAGACTCAGTTGTAAAAAGAATTAGCAAACTGGAAAGATCTGAGGGAAGTACCAAAGGGCAGAACCAAGTTACAAGGACGGAAAATGTGAAAGACGTCGAACATGTGCGCTTGAAAGGGACAAGCATAGACTGCGTTGGCATGCTTGATGGAGAAGAGAATGGCAGAGGGATAGGAAATGTGTGCAGAGATAATAGATGAGAATTTTCAAGACTATATCAAAGATATGAGTCCTCAGATTCAGGAGGCACAATAAATTCCAAATTTTCCCATTGCATTTGGACACAAATACAATTTTTATGAAATATAAGTATATTTTCCAAAACAAAAATTAGTGAGATTGTTTTCTATTTTGCTAATATCTTTAATATCTGGCTTAACAGAAGATAGCTGGGTTCTCATATCTGCTTCCACATTTAATTTGTTCCAATATTACATGTCATGTAGCCTCTGGAAAACTCCAACGTGTGAGAGAATGAGAATTTAAAAAAAAGACAAATCATGTCTTAGTATTTACTGCAAATATACTTTTGACCTTGTAGAACTCCTAAAAGGTTCTCCAGTTTCCTCCAGAGTCTCTAGAGCACACGTTGAGAACCCCTAATTTAGATTAAGTTTTCTATTATGGGTCATGGTTGGTGGACTGGGTGTTGCGAACAAATTTTCTACGCATTCACACATCCACACTCCATAAATGCGCTGCATAAATCGTGATTTTTTCAGGGAATTAGAACACAATAATGTGCTCTTGGATTTGAAACAAGAGTCAAGGGATTAATTTCATCTCTCTTTTGGTTAATAAGATGGTGGACAAACTACTTGTTACCGCAGTATGCTTGAATGATATATGTCAAAGATGACTATGATTCTCTACCACATTATTGCAAAACTGCCCAGAGTAGGAGAGAGACATAGTCATCTACAGAAGACCCACATATTGGTGTTTCATAAGGAAACCGATGCAAACATTGATGCAGAGACACTGACTCTGGAGAACAACGGAAGAGAATTAGAGGATGTTTTTTCATTGCCTGGAAAAAGTCTCATTTACATAGCTTGAATTAAATTTCGCCATCAAATATTCTTTCATCTGCATCTGCTTGTGCCTGATTTCCGATTTTATATCATTAAAGAGATGGTCCCCATCTGAATCTCTTAAGGGATCAGATTCTCTGTTGATTTCACCCACATTAAACAAACATGATCCATGTTTTTCCTTTCTTATTTATTTCATTGTATAAAATCTAAGATGCAAGACATTATTTCAGTAGCTCCCAAGAGAAGGATAGTTATAATAACCCGTTGGAAATCAGACATCTCAATTTCAATTAAAAAGGCTAACATTTTCTCTAAATATTTAGGTGAATCCACAAGGCTTAATCCTGATTCATTTCTACTGGATCATAGATAGTAGAAGATTAGCTGGCCAACCTATGAGTTACAGAATGACAGAAAGAATTAAAAACTGTTTATTCTCTACCTCATTACAAAAAAGGAAATGATATAAAAGAATGATTTGTTCCAGTAGAAGTTTATTACGCAAACATATATTGAATACCTCTCGAGTAGTAAGCACTCTTCTAGCCCCTGGGATACAAAGATAAATCAGAAACAATTCTTGCCTTCATAGCAGAGGAGATAAACCTGTAACTAAAAACTGATTCTGAATGTGACAAAGTTTATAATAAAGATATCCTATATAATAAAAGGCTAATATGCAAATAGAACAAATGGCAGAACAACTGAACAAATGGAACATGGTGGGCGTCAGCCACGGCAGGATGGTGGAACAGGTGAGCGGGGCCACCAGACCAAGGTGGCCCCACTGGTCGCTGTCATCGGGGTGAGCCTCTGGTGGTTACTGAAAATTCTTTGCTCCCGTATGCCATAGTCCAGGCCCTGATTGCGCCTGAGGGCTTCTCCACCTCACCCTGGTTCTGAGGGGCCACTGGGCAGCAGCCACCACTCACACCCGCTGACGGCAGCGCTGGCCCCAATAGCTCCTTGCTGTCAGCGGGTGTGAGCAGGGCCAGTGCCATCAGTGCATGGGAACAGGGGTGGTGGGAGGGGCTGGGCAGGGGCACGAAGACCCTGGCTTAACAGAAGATAGCTGGGTTCTCATATCTGCTGGGGTCTCATATCTGAGACCCGCCCCTGTGCCCACTGCAGCCTTGTGGCCCACAATTCCTTTCAAGGTACATGAATCTGTGCACTAGGCCCCTAGTGTATTATAAATACACATGTAAATGTCACAGAGGGAATGATCCACTCTGCTTATGGGATCAGACAAGGCTGTATCTTTGAGTTGACTTGAGGAATAAGTTGCGGTTTTCTGGGCTGTGAAGGAAGGTAAGAGTATTCTAGGCAGAAAGCACACCATGTGCAAAGGCCTGGCGTATCCCGTCAGTGCAAGTAATGCAGTTTGGCAAGGCTGGAGTGAAGGGTAAAGACAGAGAGCAGTTGGAAATGATGCTGCAAACTGGATAGGAATCAACTTGTCACGGGGCTATAGCCAAGCGAGGAAGCCAGAACTTTTGCTCATAGGTCTCTGGTTTTCCGGATATGCCCTAGAACTCCAGGGGATTCACAGAGGTGCCTGAGGTGTGGGTGGGAGTGTGGTCAGCAGGCAGGGAGTTGCTCCTACCCCCACTTCAATAGGTCCCACTCAACTTTACATGTATGCATGTTTTAAGTCGGACTCCATTTTACTCAAAACAATTGTTTATTGAGCATAGACTAGTTGCCAGACATTTTACTGCCATACATAATTCATAGCTTCCCAGGGCTAGGTGTCAGAAACTCCTAGCTATAATTGACGGGGAACGGCTCTAGGGTGTCAAGAGAGTGATTTGATCAGCTCACTTCTTAGAAATCTCACTGTAGTTGCAGTCTGGACAACAGGTTAGAGAGCAGAAAGGCTAGGTAGAAAATGAAGGTATAAAATCAATAGGACTTGAGGTACATTGAATGTGGAGATGAAGACGATGGCATATTAGGACAAGCCCCAGGCTTCTTAGAAGAATGCGTCTACCATAAGGAAGAACCTCTGGGGCTTTTAACTTTTAGGGAGATGGTAGAAGAAGGAGAGGTGGTGAGAGAGGCTGAGGTGGGGAGCATGGGGGGAGGAAAGGTAGGGAGGGGGAAAGAGGCAGAATTTCAAGAAGGGAGATCTGTAGTCCAATGCTTTCAGGAAGATAGACCAAGAAGTATTCACTTGATTTGGCACATGGGGAGGCTTGGGTGACTTCAGCAGGATCAGTTTCAGTGGAGGCCAGATTGCAGTGGGCTGAGAAGTGAGGAAGTGGAGACAGACTAGTTTATCTTCTTTGTGAGAATGGCTGTGAAGGCATATTACTAGAGAAAATGCTGGGGTTGGAGGCATGAGGTTATTCGTATGTGTAGGAGAGGAATCCAGGATGGAAAATTGAAGATAATGCTGTGTGCGTGTGCATGCATGTGTGTGCGTGTGTGTGTGTGTGTGTGTGTGTGTGTGTGTGTGTGTGTGTGTGTGTGTAGTTGCTAAGGGAGATCCTGAGCAGGTGGGAGGAAGCTGCTTTCCAGCATGGTCTTTATTGAGAAGCCCTAAATATATAAGAATTTAATAGGAATGTATGTATTTAGTACATATGTATACATATATCTGCATACCCACATATTTGGTGTATTTGGGGGGAAGTTTAGTGAGAAAAATTTGAAAGTAAATTTCAGTTTTATTAGGGTACTGGAGTATTTGGGGTATCAAGGAACCGTGGAATCCAAATCATGTTGGCTTTGTTATTAAATTTCTCCGTTGAGGACATTCAGACGTCTGAAGCACAAGGCTGCCTTTGTTTAAGCCTGACTGATACTTTAATAACTCATTTTGGAGTGCACAGGAAATGCTCAGGAAGTATTGTTATCATTGACGACTCCTGCAGAAACTCTTTCCTCTCTCACCTTTCTCCATCTCTTTACCCTTGTTGGCGTTGAGTTTTCCATGAGTCGCCCAAAGCTGTTCCCGCCCCCCTCCCTTTTAATGTACCTTACAGGATTCAATAGTGGTTTTTCATTGATCATCCATTTAGATGAAATATTATTTTCTGTTCCACGGCTGGATTTTATCAGAGATGCTGGTGACCTTCTGAGACAAGCCAGATGTGTGAAGTTATTGGCCTTTGGGGATGATTTTAAAACGAGAAATGGTGTCATATTCTCTAAATAGTTGATGTCATTTCTGTGCTTTAAAAACATCATGGGTATATAATAACCCGTCAGCTGTCACTTGCTATGATCCTGCCTGAAGGGCTGGCGGTGAGGGGAACGGATGGGAAGATTGATCTGGTTAATGTGTAGCTCTGAATGGGAACTAAAAATCCATGTTTGACCCTGTCTGGTTTGGCTCAGTGGATAGATCGTCGTGCCATGGACTGAAAGGTCCCGGGTTCGATTCCGGGTCAAGGGCATGTACCTTGGTTACAGGCTCGATCCCCAGTAGGGGGCGAGCAGGAGGCAGCTGATTGATGTTTCTCTCTCATCGATGTTTCTAACTATCCTTCTTCCTTCCTCTCTGTAAAAAGTCAATAAAATATATTTAAAAAAAATAAAAATCCATGTTTGTTCTTGAATTTGTTGTTCGTTTCCAGTGTGGGGTGGGAGACGTATATGAAATCCCACCGTGTGTCAGGTGGAGAGTGAAACAGCATCCACAGGTGGCTCAGAGGGGAATGCGACACCTAGTTAGCAATTAGGAGGGAGTTCAGCCTAATATCAGAAAATGTTCCTGACAGCTGGGCTTGTTAAAGTATGAAAAGGCCCTTGGGGAGAGCTTGGCGGGGCACAGGCTTCACCTGGCCAGAGGATTTATTAGTGATTATGAGAGTCAGGCGAGGTCTCCCCGACAGGAACAAGCCTGGTTCCTATGGTGTTTTATAGGTTTTGACATTGATTTTGCTCCAGACAAATAAATCTCTGACTGTTAACTTCTTCCCACCTTAATGCAGCCAAAGAAACATGGTCCCGGTTTATTCAGCACACCAGCTCTCTCCGCTTCTGGGAACTCCTCCTGAACATGTGCGGTTACAATTCCCAGTCTATAGTCCCTGATTTCATGGTGCCAGCATGTGCCGACTTCTCTTCCACTGCTAGGCCAGCTCTCCTGGCACCTGTCTTGGTTCTTACAGTTTCTCTAAACAGTGCCCAACTGCTAGATCGTCAAAAGGAAGTTGACAGAAATATGCTGTGCTACACACTGGGAAAGGAGCTAATCAAAGTAGCCTTTTAATTGCTATAGTAATGATTTAGATGGGCAAAAAGTACTGAAGTTAAATTCGCATGACTAATTAATTAAGCAAAGCCCACAATCGACAAACATAATTAGCACATTCAAAATTGAAGCCACATCCTGGTTGTCTTAACTTGGAGCCAAAAAAGACACGTGAAGCACCCAAAGCCCCCTTCTCCCCACGGTGTAGGTCTGCTTGCATATTTACATGTATTACACATGGAGCATTGTTAATTGAAAAACCTTCCTTATTTATTTTTTTTAACAGGAATTTTCATGAGTTTTGGCATATTTGTTCAATGTTTCAGCAGCTAAATTTTATCGAATAGAGCAGAAATCTTCTCCAATAGGGGGAAAATATCTCTATATCTATTATCTATCTATCTATCTATCTATCTATCTATCTATCTATCTATCTTATCACCTACCTTTCATTTATTCATCTATCTTTCTATAAATTCTTATTGGATCAGCTTTTATGCTACATAGATACTTTGTGTGGGGAAGTGGTTTGATCTGGAGACACGGGAAACAATGTAATGCCATGTCGAGTTACCATGGAGCTCTCTCGGTAGAAATTCATACTGCTTTCTGTAGCAAATCCTCGAGATGCCAAAGTAAATCATTCTCTGGAGTCCTTGCTGAGCCAAAGCCATGCTGGGTCTGGAGAAGTCGCCACGGTATGCTTTCTGCAACGCAGTCATGCTCAGTCAGTGTGTGCCATGCTTTGTCACTTGGCCACCAAAGTAGAATTGCTGTATTCAGGGTACCACGAGGAAAAGTCACTTCCCCTGTCGCCTAGACATCCTTCCTCTTTCCATAAAGCAATGACCTCAGATGTACTAAAGACCAGTATATCTGGGGCAGGCACCATGTTCTGCTCCCCATGGCAAACCCTCAAATGTACCTGCAAAACCAAGTTCTCATTCTTAAGCAATCACAGCACAGCAACAGTGGCAAACCTCCCTTCATGCAAATCAACTCTTAAAGGTCCCACCCACCAGCACAACAGACTTCATGCGTTCATGGAACCGGTGCCAGACGCTCTTCCACATACAGGCCACACATGTCTGATACCAGACTGGAACTCTGCCACTTACACGTGTGCCTCCTTGTGTAGGAATTCACACAGATCTTCATGTGGAGAATTTCATTTCCTTTAAAGGTTTTCTGTTAATGGCAGATAACCTGATTCTGTGTAGCTTGTAAGAACTTTTCATCCTCGACAGAGAATAAGAAGCATTAGGTGATTGTAATTATGAAAACTTTCAAAAATGCAGAAAAGTACCGAGGACAATAACTGTGAAATTCCTAGGTAGTCATAAAGCAGAATTTCCAAATGGTATTAGTTATATTTGCTTCAGATTTTTTTTTAACTCAAAGAACGAATGCTTTACTGATAATCTTTGATCTCTTCCATGTTCATTCTTCTTTTCCTCCCTGTGGGCCTTCCCAGAGGCATCACTGTTACGATTCTGCTGTATGGCCATCCTCTATATTGTTTATATTTTTTACTGTGTATAGAATATGCCTAAAATACATGTAGTATTATTTTCATACATTTTGTAAACTGACGGTTGCCAGATGGGAGGGGCCTTGGAGGGTTGGGTAAAAAGAGTTGAAGGGAATAAGAAATACAGATTGGTAGTTGCCAAATAGTTATGGGGGTGTCAAGTATAGCATAGGAAATATAGTCAGTAATACTGTAATACCTGTGTATGGTGCCAGGTGGGTACTAGACTTATTGGAGGGATCACTTTATAAGTTATATAAACGTCTAACCACTATGCTATACACTGGAAATTAATGTAATATTGACTATCAGCTGCAATTGAAAAAAACAACCCACGACTCAAGATAAATGTTGAACCTGGAAAGTAAGTAAGGAAGATTCTTAGATTCCCTTGTTTTTATTCTGTGAGCTTCAGTTTTAATGGGGAGCAGGAGAGAAAGCGGAGGTTCCACGCAAGGCAAGGAGTTGGATTAAAGACCTCCAAGATAAGACCAGGACCTGATAGGTGACCTGTACAAAGATTATCTGGAAAAAACCGGCTCCTCCTGCATTCTCAAAGTAGGCAGAAAGGAACCTTGCCTGGCTCAGCCTGGCTCTAGGTGAACTGAGCCCAAACCATGCTGAGTCTGGAAAATTGGGAAAATATGCTTTCTGGTGAATAGGCTGGGGGCCCAGAGGAGAGAAGGTCTAGGGTTGGCATTGCTGCATCCTGCAAGTTTGTGTTTTTGTTTTTTTAATATTTTTAAATTGACCTTTACAGAGAGAGGAAGGGAGAGGGAGAGAGAAAAACATCGATTGTCTGCCTCCTGCATGCCTCCCATTGGATCCCGAAATGTGGGCATGGGCCTTGACCTGGAATCTAACCGGCAACCTCTCGGCGCACAGGACGATGCTCAACCAACGGAGCCACACGGGCCAGGGCTGCATCCTGCAAGTGTAGAAAGAGCACTTTCAGAGAACAAATGTTTTCACTGTCACTCAGCTCTAAATCTTTCATAGCCCCACTTCCATTTCCTCTCTAACCTTTGATTATGTACAAGTGCAATTTCCATTTCAAAATGTAAGAGCGATTTTATTTTCACTCTCTCTTTTTTATCCTAATTTAATTGGAGTGTGGTCAGAGTAGGCAAACTGTGTGCTATGAATTTTTTTAATTTTGTTGAAACATTTTTATTATGTAGTGGTTAATTTTTTGTAAATATGCCACCTATACATGAAAATGTATATTCTCTAATTTGGAGGGTAGTCTGGTGTTCTCTCATGTCTGTCATGTCACGTGTGTGAATTGTGTTGTCTGCTTCTTTGTCTGATCCATCTACCAGTGTCTGAGCCAGGCGTGTTAAAAATCTCCCACTTAAATGTGGACTTTGCTAATTTTCTTTGTAATCCTATCAGGTATTTTTTTTCATTTAGCTATGTCTAAACTATAAATTCGTACAAATTCATGATAGTTATATTTTCTTAGGGACCTTGAATAAATCATTCAGAGTGAAGCTCTTTATCTCTGCTGATGCTTTCAGCCTGAAATGCCACTTTATCTGCTATCATTGTTGTTCACTAGAATGCTTTTGCTTAGTATTTGCCTGATCTATCTTTTTAATCTCTTTATTTTCAACTTTTCTGTGCTTGTTTTATGTGTGTCTCTTGAAAGTAGCCCATTGCTGATATATATATGTATTTTATCCACAGTTATACTAAGTTTCTTAATTACCTGAATTTAACTTGTTTCCATCGGTCGTGATTAATGACATAATCGGAATTACATCTATCATATTATGTTATTTTATGTTTACCAAGCTTTTTACCTACTTTTGTTTTTATCCTTTCTTTGCTCTATTCTGGATTTTACGTTTTTATTATTCTTTCCTTCACCTCTACCCCAGCAGTTTGAAAATTTTGGACTCTGCTTTTTAAAATGATTTCTTTACATTTCCTGGCAACTTGAGCCTCAGTTTCTCATGTGTGATAGATATTAATAGTACCTGTTTCAGGGCTTCTGTGATGATTAGGATGATGCACATAAACCACACAGTGTCTGTTAGAGATAGATACAGCTACATACAGGTAGATATAGATATATAGGTACGTGAGTCATTACATCCCATCACATAGACCAGGTTAGAACAGACTACAATCTATGATATAATAGAGTATGAGCCTGTGACTTGTAACCAGGTTTCTTCTGCTCTTCCTCATTATCCTGGAATTTTGATGCACTTTTTAGGCTTTGGGGTATGGAGAATAGCAGGTCATTACCCTTCAGGTTTGGGGTTGTGTCTAGGAGCCTGTGGTTTTTAATGTTGGACAGAAAATTACAGACTTAACAGGGATTTGGTGCCCACACGGAGCTAATGGAAGATGAGTCCTATGAATGGTAGGGATCTTATTCATCGGCACATTCTTCCCTGGGGAGCCATCCTCCCTGTGGTCTGAGCTTTTGATTGAATCCTTGACAGTTTGAGCTGCAGGAAATCACTGTGGCTTTGGCTTGTGAACAACCAGTAGTGGGGAGGCAGGGCTGAAAGGAGTAATGCTTTGCCCTGGCTGGTGTGTCTCAGTGGATAGAGCATCGGCCCGCACACCAAAGGATTGAGGGTTTGATTCCGGTCAAAGGCAAGGGCATGGGCTGTAAAAAAGAAGGAATTCTTACCATTTGCAACAGCATACATGGAATTGGAGAGCATTATGCTAAGCGAAATAAGCCAGTCAGAGAAAGATAAATATCACATGATCTCACTTATTTGTGGAATATAATGAACAACATAAACTGATGAACAAAAACAGATCCAGAGACAGAGAAGCATCGATCAGACCGTCACACCTCAGAGGGAAGGTAGGGGAGGGTGGGGGTAAGGGGGAGAGATCAACCAAAGGACTTGTATGCATGCATCTAAGCCTAACCAATGGACACAGACACCTGGAGGGTGAGGGCATGAGTGGGGGGGGGGGGGAGTGGAGGGGCATTGGGGGGATAAGGACACATATGTAACACCTTAATCAATAAAGAAAAAAAAACATACAAACAACTTAATCCCCCCCCAAAATAAGCAGACTATAAATCTGAAAACAATTAGTGTGGCTTTAGATTTAACACAGTGTATTGCGAATAAAGGCTTCTAAAATCTTAATGAGTTCTAACAAAATTATTTATTATACCAAAAAAAGCCCACCAAAATTAAAACACACACACACACCCAAAGGCAAGGGCATGGACCTGAATTGTGTGCCCTCCCCCCACTCCCCTACCAGGGTGTGTGTGTGTGGAAACAACGACTTGATGTGTCTCTCTCCCGTTGATGTTTCTCTCTCTCTCCTCCCCTCCCTCCCTTCCTCCCATTCTCTCTGAAAAGCAATGGAAATATCCTTGATTTATATTCTATTGGCTAAGGATTTTATAGAGGTCATTTATAGAGGTACATAGTGGGAGTGGGGATTGGAGGAGACCTGGAGAGTGGATTATCGTAAATATCTATATGAATAGCTAAAGTGACAAGACTTCAGACAGAGGGTTGAAGACATGGTAAAACTCTCAGCTAAGGTGGGTAAGAGGGCTGCACCCCATTCTCTGCTTGGGGTAATGTCTATGCATATACAGTTGAGGGTCTAGTCAGGAAAACTAGTGGAGGTCAAAGTGTGATGGGAAAGACCTGGAAATCCTAGGGATTCCCCTTCAAAGTCAGAAATAAAAGGACAGTCATTTAGTAAGTAAATGTAACTCCTGCTGACAGGAGAAAGGAAAGGGAGAAGGACAAAGGGAGGAAGAACCGGGATCTGAGGGACAAAAGTAATCGATAGAGTGAAACAATAGGAAGGTTAGAGCGACAAAATCGAATGTTATTTTACTAAATTCAAGACATCTGGTCAGCTTCCCATTGGAGGAAGAGAACACTATGAATAGATCAAATACATAGAGAACCTGGAATGTCAGGGTCACTATTCCTCCTCTATCCCATAATTGTTGGTAGGTCAGGTGAGAAGTCAACATTTGCTGACTTGAGTTCCATTTTTATTATTTCCTCTTGTCCTGCATGTGAAGAGGCCAGTGGACCTTTAAATGACCAAATGGCAGAAAACCAAGGGAATAGGGACACGCTCACTAGTAAGTGCCTGGCCTAGATAATGAGTCTTTGAATAATCAAGAATGGGGTGTATTGTCATCCTAATACTGGCGCAGTAATTAGACTTCGACGCTTTGAACGAGGCTGTGATCATTTGCATGTGTGGATGGGAAGCTGGATAGTTTTTAATTAGCAACCGAATAATTGGTCCTGCGTTTCCTCAGCAGAGGAACATCTTGGTTCACATTTCTGGGAAGTCTAGAAGAATGAAACAGAAACGCAGCAACACAGATGCAGGGACCACAGGTGCTCTTTTGTTTTGCTGAAGAAGTTCTTTTCAATGCACACAGTATGCCATCCCCAGGTCACCTTTCAGACTCCCTGTTTTGAGACACAGCTGACTCCCAATTATAAAAGTAAAAGCAATTATCTGGGTGCTCACCATGAATTTAAGATTGCAGTTTGACGCTTATTTAGGAGAAATAACCCACACCAGGAAAACAGTCTATTTAAAATGCAGCGTGCGCTCTGACTGATTTGCAGTAATAACAACAGTCACATCCCTGGCGGTTCTTCAAGATGTTCCTTTCTTCCCGTGTCATTGGAAGCAAATGTTCTGCTTGGATTTTGATGTCTCTCTTCCTAGGGTTGCACGTTTCTGGGCTCTTTGCATATTAGAGATGAGGAGAGAGAAAGAACTAAGAATCCCAAACAATGGCATTTTAAAACTCAAGCTTGGGAGTTATTTTGACTCGCAATTGAGATTTCCACGTTGTTTCAACTGAAGTTAGAAATTCAGTTGTTAATTAAAGCATCCACAAAATGGAATCTCTACTTTCTCCCAAACAGCATTTTTCTCTTTTTTTAAAAAAATATGTTTTCGTTGATGTAAGGGAGAGAGAGGGATGGAAATATCATGATGAGAGAATCATCAATAGGCTGCCTCCTGCATGCCCCCTACTGGGGATCGAGCCTGCAAGCAGGCAATCCGAATCTGCTGGTTCATGGGTCAATACTTAACCACTGAGTCACACCAGCCAGGCGGCATCCTTATCTTTTAAGCACAGATAAGGTTTGTGATTCTGTAGCTCCTAGTATGTAGAGAACCCAGAGAAGGTATTACTCACCTCAAATATTCTTAAAATAAACCCGATGAAATACGATCTGAACAATGCAAGTATTCCTTAATTAATTGAAAGTCTGCTTAAAAATAATCATCTTTAGGGATTGGATGGTGGAGAATATTTACAATATTTTAAAAGTGTCATACTATATTTAGCATAAATGATAAAATTAAAAGAACCACAACAGAACACAAAAACTGGAACTCTTGCCAGTAGGGCCATCAGCGTTACACCGTCTCACCAAGTGAGTCTAGCAGAAAGGTAGAAATTCCTGAAGCCTGGTGGTGTACTGGAACTCCAGGCTCTTTTTAAATGAAGTTTAACATGTACACTCATTCTTTTCCCTCTCTTAAACTTTCTGGACTTAGCAGACACGTTGGTACTGTTCTAATGTTTAGTTCTTATTTTAGACTAGAGGCCCAGTGCACGACATTTATGCACTGAAGGTGTGGGAGGTCCCTCAGCCTGGCCTGTGCCCTAACACAGTCCGGGAGCCTTCAGGGAATGGGGGATGTCTGACTTACGGCTTAGGCCCGATGGGGAGCGGGCCTAAGCCGGCAGTTGGACATCCTTAGCGCTGCCACCATCACCGCAGCACTCGCCAGCCGTGAGCCTGGTTTCTGGCTGAGTGGCGCTCCCCCTGTGGGAGTGCACTGACCACCAGGGGCAGCTCCTGCATTGAGCTCCAGCCCCAGCAGCTCCTGGTGGTCAGGGCGCATCATAGCGACCGGTCGTTCCACCGGTCAGTCAATTTGCATATTACCCTTTTATTATATAGGATTGTGTATCTTTTAAAACTTGTCTATCCAACTAGATTATAAGCTTCTTGAAAACAGGGGCCATATATTCAACTTAAAAAAAAAAATCATACAGCCTGGCTGGTGTGGCTCAGTGGTTGAGTGTTGACCCATGAACCAGGAGATGAAGGTTTGATTCCCAGTCATGGCACATGCCTGCACGCCTGGGTATCTGGCTCGATCCCCTGTGGGGGGCATGTAGGAGGCAGCCGATCAGTGATTCTCTCTCATCATTGGTGTTTCTGTCTATCTCTCCCTCTTCCTTCCTTTCTCTGAAATCAATAAAAACATATTAAAATCTTACCTAGCACCTGGTAACATACCTTGATACATTAGCAACCCAACAGATAGACACTTCGTTGATTTCATTGCTAATATATTTAATCATGTCATGTGCTTGAAAACCTTCATTTTCTTTAAATATGTGACCTTAAGAGGTTTGCTTCCTTCTGAAATGTGGAACTTGTCTTACATTTAGGAACTTGGTTCCCCATTAAATGCATCCTATTATCTGAGAGACACCTGTATAAATATGCCCCGCCCTACACTAGCACACACACAGGCAAAAGTAAATGTGATGGTGGAAGTGATGGAGAATGGAGGCAAGTCTATCTATTTGCGTTAATTAAAAAGGTCTGTAAAGGAGACATTGAGAACGGCAAGATGACTAACAACGTAAGGTTGTATCCTGTATCAGAGCTCACAGAGAGAGCGAGAGAGCAGGAAGGCTTTGTGTTTAAGGAGCAAAACGGAAACTTTTTCTTCTATACCTGGTTTCCTTAGAGTGTCTTACTTTGGGCATGTGGAAATTTCATACGCCCCAAAACACTCATGAAGCCCCCTGCGGTACCACCAATTTCCCTCTTGAACTCTGAATATGAGGGTTGGAGCGAGCTGGCAGTTCCGCAAGCAGAATTAATCCCCTAAATCCTGCGTGTACCTTTTGACATGGGACAGAGCAGGGGAGGACAGCATTGTTGGTATTAATATAGTAAATGGCTTCTCTAAGCTGACTTGGTTGGAGACAGGATGCTGGCGACTTGAGCCTGAATGTTATTCCCCTCCATTAAGGAGCATTTTAGGTCATGGCTCTTGCTTCTTGAAACAGTTGTGGGATAAACCCGAGGGTAAAGGCAGCAGAGAAACAGTGGTGGATCTGACTCAAAATAGAACCGAACTCTCCTTTCTACCCTCTGCCATCAGCAATAAATACCTCTTCTGAATATTCACTATTAGCTGGGCCCCGTTCAGAAACTCCCCGCCTTCCTGTTGTCACGGTGACTTTCTGACCCACATGGCTTAGAAGCGCGGGAGAAGTGAGTATCTCTCGCCCCATATGACACAAGGCGCTGCGGCTGTGGCTTCCGCTTGCTCTTCCTCCTCTCAGGGAAAGCAAGAGACCGGCTTTCCACAAAAACCCAGCCAGAGCAGGGCCCGCTGTCTGGGATTTTCTGTAATCGAATAGAGCACGTTTAATGACTCAAGAGAGGCCTGGTGCATATTGCAGCTCGTGGCTCATGAAAAGATAGACTGTGTTAATTTTCTGAACTGGGTCTCTGAGGCGGAATCACATTATTTAGGTAATGCCTCTCCTGAATGAACTGCAGCGGTTTGAGTGTCCAGCATCTCCAGCTCACCAAGGGAAGGGCATCCTTGGATGTTAGCGAGCTGCTACATTCCGGCTGGGCTGCATCCTCTGTGGAGGACAATGGCTCATGGATGCAGGTTCTTAATGGCTTGGGGTAAAAGACTACGTATTCGAGTCCACAGGAATGGATGTAAGGACTGACGTGATTCAACACATAAATAATCTGGGGGAAGAAGTAAGCTGTACATCACCGAGGCAGACAACCTACCCCTGCAGTTGTTCACTCGTCTGTGTCCTCCACCTGAGTAGTTTTTGTGTGTGTTTTTTATACTCCTCATCCAAAGACAGTTTCATTGATTTCCAGAGAGAGAGCAGAAGGGAGGGAGGGAGGGGGAGAGAGGAGAGAGGAAAAGAGGAGAAAGGGGCAGGAGGAGAGAGAGAGAGAGAGAGAGAGAGAGAGAGACATTTCGATGTAAGAGGGAAACAGATCGATTGCCTCCAATCCATGTTTTCCTCCGGGCAGCACCCTTCTCCCCTGTTGATAAACGTGGATAACGAACGCCGTGAGCCTCTCCTGTTAGAATACGTCATTGTCCCTCATTGCTTCGGAACGAACTCGAAACTTCTTGACACAGTGTACAGGGCTCTGTGCCCTCTTGGTGCCTGCCTTCCGCTCCAGCCTCCTCTCTCCTCTCCAGCTGGGTCGAGCTACTCTCAAGACACCAAATGGCTGTAGTCTTCTCTGGGCCAATCTCTGTGTAGGCATTCTGCCTGGAATATTACCTGCCACCTCCCCACATCTGTCTCACGTTTAATAACAGTGCTTAGTAGTTAAACTCCGGGCTAAGCAGGACTGACGTGGATTCTTTCATGTAATCCTGCAACAACCCATGAGTACCATTAGGATTCCTATTTCTCAGATAAGGAAACGGAGGCTTAGCGTGTGTAAGAGCCCTACCCAGGCTCACACGGTCAGTAAGCGGTAGCACAGGGAGTTCAGCTGAGTAGCCTGACCCTGGAGCCCACTCTAAGGCTGTGCTGCCTCCCAGCACGTGAGCTAAACAAGGTTATGTGGCTCTCCTCATTATTTAGACATCACTGGCTCCAGAATCCCTCCCCGGCATGGCCCTACTCCAGCCTCTAGTGGGTCACGTGCCCTTCCTCTGCTTGCCTTCCATTTCTTCCCTTACTACATGTATCCTACAAACCCCCTGCCATTGCTTGTTCACTTGTCTGGGTCCCCCACGTGAGACCCACAGGGCAGGGTCCCTCTGCCTCTCTTGCCATTTTATCCCCAACAGCTACCCAGAAAGCCTGGCGTTCAGCAGCAGCTCAATAAATGTTTATGGCCCTTTGATTAAACGGAGCTCTACTGAAATCCCTGCACGATTCTTCTGGCAGGAAAAGGTTAATGCTCATCCCACTGATTTAAACACTCAGCAGCTTCTCCTTCCTCTGGGACTCCAGAATTATGTGAGGAGATGGAGGCTGTCTTGTGGTTGACAGAGCCTTGTCATAGGGGTCAGTGTTACCACCCGATCAGGCTTTTCCTCACTCTGAGCTTTGTCTCCCCCATCACATTCTGGTGTACAAAATAAAGAGATAAACCAGGAAGTGACTTGTAGCTTTGCAGAAAGATTCGCCAAAGGAGTCTCACTTCTCATTTGGCCTGTTACCCATGTCATGTGACACTGAAGCTAGTAGAAACACTGAACTGTGGCCCACCCAACCCTTTACCATTGGGAGGAGCCTCAAATCCACCATTAGTTATGGCCAGGGCTATGATCGACATCTTTTATTTAATGATGGACTTACTTGGTGCACATAAAATATGAATACAATTTTTTTTTTACCTTCACATTGATAGGAATAAATGTGTTGGCTCTGAAACAACTTATAACTCTTTGTACACATCATCAGTGCAGACACAAGAAAACACTTCGTTGAAGTCTAACATACATTCAGAAAATTGTGTATAGCTTGGTGAATTTTCATAACGTGAATATAAACATGTAACCAACACCCAGGTCAAGAAAGGGGACATTAGGTCCTTGGTTGATTACCTCCCACCCACCCACCCTCCCCTACCTACCTTCCCTCTGAGACCATGGACACAGACAATGGGGCGGTGAGGGCCTGGGGCCAGGGGTGGCGGTGGGCTAAAGGGGACATATGTAATACTTTCAACAATAAAGAGTTACTAAAAAAAAAAAAAAAAGAAAAGAAAGGGGACATTAGCAACTGATGAGTTTTACTAGAAATAATATATAATTACTTTCATATTATCTCCTAAATATGTTCTATAAAATAGATCACAGGCTTATAATAACGGGAGGTCCTTATGGGGGTGAATGGAGAGGGAAAGGAACTTTTAAGATGGCAATTTATCCTCATGTGCGGCTCTTAGCATCACGGTGTTTAAAGCATGTATCTGTTTGCTTTTGTGTAATGAAGATGTGGCTATTGATGTGTGCTCAGGCTGATGATGTAAAGTCCTAAAGGGCAATCTTGTGTGACTCTAATGAGCATTCTGTAGTGCTCACATATCTACTTAAAGCATTTTTTTTTTGGTGATTTGTTACATGGGATTTGTAAGCATAGGTGTATATACTTCATTCTTTTAAAAACAAGGTGAAATCTTGAATCTGTTATTAGCTGTATGTGTACTCTGATTGCACGGAGCTCCTTATATGTTTTACTTACTCTTTGGGGCAGGCCTGAATGTAATTCTGAGTGGAGTGACTGGCATTAATGTGTGTCTTGTAGAGCTGTCCTATCTCGGTTCTAAGCCAACTAACCCATTACCCAGCTCCTTAGCACCGTGCTTTACATGTCCAATTTACTATTACCTGATACAGAACTTTATTCCTGATGTAGACATTACCCAATACTTTGGACAAATTATTTAACCCGAAACGTTTTCTTCATTCCAACTACTGGAATTACCAATCCTGTGACATCATTATAATAAACATCTGGGGGATGAAACTTCTGCCTAAGATTGGATCAGAATGTTACACTTATCAGAAAGGCCATTACGTTACTCGAACATTTTCATGGTACAGTTTAATTAATAGAACAGTGACGGGGCAATTTCTTGAAGACTTTCTCATGATCTAAAAGTTGCTTAGCCCAATGGATTTTTAATAACATCCTAAGAAAGTTTTTCTTCCTCATTCCCTAGCTCCATCCAAGGATAAAATTCATCCATTATTCAGAGCAGTGGCTCAACTAACCTTAGTCCAGAAAAAAGTTCTTACCTGGTTTAAACTTACTTCCTGCTGTCTAGAATAGCCCATTCAGCAAGCAACATATTAATCTACTTAATTAACATGTATTGTGCCTTCCTTAAGGCCAGGCAGGGTTCAATTATTCGCTATAGCTAATTTTACCTTTCTCCTTTTTGTATCTCATTCTGCTCCCCCTTAGTCTTATCAGCGTATAACAAAAGCTCAGTAGGAGACTAGCAGGCGCATGATAGAATTAAATAGAATACCACTGAAAAGCCTGGGAGTTTGAAAGGTGCCTCTTAACTTCAGCAGGGAGGCAGGATAACACAGACCTTGCCCTTGGCTTGGAGAAGCTTGTGTGGCCAGTATATGATGGTTATTCCCTTTGTTTGCTATTATTGGGCTCTATATTTCTTACATGAGAACCATATTTAAACAGGATCACTACTGAGTGTACACATTCCCCAGGACAGGGAAGTGCTGTCATCCTGTTGGCACCACCAAAGCCTGTTAGGACTATTAATTTGGTGGTTCATTTAGGCATGCATGGTTGCCACGGCAACAGCACTCGCATAGCTCCTTCAAGCCCTTTGAGCAATGAGCATCTGTTAAGGTGTCAGAGTTTCTATCCTTCCTGTCACAGACTGAACCCCTCATTTGCTCTCCTCATGAGCTACATATTTATCAAGAACCCCTAGAGAGAGAAGAGACTCTTTGCTGGAGCGAGTCGAAGCAGAGAGCTAAATGAAACACGGAGGCCTGTGTTTTCCATAGGTGGCTGCGGCAGACCTCAGAATAGGTGGCCTGGAAGTCAGATGATTATGAACACTTTCGGTCAGCTGAAATGCGAATAAGTCCTTGGCAGAGTTCACAGCCAATCTCTTATACAGGGTGGCCAGGACACCGAGTGTCCTGCTCAGGGCCAACATTGTAGATTCTAGCCTGTGGTATGCCGTAATAGGGTGCAGTCCCTTGCCAACTGTTTTCCATATGCCAAGACTTTCTCCGTAAGAACTGTATGGTTTTCAGAAAGTATGTGTCCTGAGGGGACATATTTCCTCTTTTTTTTTTTTTTTTTTTATTACCTCTTAACCACGACTGGTAGTGAAAGCTTACATATTTTCAAAAGCTTTTGTTGGAACTGATAGATAACCACCTTCTAAGACAGGGGTCGCCAACCAGTGGTCCGTGGACCACTGGTGGTCTGTGAGGTCCGAAAGATTGGCAACCGCTGTTCTGAGACACTATTCAACATGAGTCCTTGTCTTTGATGCTGTCCTAATTTATCTCGTCTGTAACTTACTCCGTCAGAATTGGAGGAGAGCAACATTACGTGCTTGCCAAGAGAAAGGAGTGGAGACTGGGACAATCGGCCTTTTACAGCTGTTGAGATGAGATACATTAAGTCTTTGCAGAATCCTTAGTTGAAACTTACATGTAAAATGTTAGGGCATCTGACTCAGTAAGTTTATCAAAACATCATTATAGGTTTCCTACTCCTGCAATTACTCTGATCAAGATGATCAAGAACAGATTTCTGTATTCATTTCTGCGGAGAAGCTTACTCATGGCTCTTCAAAATTCTCTTACCTCATGATACCTATTGTTCAATAATAGATAATATTTAACAGAACAATCTTTTACTTGGAGAAAATTATCTTTGAGAAGAATCTACTAATCAAGTAATTGTCATTCCCACCTTTCAGTTTAGAGGAGAAACTTCTAGGCTGAGTACTATTCTTAGGTAGGAAGGTTGAGTCTGGGTTACTCTGGCTTCCACAAGACAATGAGTGTGTTCTGAGGGCTTCTTTTTTTTGGCAAATGTTTGTGGGGACTCCTGGGACCAATTTTTGTAGGGTTCTCCTATTCCCACCTACCTTTCTGGACTCTTTTTACTCTCTATTCCCATCTTATCAGAAAAGAATTCTTCTCTTCATTTTATGTTTTTTACTTCCCTAGGATCATATTCTTGAGGTAGAAAACACCTCCCATTTTCTCATATACATTTCTGTCCTTAATACTTGCAGTCCTTACTTATGCTCATGTTGTCCATTTTTAAAAATTTGTATACATTAATTTGTTACAGATGAGCACAAATAAAACATTTTTTATTATATGCAATTTATTTATACTAGTGCAGTTTTAAAGGAATCAGCCCTAATTACAAATAAGATTTTTTTTTCTAGTTCTAACTCTGATTTTAATTCAGGGGATGACCCTGTATAAGTCCTTTAATTTTTCTAGGTCTTAGTTTCTTTATCTGTAAAATGAGAACAGCATTCTTTATAACTTATTATAAAGGTAAATGAGATACTGTATGTGAAGGGTCCTGGGAAAGTGTGAGATACTATATATAAGTATGAGGTCTGTGCATAACCACTTACACTGAGTGTCTCTGGGGTCCACATTAGCCTATTGGCTTTGACTCTACCCTTGGCCAAGGTGGCAAAAATCCTATTATAAATCCACTGCAAAAATGTAGATTTACCTTGACCAAATAATTTCACTACTAGAAATCTATACTGAGGAAATATTCACATGTGTGCATGCAACCACAAACGTTAACTGAAGCATGTAATTGGAAAACTGGAAACAACCTTAATTTTCCATCAGTAGGAAGAAAGTTAAATAAATATCCACACCACGGAACACACTGTTCCTCTAAACAAATAAGATTGATGTATTCTGCAATTGCATGGAAATATCTTCAAGACACAAGTTGCATGAAAAAGCAATTCACAGAACAGTACATAGTGTATTATCTTATTTATGACAAAACACACACAGGGAAATAAACAGAAACCTCATCTACATATGCAGTGTATCTACACTAATAAAAGAGTAAGATGCAAATTGACCATACCTTTGTGATGCCCACCATCCAATCAGGAGTGAGTATGCAAATTGACCCAAGAAAGATGGCGGGTTAATTTGCAAACACAGGTGTTCTGCACCACCCAGCCACTCCAGGCCTCTGGGCAGCGTGGGAAGGTGGAAAGCTGGCTCCGGCTGGAACAAAGGCGGTGTCGGCAGCCAGGGGAAGGAAGGCCCATTCTTGCATGAATCTTCATGCATCGGGCCTCTAGTTTGTATATAAATTTGTAACAGCCTTTTGTCATCGTATATCCCTATGTCACTCTTAGTTATACCATGCAGTGTGGAGAGTAGAGGTTAAGAAATGGGTTCTGGTGTTACACTGTCTTCAAATCCTGGCAGGCACTTATGATATGTGTAATTATGGGCAAATGACTTAACCTTTCTGTGCTTTACTTTCCTATCCCTAAAATGGATTTGACACACTATGTGCAGTATAATCCCAATTATGTTTTCTTAAAAAATACACCATGTGTGCACAGCAGAAAGACTGACCCACCAATATACCAACAGTAGTTATTATTCAGTGGTTGGACCATGAGTGACTTTACTTTTTTCTTTTCTTTTTTAAAATAAATTTCCTACAATAACAATGTAAAAAACAAAACAAAAAATGAATTTGACAGTTTTACCTAATCCAAATTATTTTAAATGCATAGAAAAAAAAATCCAGATGAACACATTAGATTATCCTGTAACATAGGATACTGTCAGTGTTTTATGAAGTTAGAATATATTACAGCCTAGTTGTTTCCAGCTTTCTTGACGTGTCCCCACTTCAGCTGTAACTCCTGATTGTAGACTCTCTATTAATAGTCTCCTGCCATGGTCAGGATTGTGCTAGGGACATGGCAGACACTGAAGATCTATGTTACAAAAGAATAATAACATCTTATCTAACAAAAAAGAGAGGGTTTTAACTTGAATTTTTCTATTAATTTACTCATTCATTTATTAATAAATTATTCAGTAATTCAACAAATGGCAGTTGAGCATCCCTTACAGAGCAAGCATAGTAAGTGTTGGTGTACAGTGGTGATAAAAGGCTATGAAACATCCAATTCGACTTAGTTGTCTCTACTTGGAGGTCTGAACTGGTCCTGGTTTTAAACAGAGTTCGTGCTGTCACCTACAGTTCTTCTATGTGAAGAATACCCTTCAGTGACTCAGATGAATGTGAACAGAAGAAGCCAGTCAGGTCCTGGAGAAGCTGACAGAGCCTGAGGTGCCCCAGATGATTCTGAAGGCCTAACACCCAGAGCATCCTTTGCTCTGGTTGAGAGATCTGTAGTGAATGTGCCAGTTATAAGCAGGGCTGAGCTTGCACAGCACGTCTAGGTTTGAGGGCATTACCTCCAGAGCCACACTGCTTGAGTTCAAAACTAAGCTTACCACCTATCAGGTGGGCAGGGCAGTCTTGGACTAAACATATACTCTCTGCCTCAGTTTCCTTACCTGTTGAGTGGAAGTAATAATATGACTTCCTTGGGTTGTTTGTAGATGAAAAGAGATGATATATTCAAAGTACCTAGCATAGTGGTTAATAGAGTCAAGCATCCAACAAATGATAGCTATTATTCTTTAAAAATAAGTCTTACCAAAGAATAAAGCAGTCAGTCCATCAATGTGGGGGTCCCTGATACCAGATAAATGTGGAGATAGGGTAAGAACAGGAGATTTTAGGAGATGGTGAATAATGGGAGTCAGAGATAGGGCGAGAGTACAATTGATATAGGCCAAAGAATCAGAGGACCCCAGGATTTTAGAATCAGAATCCATTCACTCATCCATCCATTCATTCCATATACTGAACACCTACTATGTGCTAGAAGCTGTTCTAGTTGCTGAGTCTACGCAGTGACTATAACATTGCTGCCCTCTTGAGCTTTACATTTTAGTGGCAGAACTGGGCCATATGGTCCCTTCTTATCACATGCAGGAACCCTGCTGCAATGCGCCAACTGCTGCTCCTCTGTCCTCTGTGTGTATATGCCGTGGGAAAGCACATGAGTGAGCAGGAGCAGCATCTTCCACGCGTGGACAGCTGGAAATGCAAAGTGCTTGCTAAAGTATCTAAGTGTAACTCCATGCATTGAAAAGAATACTGAATTCCGAATAAAGCTAGCCTGCTTCCATTGGATAGCCTTAGGAAGACCCCAGAGGCTCAGAAGAAAATGAACTTTGGCAAATATAATCCAGGATTGGAAGGGTCGGAAGAAACAGATCACTCAGGTGTGTGGCCATCGAGAAAGCAGCAGAGGGTTCTGGCAGAACTGTGGGCAGACCATAGTCTGAGGAAGCAGAATCAGACAGTGTGACGAGGGGCTTCCTGTCTCCATCCAGGAAAGGTTCAGTGGCCTCAGATCTGACTTTCCTCTCAGCTGTGCCCGCCCAGCTCATTACCTCATGTGCTCCACTACCTGCACTGCCCAAGCTCTTCCTGAGGAGGAGGCAGACCTTCCCTCCAGGGAGGTCACCACGGATTGCAGTGCTTTGCTTCATGCAGACATCCCCCCAGGGAAGGAGCCGTCACTTTCCCTGCTGGGCCACAGATTGAGGAGCCCCCAAGGCTTGACGGCAGGCCAGTGCCAAACCAAGCTTCTGGAACCAGGCAGAGGCGCCGATTTGTATCTGAACTGAACTTCTCTTTCAGAAGAGCATCCCTTGACTTGGTTTCTTATTTGCATTTAATCCCCATGGATCACAATTTTGTTCTGTGGATCCATCTAGCAAAACACACAATTCAAGGGCTCTCGGGCCTTGACTGGCTCACAGAACTACAGGATTCTGAGAAGATCGGCCCTCTCACTACAGATGTGGATCTAGGGCTTGGGAAAGTCAGATGACCAGCCAAGGTCAAGTGGCTAGTTGGTGAAAAGTGCTGGACTAGAGCTAAGGTTGCCAGGGTTCTGGCAACCACACAAACACATTTTTTTTATTAGCAATAGGAACATATGCTCAAAAATAACTCCTCAACCTTCTAGAAGAGAGATCTTAGATGTCATAAGTAAAAGAGTTTAGAGTTGAGGTTTGAAGTATCCTTCCCCTTTATTTTATTTTCAATAACGTCTGGCTTGGCACAGCCTTGGCTCCGAGAGGTGCTCTACTGGAGTAGCCTGCGTGTGTGCCTGTGTGCCTAGGGGTGATGTCAGCATGGCTCTCTGAAGATTTCAAGAGGATGTCTTCTCTTGGGTTTTATTTTGTAGGAAAAGAAATCGGTGGTGGTTTTGGGTTTCCTTGTCTTAGGAGCTGGGGGAGTCAGCCAGGAGGCCACTGCCTCCTGATTTTCTATGTGGTCATCATCTGTACTCCATTCAGACCACAGATAAGACCACTGGACCATAAAAGATATCTCAGGGACTGTCCATGTGGTCATCAGTGGGGAGGGAGAGGAGAGGTATGCAGACAAGCAACTCTGACCAAAATATTTCTTCTGAAAGCTCTCATACTTGCAGTGTGAATTCACCACTGGAAGGCTGCCATGCTTTCTATTTTAAGATCCCATGTCCCTTATGTGTCGCTCTGCTGCTGCTTATTCTGCTGTGTGGTGTGGAGAGTAGAGAGGAAGACAAAGCATCCTGGAACTGGACTATCTGACTGCAAATCGTTTACATTTACTAATTTTGTGATTATGGACAAATGACTTAATCTGTATGGGTTTGTTTCCTATCCTTAAAGGGATCTGACACATTTATGTAACTCAAATGATAGCTGTGAGGACTCGCTAGATATAGTATAGACACGCTGGCACCTACTCTGCTAGTTGTTGCTGTTAACGTCTTCTGCTTGTATAGCCCAGCGGTGTGGCAAGAACACTGGGTCATGGGTCAGGGGACACAAGGTCCGGTCCTGGCTCTCACTTGTGCGCGGCTACATGAACTTGAGCCAGTCGCTTGATCCCAGCTCACAGAATGCAAGACACAGAAGCAAGTATTTTGTCCAGTCGCATCTTACAAATGAAACTGGGTCTTGAGAGAGGAAGAGGCTCACCCAAACTCCACAGGGAGTTAATGTCCAGGCCAGGATCAGCTAGCACCCGCTCTCTTGATTTCTCGCCCAGAGCTCTTATATTCATTACTTTGGGGACAGAAGACCTTGCCAAGTGTCCCCAACTCTGAAGATCTGAAGACTTCGGAGTTGGCAGGCAAAGGGTTCCTAACAAGCTGTCTTTGGGTTGTGGCCATCCCAGAGGCAGCAGCCAGTGCATTCTAATATGTCATGGTTGGCATAAGTGTCAGAAGCAAAGAGATGCCGCTAAGATGCTACTGGGGGAACGCTTCTGTACCCCTGGCAACCCCAGAAAACTCCTTCCTGACCCACAGGACAAAGTTGAGCCGGTTCTCAAAGCCCAGCGGCTTAAGAATTGACTATGTTTCTTCCTTTTGTGGCTCCTGGCAGAAAAACTCACAGTGACTGTGTCTCTGTCTTAAACTGCGGATGTCTCCTTCTGAACTCTCACTATAGGCCCTTCCCATCCCTTTCCTTCTCTCCTTCCAACTGACACTCAGACCCTGGAATGACAGGTTGATCAGAATATCCAGTTTCGGGTACATGGCTTTGACCGGTGAGAACCTCTTTCTGTTTTGCAGCCTGGCCACGACAGACACTCAGCAAAGCTGTTCCTCTGCTCATTATTCTAACTATATCCCAAGTTTCTGTCGCTGGGGCATTGCACACAGTATGCCTCTCCACTGATTCTTGCTGAATCCTCTCAGATTAACTATTATGTTTCTCTGAAGCCCCAATAGTCTCCCTACTCAAAAGTGGCCTCCTGTTCCTTAGACCTTTCAAAGCATGTATTGATGGTGACCAATAGGTTCTACATGTCTGTAGTGTTCTCTCTCCTAACAAGCTCCTTAAGAACAATATACTGACATATTTTTCTCCCCCAAAGTATTTAACAGAGTTCCTTGCCTGTTGCAAGGACTCAAGTAGACCTGCTTGGACAATCACTAACTTGTTAGGGGCTCCAGCTTTAATAGAAATGCTGTTCCTTTATATCAAATGTGCTTTCTCCCACCTGGCCAACGTGGCTCAGGAGGTCACGGTTCGATTCTGGTCAGGGCACGTGCCAGGGTTGCGGACTCGATTCCCCAGTAAGGGACATGCAGGAGGCAGCCGACCCGTGATTCTCTCTCATTGATGTTTCTCTCTCTCTCCCTCTCCCTTCCTCTCTGAAACCAATACAAAATATATATTTTAAAAGTGCTTTATCCCCAGGTGTCAGTTACAGCCATCTGAAGGCTCCTTGAAGCGTTGGCAATGCCCAATCATTTTTAGAATCCTACTTGTTAGAAATCTAGAGGGACACAGTTTTGAAATTAAAGTGAATGAAAATTAATTTTGCTCTTCTTTTTTTTTTGTTTTGGCCCAAACTGACAACACAAGATAGACAAACAAAACAAATGAACATACTTTTAAAATGCAAGTAAAAGTTTCAGGTTGTCAAAAGCTGTGATGAGTGAAGAAGCCCTGAAACTTTTAGTCACCCATTCATTCATTCATTCAGCAAACATTTCATGCAGTTTGATTTCCTGCATTTCAGGAGGAAATACAGTTGTGTTATTTTGTTTATGTAAAATCCTATATAACTTGATTAGAGCCCTATATTTTTGGCATATTAATGGTCAAAATAAATTTTTGTTCACAGAAGCACCTTATGACAATTTATATTCCCAAATTCAGGGCGGTGGGGGTGAGTAGAATGCAAAGATTCATCCTTGGACTTTCGTAAGCCATTTCTCCCCCATTTTCTGCTCGCTTTTTACATTTTGTATGTAGAGAATAATAGGTGAGAGTTCCTGTGGCTAATTAAAAACATGTAAATTGAACTTGTCAGGCCAGTAATTAAATCGAGGAGGTCCCTGGGTAATGTTTGCTTTTTCGCTCCCAGATTGTTGTGAGTTCAGTTCCTCTTCAAGTGGCACTTTTTATTTCTGTTTTCTTCACTCACAAAGATGAAAGCAGCCTGAATTTTACAACAGCATCTTGTGAAAGAAGAGGTGAGGGGAAAGACGCAGTGGTTTTAGTAAAGTGAGTATCTCAATAAAGTGAGTCAGGTGAGTTTTTCTGTTTCCTGGTGCATGTAAAAGTCATGTTTATACTATAGTCCACTGAACATGTAATAGCATATGTCTAAAAATGTACATACCTTAATTTAAAACTACTTCATTGCTAAAAAAAAATGCTAAACGTCATCTGAGCCTTCAGTGGAGTTGTAACCTTTTTGTTGGCGCAGGGTTTGTTGGTGGAGGGTCTTGCCCTAATGGTGCTGGCCTATGCCTGATGAGGGTGCTGGTTGCTGAAGGTGGTGGCGGCTGTGGCAATTTCTTAAAATAAGACAACAATGAAGTTTGCCACATTGATTGACTCTTCCTTTCACAAGTGACTTCTTCATAGTGTGCAACACTGTTTAACAGCATTTTACCCACAGCAGAACTTTCCTCCAACCCTACGTTGCTGCTGCTTTATCAGCTGAGTTTCTGTGATATTCTAAACCCTTTGTTGTCATTTCAACAGTCTTCACAGCATCTTTACTAGGAGTAGATTTCATCTCAAGAAACCACTTTCTTTGCTCATCCCTAAGAAGCAATTCCTGCCACAGCCAGTTTGGCTCAGTGGATAGAGTGTTGGCCTGTGGAGTGAAGGGTCCTGGGTTCGATTCCGATCAAGGGCACATGCCCCGGTTGTGGGCTTGATCCCTAGTAGAGGGTGCACAAGAGGCAGCCAATCAGTGATTCTCTCTCATCATTGATGTTTCTATCTCTCTTTCCTTCTCCCTTCCTCTCTGAAATGAATAAAAACAAAAAACTTTTAAAAAGAGGCAACCCCTCATCCATGACATTTAAAAAAATCTTTATTGTTGTTATCTGTGACAGTGTTATCATGAGATTGCAGCAATGCAGCCACCTCTTCAGGCTCCACGACTGATTCTAGTTCTTCAGCTATTTCCAACACATCTGCAGTTACTTCCTCCACTGAAGTCTTGAACCCCTCAAAGTCACCCATGAGGGTTGAAATCAATTTCTTTCAAACGCCTGTTAACCTTGATATTGTAACCTCTTCCCATGAATCATGAGTGTTCTTAATGGCATCGGGATGGTACGTTCCTTCTAGAAGGCTTTCAATTACTTTGTCCAGATATATCAGAGGAATCACTCTTTATGGCAGCTATAGCCTTATGGAATGTATTTCTTAAAAAAGACTTGAAAGTTGAAATTACTCCTTGATCCATGGGCTGCAGAATGGATGTGATATCAGTAGGCATGGAAACAACATTAATCTGGTTGTCCACATCTCCATCAGAGCAGTTGGCTGACCAGGTGCATTGTCAATGAATGGTAATATTTTGAAAGGAATCTTTTGTTCTGAGAAGTAGGTCTCAATAGTGGGGTTAAAATAGTAAACCATGTTGTAAACAGATGCGCTGTCATCCAAGCTTTGTTGTTTCATTTATAGAGCACAGGCAGAGTAGATGTAGCACAATTCTTAAGGGCCCCAGGGTTTTTGCAATGGTAGATGAACAGTGGCTACAACTTAAAAAGTCATCAATTGCATTAGCTCCTAATGAGAGAGTCAGCCTGTCCCTTGAAGGTTTGAAGTCAGGCATTGACCTCTCTAGTGATGGAAGTCATAGTTGGCATTTTATTCTGATACACGGCTCTTTATTCTACATTGAAATTGTTTGTTTAGGGTAGCCACCTTCATTAATTATCTCAGCCAGATCTTCTGGGTAACATGCTGCAGCTTCTACTAAGCACTTGTTGCTTCACCTTTTATGTTATGGAGATGGCTTCTTTCTTTCAATCTCTTGAGCCATCTTCTGCTAGCTTCAAACTTTGCTTCTGGTGTTCCTCACCTCTTTCAGCCTTTATAGGACTGAAGAGAGTGAGGACAAGAGATTAGGCTTTGGTTTAAGGGAATATTGTGTCTGGTTTAATCTTCTATGCAGACCTCTAAAACTTTCTCCACATCAGCCATAATGCTGTTTCACTTTCTTCTCATTTGTGTGTTCACTGGAGTAGCACTTTTAATTTCCTTCAAGAGAACTTGTCTTTTGCATTCACAAATTGGCTAACTGTTTGGTATAAGAGGCCTAGCTTTTGGCTTATCTTGGCTTTCGGAATGCCTTCTTCAGTAAGCTTAATCATTTCTAGCTTTTAAATTAAAGTGAGAGACATGTGACCTTTCCTTTGAACACTTAGAAGCTAGTGTAGGGTAATTAATTGTCCCAGATTCCAATACTATTGTGTTTCAGGGGATAGGGAGGCCCAAAGAGGGGAAGAAAAACAAGAGAACAGCTGGTCTGGTCGATGGAGCAGTTGTAACACACCCATCATTGATCAGTTAAGTTTGCCGTCTGATGTGGGTGCAGTTCACAAATAATTACAACAGTAACATCAAAGATCACTGATCACCCTAATAAATATAACAATGATGGAAAAGTTAGAAATATTGCAAGTATCACTAAAATATGGCACAGAGACACAAAGTGAGCCAGTGGTAGAAATGGCACTGATAGACTTGCTCCATGCAGGGTTGCCACGAACCTTCAATTTGCATAAAATGCATTATCTGGGAAGTGCAATAAAGCAAAGCACAATGAAGCGAGGTATTCCTGTAATGCACTTTGATGTCTCCAACTTGAAAAACATGTTTTGAGAGCCTGATATACCTAATAGTATTTGGAATAAAAAATTTTAATCCCAAAGCTCGGGCTGTTTCGCAGAGAAGAATGCTTGTGACAAGTGGATGTTATCATTCATCTCACATCTCACCAGTGTCCAACTACAAAGCACTCCCATTCTTCTCTGGGAAGCTTGCGTTGTATACATGTCACATACTCATGGCATGCCCACTCTTCCTTTGGCTGCTGTCCACAAAGTTATTCATAGCTGTTAACCTTGCCTTGAGGCTGTGAACATTTATTTTGGGTAAGAGAAGGTAGAAGGAGAAAAAGACTTTTCTGGAAACCCATTGTTTTCTATAAAACCACGGAGCCTTTCCAAGAGCCCCTCTCTTGACAATCAGAATTACCCTGGAGATCTAACTGTGGTTAGGAATGTATGTCTTGAGGCTGAAATCCACTGTTCTCACTAATTTGCTTTCAGGTACAGGTGCTGTGGTGCCCTTTTAGCAATGTCATGGCTCTTTGACCATATTCATAGGCCCCTGGGTAGTAAGATGTTTTGAAAGCCAATAAATACTGAGATATAAGAATAGATTTCAAAATCACTTCTGTGCTAAAAGCTCGAGACAAAAATTCCCTTTGCTCCTGTGAGTCCCTTAGCTCATATGAGACATTTGCATCCAACAGGGTCTCAAGTAGCTCTTGTTTCTTCTGCTATGACATTGTCTTTATGATGTCATCAGTGGTTACCATGGTGGCCATGGTTGTGATACGGGAGATGTGTGAATTCAGGTGTGGAGAAGCTTAGCAGTGACAGATGGGTCTTTGAGAAAAAGATGAATTTCCTTTCATTTCAACTTCCTTAGTAACAAAAGGATGAAACTTTAAAAAAAAAAAAAGGAGGTGGGGGGAAGAATGTGCATGTGATAGCTGAGAATTAGCCTTTGAACTGCATGCTTCTTATTCTTTGCACAACATATTGGAAAGTCTTCCATTTTATTGTGTTTTTTTTTTAAATTATATTTTGATCACATATCTTATAGTATGGTGATAAAAATAACTTTATGTTCTTTCTTGGAGAAAAAAAAGATGGCTTCTGATAGCAAAAGAAGTCCAAGTTGAACAGGGAATTCTTTTGAATGATACACCGGGAAGCTCAAAGGTGATATGTGTTTGTCCATTTGGGGGAAAGAAAACAAAGGTTGGTGCAATCCGCAGAACACTACAAAAATAAGATAGAGCCACGTTCACAGTGTAGCCAGACTGGCTTGCTGCTGGCATTTGACAAGCTCGGAAAATGAGACTGCAAAACCCACAGGGAATTCTTTCCCCTTGATGTTAATGAAGTACCCACCATACATTTATTTCTTGGGTTAAGGTGTGGTGGGGGTGAGGGCCCCCACCACCTCTTAACTATTCTTGGCATAATAGATTTCATTACTGCTTGTTTGGAAGCTCCGTCTTTTCTTGGATAGGTCCCAGGGCCAGCAGACTCTCAGAGTCAGTGGGGTGGCTGGTCACAGAGGAACCGGCCGCGGCGAGTGCAGGGAGGCCGTGCACTCTGGATTCTGAATAAGGGACCTGGGTCCCAGTCCCAACGTTGCCACTGTGGATTTTCCCTTTGATCTTTGCCAAGGCCCTTAACTGTTCTCTTTTCTCATCCTACTGATCAAATGATCTTATTGCAAAAATAAATATAGCGGGTATAAAATATACTTTTTACAAATGCAAGGGATTATCTTAATATTTGGGGATTCATGTCAGCAGAAAACTATCAAGTTGTTTTCTTGTCCAGAGGTGTATCCTGCATAGACCTTCAGGGTGCACGTGGGTACTTTGATGAGCCCTAATGCTGGTTGCTTTGGGGAAAAGAGGGTGTCATAGTCAGGATTCTCCAGAGAAACAGAATGGATGGGATCTATCTAATCTGTCTGTCTGTCCGTCCATCTAGCTGTCTAATCTTTCCCATGATATGCTGCCTTTAGGCTGGAGGTCCAGGAAGGCCAGTGGTGTGGCCCCAGTCGGAGTCAGAAGGCCTGAGGACCAGGGGAGTTAATGATGTAAATCCCAGCCGAGGGCAGCAGATGAAATGAGCTCCAGTAGTGAGGCAGGACAAGAGGAGCAGATTCCTTCTTCCTCCACCTTTCGTTCTGTTCAGGCGCTCAGAGGATTGGACGATGCCTACCTGAATCTGGCGGGCAACCTTACTTGACCACGGATTCCAATGCCAATCTCATCCGAAAACATCACTCACGTACCCAGAAACAGTGTTTAATCTGGGCACCTCGAGGCCCATTCAGGTTGACACATAAAATTAACCATCACAGAGGGTATGTCCGTCCCTAGACAATGCTGAGCTCTTATGGGATCAGTACATGTCCTCAGCCTGGTGTTTGGGACCTTTCTAATAACTCTCCAACCCAACGTTGCAATCTCATTTTCTTACTCCTCAGGGGTCAAACCTGTGTTGTCCCCGACATGCCTCTGGCCTTCCTTGCAGGTCTTTCTTCTTTCCTTACCCAGTCATCCCTACCTATTCTCCGGCTTGCTCATTCTGTATCGCTCTCTCCCTATGAACAAGTCCCATTGCATGTACAGGGTGTGCACTGCACAGGGACATCTGGCCAGGGCAGGGGGACATGGTCTTAAATCCAGTCATGTGACCCACAGAGGGGCCGTGTCTGCCCGGAGGAAGGGTATCTTCTCCTAACTGAGAAAAGGCACTGGGCAGGCGAGTGTGGCTCTGCCTGTATTGATCAAGTTAACTTTTTATCCGTCTTTGTCCTACTTGAGATTACAACCTCCTTGAGGGCTCAGGCTTGTATTTCCTTATGGGTACCTCACGTGGAATAATGCACACCTTTGTTTTGAATTTTAACAGAGCTCTGGGTTCTGAGCACAAGATTGTGCTAGAAGCTCTCTGAAAACCCCATATTTACTCATTTCGTTACCTGTCTGCACATTGCAAAGTCTTTTTAAAAAATATATTTTATTGATTTTCCACAGAGAGGAAGGAAGAGGGATAGAGAGCCAGAAACATCGATGAGAGAGAAACATCGACCAGCTGCCTCCTGCACACCTCCTACTGGGGATGTGCCCGCAACCAGGGTACATGCCCTTGACTGGAATCGAACCTGGGATCCTTCAGTCCACAGGACGATGCTCTATCCACTGAGCCAAACTGGTCAGGGCTACCTTGCAAAGTCTTTAACGAAAGAGAAATACATTTCCAATAAATATCCGATTGTTCGCTTATCAATAGTATCAATGGGAAAACTTCATGCCAGTCTCTTTTTAAAAAAAATTCTGTACCTATCTTGGTTTCTGGGTAGTAGGGTGAAGGAATGGGACCATTTCCTTGAGGCCAGAGTTTAGATGAGGCTCTTGGGTCTGGGCCTGCGTTCTCGCCTGCTTTCAGAACCACATTGCACTGGGCTTTGTGATGGGCCTGATCTGGCTGCTCACTGAAGAGCCAGGCTCTGCTTGACGTGTTGAGGATGTCAGGAGGAGAGTCGCCCACGTGGGGGGAAACACGTAAGGGCGTGACCGACTATCGAATGGTACAAGAGGCCCCATGGCAGCAGGAGCAGGTCCAGGACCTGCGCTCCCTGCATGAGGCACCTGGAGAGAGAAGGTGACCGCTAGTGGTGGTGTGAAGCACTCAGAAAGTACTGGAAGATGTGGCCATGAATGCTGTGTGCAGAGGGCTCTCTAAATGTATGTCTTCACCCCAGACCCATCTATCACTAATCTTTCCTCTTGGGGGGTCTGAAAGGCTCCCTCAACCCATATGTCCCACACTGATCTGGTCATCTTTCGGTGTTCTGTCTTTCCAGAGGGCACCGCCCATCCATCTGGTTGGTAAGCTCTGGTTTGGGAAATTCATTTGCGAGGATCACTCTCCACTCCCAACTCCCCAGTCCAAATGAGATGGATATGATTTCCTCCTCACTGAGCTCCCACATCCACTCTGGGTCCCCAACCCCTTTACCTCACAGCAGCCGGGGCAAGCATCTTAAAATGCAAATCTGATGGTGTCTCATGCTCCCCAAACTACCCTCCTCCTCTGCTTAAAATCTTTTCATATTTTTTAATTCTTCTTAGGATAAAGAGCCACATCCTCAGCAGAGCCTCTAAGACCCCTCATAATCTGACCCCAGGCGACTTCCCCTAGTTCCATCGCAGACCAGCACCCCCACCTCTGTCCAGTCTTTCTGCTCCTCACAGGCCCCAGGCCCAGGCAGCTCCCTCTGCCTGGAATCCTCTCTTCTGTGGCTGCTGCCACTCCCACCTCATTTGCCTAATTCATGCTTCTCACTTTTCACATATCAGCTCACCTATCCCTTCTTCAGGGAAAACTCTGATTCCCCAGACTACTTCAGCACTTCCTCCTTGGCTAATCTCAGAACACATTTCCTTATCAAATACCACAGCTTGTAAGCATACATTTAGTTTTGTGGCCACTTGATTGATGTCTGTTTTCCCTGAAAGGATCGAAGCTCCAGGATGCTTGGCTGGGTTTGCTCTCTGCTACATTTCCGGGGCCCAGCACACTGCCGATACACCTCGCACGCCCATCTAATCATGTACTGTATGAATGAATGCGTGACTCAGGGATGGAGAGAGCCGCCCGGTGGGACAGCAGTGTAGGCTACACGGCAGGAAGCAGCCAGAGGTGAGGTTGCAAACAAACTTGTACCTGAGATGTTGTCATCTGTACACAAGGCGTTGGGGGGTGGGGGCGGGGCACTGTGCAGTCTGTGACGCACGTATGTGCCAGGCAAGAGCTGTGTTTTAGAGCAGTAGCTCTAAGAGGTGTTGTGTGGAGGTCAAAGGGTCTTGGAACCAGGGGGTCACATTAGGGGGCAGCTGATGAAGATGGCCCCAATTTCGGCAGTGAAAGGAGAAATAGAAGGGTGGGACCAATGCCTTTAGTATTCCCCATTTTCATCACCCCTCCCCCCACCACCATAGGAAAGGCCGTAGGTCAAGGGGCAATACATGACTTAACATTTCTTTTTTTCTCTTTTCTTTCTTTTTTTTTTTTTTTTTTATGACTTAACATTTCTAACTTGCCTGGCCTGACAGGGAGAGTGAGAGGGGTTTGGAATCAGTGAGGTAGTGGACAATGTGGCAGAGCATGAAAAAGGGTTTTTTTCTCCTTTCCCAGGCAAACGTGGCCCATGGAAGGTTGAGAGGAAAGGGCACGCTTAGGACCTGCTGCCCTGAGCTGATGGCCAGTTTGTGTGTGAGGGGGTGTGAAACCCGGGGAAACTCCTTTTGGACTAGACATGTCTGATCCCTGTCTTTCTGTCCTGACCTGAGAAGTCTGTCCTGACATCCTCCTGTCTTATCTGACACTCTGGGAGTGTCTTATAATGAAGGGTATTTTGAGAAGGGAATAGTGTGGCGGGCAGAATGGTCTTGGGACCAGGTAGACACATAATAGAGGGTGTTTGCCTCATCCTGGGCTTGGGACCACAACTCTTATTTAGCTTATACTTCCCTGTGGTTTCTGTCGTCTGAACCCCAGTGACAGCATTGGGGCGATAAAATGAATTGCTCCACTGTCCCGCCATGGTTGGATTGGGTAGAACGCAAAACTTGATGCCATTAAATTTTAGGTTTTTGCAAATGTCTTTCAGAGACCTAGCATCCCTTTCTAGAATATAACCAATGTAACAGTACCGTAGTGTTCATCACTCATGTATCTTATGCCATGTGATGTTTTTAACTATGAGCAGGGTCGAATCTGGCTGTGCCAGTTGTGCATTGCCCAGTCTGGCCAGCACCACTAATGTAGGCTCCCTCGGGAGTGGCGCCCCCTAGAGGTGTGTGCACAGTGGAAACCCTCGCCTTATTTTGCTGGCTCAGAATGGTGACATGCCTTACTCCGTGTCCTGTGACAAGTGAAGGCTGACACTGCCGCGAGGGCCCAGCTTCTGAATCTAAATCCAGTCTTAATTTTGCTGTACCTCAAGGCCTCCTGGCTGAGCAGTGCTTGAGTAAACACGTGAATGGAAAGGTGAATCCTCCACTTAGGAGCCAGATGGGGACACAGGGTCATGACTTGTCTTAAGGTCCCTGAGTGCCACTAGCAGAACCCGCTGCCCTGATCTGTGGTTCACCTGCCTGGACTTCCTTCATCCGTTATCAGTGTGGACTTTGCCCACATGTTGGGCCCCAGATGACAGGCTGTGGGAGTTTTCCGGCCTTCCTTCCGGAACCCCTTGCATGTTTCCGGTACGCAAGGCCACACCTCCCCTGCTTGTCTGACTCCCTCCGGGCCTTGCTGCCAGCTGCTGCTCTAGGTCATCCTCTCCCAAAAGGTGTTCATTAATAAAAGGGAAGATTGTAACTCAGTGGGGCGGTGTGAAAGATGAAACAGCCTTTAAAACACAAAGGAATGACTTTGTAAGGGTGGAATTCCTGGGAGAGTCATGAATCTGGGGGTCCTGTATACGGGGGAGCAGGAAGCAACCATAGCGATTACCTAATGCAGCTGAGGAAACTGAGGCCTCGAGTTTAGTGGATTGGCTAGGGCTGGAACCTAGAGGTTTTCCCATTATACCATGTTTCCAAGAGCCCTTCCAAATCGCACTCTTTCCCGAAACCTTACATGACTGAGGGCAGCCCTGCCTTTGGACCATCTATGCCCCATCAGTGTGTGGGGGAGCAGGAGGGCAGTGCCAAGGGGACAGCTCAGCCAGCGGTGTGACCCCAGGGCCCGTGCTTTTAAATGCCATTATGAAATGCAGTCCATCTAGAGCTCCGTGCCTAGTCCCATCAGACTAATGCAGCCGTGGTGGCAGCGGGCAGGGTGGTGGCTGACTCCCTGGCAATCTCCCGGAGCCCGGGAGAGGGATTACGCTCACTCAGGCAGCCTTATCGCTGTAATAAAAATGGGAGTTATGTTTATCGACTCATCTGGACTGCCCATTTAGACGATTACCCCATTTCCAATCCCATTTCTAGGGAAAAGAGGATTGCCGGACACTTTCTCCCACCCCCATCCCTGGCAGGGCCCTGGATGCTGGTGGTTTCATGGGGGGGATGTGTTGGAGGTAGGCATGCAGCAAGCCACAGTGGATGGCTGTTCCCTGAGAAACAGCCTGGTGGGGGCCTGAAGCAGCTGGCTGGCATCAAATCTTCCTGTAGGAGATTGTGCTGGCCGAGTACACGTCACCCTTGTGTTGTCCCTCTGCCTTCTCTTACATGCTACTTCAAAAAAAACGAAAGCAACCCTTGGGCTGTGCTCATGTCTATGCAGTTACTTAACCTTATCTCTGGGAACCCAGGTATAAAACAGCAGCAGGTATTTGGAGCAAGGTGAGGCGGTGGTAAGACGGAAAGGTTCCCGAGCAGCAGGAATACACATTACAGAGTTCCTCTTGTCGCACAGAAGAGCCTTTTGGGCCCTTGCTCAGAGGCCATTGACTCTTACTTAACACATAGCTCTACTGAGCTTGGGAAGCTGCTGTCTGACACCCAAGCAGAAGGGAAGTGGGAATTCAAGATGGGGGGACACTGTCACAAGCCGGAGCCAATAGTTAAGAGCTGGACCAAAGAAAGGGGTGACATCTGTGGGGACAACTGTGCACGGTCATACTGCTCAAAGAGGGATGCTGGGCGAATGACTCTGAGGGACCCTTCCCACTTCCCAGTTCATGGCTCTGAGAGGCAGGGAGGGGGCGGGCATCAGCGGGGAGTTGGTACCCAGCAGGCCTTGCGATTGGGGAAGCCCTGAGTTTTGGTGCTCAGAAATACTCACCTGCTTTTGATGGAGTCCTCCACACGCCACATCTGCTCTTGATCCTCCTTTATTCTTTGCCAGCAAGAGTAAATTCTTGCTGATGTTTCTAGAAAGAGTTCTGTGAGGCGTCTGAGTGTAATGGGTAGACATGGGCTTGGGGTGAGACAGGCCTGTGTTCAGACCCTGACTCCCCACTGAGAGCCTGCTGGGCACTCTGGCAGCATCACGGAGCCTCCATGTCCTCACCTGTCTATCTCCTGTGTAAGCTGTGTGTCATGGCCCTTCCCACCGTGATCCTTCAGTAGCTCCTCACTGTTCTTCTCACTCCTCTCAGGGTGACCTTCATTCCTAGGCAAGAGTTTCCAGGACACCTGGTCAAACTTAAATCTCAAACGACAAATAATTTTTCCCACTACGCTCCAAAGATTGCATGGGATGTACTTATACTAAATAAAATATTGAGTATCTGAAATTCCGTAGGAGACAAGAGGGCTGTTTAAGTGTGTTTATTGATTTTAGAGAGAGAGGAAGGGAGAGGAATAGAGACATAGAAGCATTGATGAGAACGACACATCAATTGGCTGCCTCCTGCATGCCCCTTACTAGGGATTGAGTCTGCAACCCAGGCATATGCCCTGACCGGGAATCAAACCGGGGACCTATTGGTTCATGGGCCGATGCTCAGCCACAGAGCCACATTTTGGATGCATTGAAAAACGATGAAGTTAGTACAGGGTAAACATTAACGTCTCATGTCAGCATGATACGTTGGTCACAATTGATAAACTAATGTTGGTATATTATCATTAACTAAAGTTCAACTTTATTAGATTTCCTTCGTTTTTACCGAATGTCCTCCTCTGTTCCGGGAGCCCATCCAGGGCAGCACATCACAGTTAGTTGTCATGCTCCCTCAGGTTCCTCCTGTCAGTCATTCCTTGCTTTGTTTTTGTTTGTTTGTTTGTTTATTTTAATTTAAATTATTTATTGTTTAAAGTATTACATAAGTCTCCTTTTCCCCCCATTGACCTCTCCCCAGCCGCTCCCATCCCCCAGCACATGCCCTCATCCCCCTACTGTCTGTGTCCATTGGTTATACTCATATGCATGCATATAAGTCCTTTGGTTAATCTCTTACTCCCCTCCCCACCCCCCACCATCTTCCCTCTTAGGTTGGACGGTCTGTTTGATGCTTCTGTGTCTCTGGCTCTATTTTTGTCCATCAGTTTATGTTGTTCATTATATTCCACAAATGAGTGAGATCATGTGATATTTATCTCCTCTGACGGGCTTATTTCGCTGAGCATAATGCTCGCCAGGTCCATCCATGTTATTGCAAATGGTAAGAGATCCTTCTTTTTTACAGCAGCATAGTATACCATTGTGTAGATGTACCACAGGTTTTTAATCCACTCATCTGCTGATGGGCACTTAGGCTGTTTCCAAATCTTAGAGCTATGGTGAATTGTGCTACTATGAACATAGGGGTGCGTACATCCTTTCTGATTGGTATTTCTGATTTCTTGGAATATATTCCTAGAAATGGGATCACTGGGTCAAATGGGAGATCCATTATGAAAAATTTTTTTTTGAGGAAACTCCATACTGTTCTCCACAGTGGCTGCGCCAGTCTGCATTCCCACCAGCAGTGCACAAGGGTTCCAGTCATTCCTTGTTTTTGATGATCTTGGCAGTTTTGAGGGTTACTAGCCAGGCATTTTGTAGAATGTCCTCACTTTCCCCCCCCCTCATGATTAGACTGGGGAAATGTGTTTTTTGGGAGGAGGACCACAGAGTTCAAATGCCATTCTCATTCTATCATCGGAAGCATATGCATTAACCACATGACTTATCACTGTGGATGTTGACCTTGATTACCTGTCCAAGATCATGTTCATCAGGTTTAGTATCCTGTGCTTTTATTTGCTAAATTCCAGGCATATGAATCCTCCATGACCAGACCCCTGGCTTCCTGTTACAGATGTTTTTCTGCTCCAAACTTAGGAACTACTGGCTATTCCCCTAATGAACAGCTCCCAGTCTCTCTCACTGCCAGGCTTGCTTTTCCTCCACCTGGAGTGTTTCACTCATTCATACAGAAGGCCAGGTTAGGTACTGGTGTTCTGCCCTGGACCCACTCTTGGGTGGTACTGGTTACTCTGTGGTTATGATGTTTACTTATGTCTCCCTGATCCCAGTGCATGCATAGCATCTGGTACAGTGCCTGTTGGAAACTCAAACATAATCCTATATAATGAAAGTCTAATATGCTAAGTGTCCAGTCATTCAGAGCATAATATGCTAAGGCCACTCAACCACTCGCTATGACGTGCACTGACTACCAGGGGCCAGACACTCCGATCGGTAGGTTAGCTTGCTGCTGGGGTCCAGCCTATTGGGACTGAGCAAGATGGGCCAGACATACCCTGGAGCCCTCTCACAGTCCCTCCCCAGCTGGCCAACCTCCCGCATCCCTCCCCGGCCTGGATGGTGCACTGGTGGGGTCCCTCGGCCTGGCCTGTGTCCTCTCGCAATCCAGGACCCCTAGGGGAATGTCAGAGAGCTGGTTTCAGCTCGATCCCACAGGCCAGGTTGAGGGACCCCACTGGTGCACGAATTCATGCACCGGGCCTCTAGTTGTTGAATAAGGGAACAATTATTCCAGACAATGCAGATAAACCTCTAGCACAGCGCCTGCCTTGTAAACAGTAGATGCTCAATAAGGGCCTGTTTCTGACTCTTTCAATATAGGAAATAATCCTCCCTAGATCTGAGCAACTATATTAAGTTTGTGCTTGCCCGACAACCCCATCACAGGCCCCTACAGGAGATGAGATTCTGGAGCAGTGGTCTCCTAGGATTCACCGAGAGCCACAGTTACCTGCATCAAAGCGTCAAGGAGGCCACTTAGTGACAGAGATGTTGGGCTAAGTAGGCTACTCTCGGTCAATCTGCAAATTAGAAAGGCATCCTTCTCCCAATGGACAAACTTCAAATTATGAACCCATTGGCCCAAATTTCCATAATCAGGCCCGCAGACCTTTTTGTTATCTAGTGAAAGGGACCTACCTCATTCTCTTTTTGTGGCCCACACTCAGCACATGAACGGGTGGTATTTATACCTGGTGGTGCTTGTTCTTGATGACTGGTATACCTGCATGTTTGTATGTATATTAATTTTTCTCTTTTCACTCATTCAGTGTATTTGTGACTCTACTCTGAGACCCAAAGAGGGGGAGACACCTCATGGAGTGGCTCCAGGAATCTCTGATCGATCCTAAGACTAATTATACTATCTACTTGGTGCCAGGTGCTTCACCTTCTTCACCTCCCATTCTCTCAATAACCCTGCAGGTTTAGAATTATTCCCTATCACTAATGAGAAAACTACGTTTTGGGGGTGCTTTAAAACTTGCCCAAATGTGTGGTGGATCCAGGCTCTGAACTACGGCTGTGGGCTTCAGACTCTGAGCTGCATCCACCGGAACTGGCTGTCTCCCTGTGGTTCAGAACGGTTTGTAAGACAGGGTCTGCATCCCCGATGGCTTGTGCTCATCAGAATGTTCTTGGATCTACTCCTCCCTCTGACCCCAGGCCACTTCACTAGAGCAGGTCCCCATGAATCTATGCCTGTACACCTGCTAGAGCCTCCTTCATGGATTCCTGGCCTTGGGTTCCCCGCCCACAGACAGCTCACTGCTGTGCTGCCATTGCTGTACTCAGGACTCACCAGATTGCCCATTTTTAGCCCTGCATGTTCTTTGCCTTGCTCCCAAGAGCTATACTGTGTTCCTACTTTATATCTAACTTCATCTGAGTTAGCCACAGCCTTTTGCCTGCCCCCTATGCCGGCCATCCACACTTCCACTTCACGTGCTCAGTCTGTCCTTGGAGACCTAGAGTCTTCTCTCTATGCCCTGGAAAGGTTGGGACTTTTCCTTTGGAAGCAGAATGTCATAGGTATAAGGTTTGATCAGTCTTCCTTTCCCTGGGAGCTCCTAGGCCACAGGCTCAACCATGATGTCTGGGAACCATCATAAAAGAGCCACCACACAAGGCCACGTTAATGAGGAATCCAGTCACTGCCAAGTGGCTGACTCTCCAGGAGGGAGTGGTGGGTGTGCAGCCTCTGAATTTATTCTCTCTGAGGTCACAAATGGCCCAGCAGTGGAGCAGAAAGGTTGGTCAAGGAGGCTTCAAAGAGTTAGCTGTGCCAGTATGCTCACAGGAGGAGTAAAACATATTGGAGTGAGAACAATAAGGGCAAAGGAGGCCCAGGAGGTGGCAGATGACTGCCAAACCCAGGAGGACTTCAGAGCTGAAAAGTCAAAGAAAACAGGATGGAACAGGCAGCACCATCATGATTTGTCTCGTGTGCAGGAAAATGGGGACAATCGCTCAGGTTGAGAGGGGAAGAGAAAGAGAAAGAAAGGAAGGATGATATATTTATTGAACTCCTAGTATTTTGCAGGCACTGCTTCATGCACCTTCCATCTTATTACCTTACTTAATGCTCACAGCCCTGGGTGATCTGGACTCCCAGTGTTCCCATTTTGCTAATCAGGAAATTGAGGCCAGGGGAGGGTAAGTGAGCCAGTTACCCAGCCAGTAAAAGGTAGAGCCAGGATTGGGCCACACAACCTGTCTCTGGCGTCTGCTCTCTTAGTCATTAACACCACAGCGCCTCCGGTCCAGGGGGAGAGACAGGCAGTAAACCAAGGATTCTGCAAATATTTATTTAATTACCATGGTGATGAGTGATGGAAAGGAGAAGCACTAGAAGCTTTGTCTGAGACAGCTGGGAGACTCAGTCAGGGAGAGGAAGGGGTATGTTTCCCTAAAGATGTGTCCTCTACGCTGAGCCTTTGTGGGGGTCTGCTCATGACAGAGGCAAGAGGGGGGGGGGCATGCTGGTGGAGGAGGGACAAATGCCCATCTTGCACCCAGAGATATTAGACTGCTGCCATCTCTTCTGTACCCCACAAATAGCCAGCCACCTGTTTTCCTCAATGCACAGTGTAATCTGGTCCCCTTTAACTTGATTCTTTCCCGTAATGTTGACCGTCAGGAGATTGCTCTGATTGCTTCCCTATGCCCTTGACCAAGGATTGGCAAACTTTTTCTGTAAATGGCCAGATAATAAATATCTTGGGCTGTGGGCTCATCAGTCTGTCGTACCTACTCAGGTCTGCCGTAGAGACGCAAAAGCAGCCACAGGTGGTATGTCAATGAATGTGTCTGTGTTCCAACAAAACTTTATTATGGATCCTGAAATGTGAACTTTATACAATTTTTACATCTTTCAAGATACTCTTCTCCTTTTTTATTTTTCAACCATCTAAAAATGTAAAAACCATTCTCAGCTCATGGGCTGGCCATATAAAAACAGGTAGAGGGTGGGGGCTGGATTTGGTCAGTGGCTGTAGTTTGATGATGCTGCCCGGGATCATATTTCCAGCGACCCTACCTATGCCCTATCCCCACTGACGTCTCCAAAAGTCAAGCTCATTGCTCCAGTCAAATCAACTCCTTCTCTGGATGTTTTGATTTCTGTTAATGATCTGGAGTGTCTGTTCCTTAGGGGATGTAGTGGCAGGAAAAAAGGGACAAGAACCACTGTTCTAGCCATGTTTGGTCATTGTCACTTCTTAGACCTGCTGAGCACACTCCCGCCTTTGCTCAGCTTCCGCCCCACCTCTCTCTTCCTTTTCACCGCCAAACTTCTCCTAAGATTGTGTCGACTCCCTGTCACCATTTCATCACCTCCCACTCCTCACTCTTCACCCCCTCCAATCTGGCTTCCACCACGTCGCTCCATAAAAACAGCTCCCACAAAGGTCACCGATGACCTCAGCGTTGCTAAATCCAAAGGACATTTTTCAGTTCTCATCTTACTTGCAATCGACACCGTTGACCACTCTCTCATTCTTGAAAGAGTCCCTCTGACTTTGGCTGCCCTTTCTCTTTCTCCTTTGTGCACCTGCCCTCCGCTGCCTGGCCCTGACCGCTCAGGATTCCTAGAGGCTGGATCCAGGGCCTGTTCCTCTCCCTCGAGCTACTCTCTGTGGGTGATCATGCATAGCTCCCATCCTGACTTCCCTCTGGAGCAGCGGTCCACCTCTCCAACTCTGTACCTGACATCTCCTCTCTCAGGTGTCTTCAACCGCCTCAGACTTGACGTGTCCAAAACCAAGGTCATGCATTCGTCCCACTAGCTACTCAAGTAGCAAGCATTTTCAGAGTGCTTGCTATCAGTCAGACATTGATAGTTGCCAAGGCTACAGTTTTTCGTAAGGGACAGAATCCTTCCTTGGGGGACTTAGAGTTGACTGCAGAGACATACATTGACCACACCTTCAAACCTCTTAATCCCCACAGCTCATCAGCTCATCTCTCTCTGCCACAATGGCCCTTGCCCATTGTCCTTATCTGGGGGATTGGCCCTGCAATCTGTCCAGTCCTGAAAGCCAAATGTATCCGTGCCACCTCCCTTTTCCTTACCAAAGCCCCATACTCTAGCTTGCAGTCTAAATAGCCCTTGACAATATTTCTCCTCATCCTCACTGCTGCTCTCCTGGCCCTGGCCTTTTCCATGTCTCTTGCTGGACCACTGGTTCATCCACTCTGGTCTATAGTCCAGCCTGGTCTACAGATGATGTTTCCGAAATAAAACTCTCATGCCCACTTCCTCTTCCCCCTCCATATAATTGAACCCATGGAAACCTTCCTAAGACTGTCTATTGTTCTTAGAGTAAAGGGTTGGATCTTCTCACGGAGACCTCACAAGACCCCACTGGGCTCTGTGGCCTCAGCTCCACACACTATCCCCCCTACACCACGCTCCAGACTCCTGGACGGAGTTTCAGCCCCTTGTTTTCCTAGCGCTTCTTTCTCACCTTGAAGCATGTCACTCCCTCAGTTGGGAATGCTGCAGGCCCCTCTCTTTGCCTGGATGTCTCCGGCTCCCCCTTCAGTACTTGGTTCCATCATCACTTTCTCAGCAAGGCCTCCCCTAACTTCTCTGCCAGATCTACCATTCCTGTTAGAGCCTCAGGCAGAACCTTGGACCACCCCTCAAGGCCAGTTGCCACACTGCCATTTACATCTGAAGGTTCGATTCTTCTGTTAACAGCTTTCAAGGATAGGGATTCTATCTTTTTTTTACTCAAAATTCTGCCATCAGTCGCTATTTGTTAATAGCTATTTGTTCATTGGGTGGATGGAGGATGGATGGATGGGTAGATAGATGAGTGAATGGATGAACGAATGTCATTACCCCTGCCTGAAGCATTTTCTCTATCCACCTCTTGTTCAAGGTCAGCTCAAATGCCACCTCTTGCAGGAAGCCTTTCCTGATATACTTGGTGGAAATTCACCTCCCTCCTGTGTCCCCGTGCTCAGCATGTAACTGCCACAACATCAGTTGCCTTTTACCTTGTGCTCACAGCTACTGTCCCTGTGGTCTGGGTGTTTCCAGAGATCCAGGACCAGTCTTGCCCATCTCTGTATCTCTCACTTGGCATGGTGCCTTGGGCATGGGAGGCGCTCAGTACACACTCGCGGAATTGATTTCTTTATGTAGTCCAGGTGACTTGAACCCTGACAGCGATCCCTTCTCGAAACTTTCCCTGGAAGTTAGTTACTCAGTCACCCAATAAGCTTCTCTCACCTAAGCTCACGTCAAGACTCAATGCGAAATCGCCTGGCCCTCACTCACTTTTTCTTTTCTGGGTGGGTGGTGGTGCAGCTAGTTTATTACCAAGTTTCTTCACTGCCTTGGGACTCATTTCATTCTGCCTGCTGATGTGTTACATTTCATTTTTTTAAAGCGTTGCCTTACCTGTGTTTTTATCTACAGCTGTGTTTACATGGTTTTAATTGCTTCCTAATTGTAGAGAGACATCCCTCTCCCTTTATTTTTCTTGCTCAAGTCTGATGACTAAAACAGGAACGCCGAGACCCAGTCAGCGCTCTTTCTTCCCCATGCTGATGAAAAGGGCTTTTTGTGAAGCTGGAATAGCTCCTACATAGCATACCTGTTCCCAGAGGCATAACCCCATTTAAAAGAGCGTGGCGTGCTTTTATTTTAGCATCTTGAGTATTTTGTGGTCCCAATTAAACTCACTTTTTACTGATCCCGACTTTGTTTCTACTACCCTCAGCACTTGGATGTGTCATGCAAGCTCCCATCTGTCTGGCTTCTGGGGAGAGGCGGGAATTCTATGTAGTTGAATATTCTGGTTAGCTGAGTTGCCATAATTGGCATATACGGACCCCCGATTTTCATGAAATTAGAAGCACAGTAAAAATTCCTTTGCCGTATTGCTAAAGCTGATTATTTAAAACACGACTGATGCTTTCTGCGTGCAGAGAGTCAGTAGCTCAGGGGCTCCCCACACGTTTCCTCATTCGATCCTGCCAGAAGCCCAGGTGCTGGTGTGGATGAGGAAATCGCTGCCCAGAGATGCCGAGTAACCTGCCAGAGGCCCCAGAGCTCGGGGTGATGGAATCAGGATGCCCAACTCCAAAGCTCCCAGCTGGTAAGACCAAGTCATTAATTTACGTTTTTCTGAGGATCCAGAGGTTCCCTTTCTCCTCGCCTCCAGGCTGTCAGGAGGATGTTGCCATAGCCCAGATGGTGCAGGGACTTTCACTGGACTGTCTGCCTTCCTTCTTGCCCTTTGTCCCCACGGGGGCTTTGAAATTCATGCATTATAAATAGGTTCTATGATACTGGGCCCAAAGGACTATGGGAATGGAGAGGTTGGAGCATTAAGAGGTGGTTTTAAATCTTAGTTGAAATCCCTCAAAAAAAAAAAAAATCTAAGAAACTCAGGCTACACCTGATATGGGAGACCCAGATCAATCGATCCATCAACAGATCTTTATTAAATGCCACTAAAATGCAAGGCCCCGGGCTCAGTGCGATGGGCAGCTCTCTGAGTAGCTCTGGCTTTTACAGTAGAATTGTGATTTGCAGCTCCTGATGAAAAGGACTATTTATGGCATGCCAGAGCTTATGGGGCTTATGGCTGTTAAGTCTGTTTAAGCCTGCAACTGAGATTGAGGCTTTTTCTTGAGGGAAGAGGAAAACAAAACTGAGCGCCCATCCCTCTGTTTGGAAGTGTGTAAGTTGAGCTCTTGTGTTATGAAACAGTGGGAACCGAACCGAAATGATCTTCCCTGGGAAAAACAATAAACAGGAGGCCACTTGAGGAAGGGTAAGGATGAGATTAAAAAAAGAAGGAGAAAAAGAAAACCTAACATTTTCATAGTATGTCTCAAGTACGCCTATTTTTCCTTTAAATGACTCTGAACTTATCTTGCCATTTGGAAATGTTAACGCTGGAAAGGGCAATTAGCATAGGGACATGTGGACTGGTCGAGGGTGTGAGGATGTGGGGCGGGGAGGAGAAGGAAGTAGTGGACTGTCACAGCTCGAAGGGCTGCCTGGAACATTGGGTACGGACCAAGTTTCAGAGATGCCATTGCACACTGAGAGAGAATCGGGCAGGCCAGAGGGGTGCTTTGCTGGGATGCAGACCTGCTGTCAGCACGCCATCATGGGGAGTGGCAGTGAGGCTCAGGACTTGTCTTATCTCTGGGACCTTATGTCTTTAAACCCGGGTCTGTGGATAAGCTGTGAAGAGCTGTGCCTCGGTTGGCCTCCAGCTTAGCTGAACGATGGCTCTTTATGCAGCCTCATCGTGTAGTAGGGTCAGAGCTTAGCTTCTGTGCTCTGCAGCTAGGCTGCTTGGGTCTGAATTCTTACTGGCCCCATGAGCAAAGGACTTCCTCTTTTGGGCTTCCGTTAGTTCATCTGTAAAATGGGGATATTGGCAATAGCGACTGGGGAGGGATTTCAGAAGGATTAAATGAGATAACACACAAAAACTATGTATTTATTTACTTACTTATTGTTAATCTACCCGAGAATATTTTCCATTGGTTTTTAGAGTAAGTGGAAGGAAGGCGGGGAGACGGAGGGAGAGAGAAACATCGATGTGAGAGAGACACATCGATTGGTTGCACGTGCCCCAACCAGGGCCAGGGATCAAACCTACTACTGAGATATTTGCCCTTGACCAGAATTGAACCCAGGACCCTTCAGTCCTTGGGTCGTTGCTCTATCCATTGAGCCAAACCAGCTAGGGCATGGGAACTATTTAGAACAGTGCTTGGCATGTACCAGGACAGGCACCTAAAGAAATGAATTTTTGTTACAAAGTTCTCCAAGTGTGCCTCTGAGGGACAGAGGTAGTGGGCCCGGGCTACGCAGGTTTCAGGACTGTCAACAACCTGACAGTGGTTGTCAGATACTAGATAGGACTGGCCAAAATGTCACCGAGGCTTACTGTGATCTTAGGTAGATGATGATTTTCATTCTCTCTTATCTTTTGTGGAAAGTATCACCATGATCTTTGATCATGAAAGACAACTATTGATAACACTGCATTTATACGCAGCGAAATCAAGAAGAAAAACAAAGAGATTTCAACTTCCAGCAGAGTGGTCTAAATGTGGGTAATTTCAACTCCTCGTTTCAAACTGCTTTTATCTTCACAAATACAAAGATGGGGGAGAGAAAATGGAATGCTACAGGTGGCATCTGCCGGACAGTGATGATGACCAAGGAGAACACAGGTTGGAATCTGAAAGGCTTTTGTTAGAACACCCCAAGCTCATGTGTCTTGGTGTCTTTAAGTTTTGGATAAATGGCTGCTGTGCTTGGATTAATGGTCATCATAGCACATCTGCATGAAGTCTGCTGGGTCTGTGAGTGCTCAGTGCCCATAAAGCCCCTTAGTGCTGAAGGCAGAGGTTTAGGAGACACGTGGGAAGTCTGTGATTGCATGGAGAACGGGGTGTACTTCTCTGAGGACAGCTTGCCTATGGGACAAGTGGAGGCTGTATGTTTAATTTATGATGTGGGGAGCCTGACCCCAGCTGATGGGCAGTGAGGAGCTCTGAGGAGACTCCAGGCTCTGTTTCCACAGTCCTCAGTGCCCAGGTGTGGTTGGCTACACACTTGCAGAGGGGGTGCCGGGGAGGCAGCCAGCTGTGAGAAGCCAGAGAGCGAGGAGCTCTTTTTTTCTGACATGAGACATTCTCTGCTGTAGAAGAGAATGGGATTAAATTGAGACAGTGCAATTGAGATGGAGAGATAGAAAGAGGAGGGGGCGAGAGAGGAGAAAGAGGTGTGATGTAAGATGAACATATCTGGAATTCAGATATCGGGAAGCAAGGAAAGAGAGAGGCGAGGAGAGGAGAGGGGAGGGGATGGAAGGAGAAAAGAGAGGTATTTTCTAGATCTTGTATTTTCTCTCCTGGGGTGTGGGTTTATGGAACTCTGCTCTCATTCTATGAGCCACTCCAATATCCTCCCACCCATGAAAGCCAATAATTCTCTTCCTGTTAATGTTAAGCCAGTTTTAGCTGACTTGCAATTCAAGGGTCCTGACTAGATGTCAGGGGTTGTTGGGTGTCAGGATTTGCATATGGAGCCCCTCTTCCTCCCTATTGAGGCCTCTGCTGCCCCAGAGCACCCGCAGGTACCCTCCGAGCTTCCCAGCAGCCTCCTGGGCCCTCCTCAGGTGCCCACTCCATAGCTCTGTCTGGCCCATCTCCTCTGATGCCAAGCTGCCATTTGTTCATTTATTCATTTATTCAGCCAGAGTTTATTGAACATAATTGTGGTGGAAACACAGCAGCCAGCACAGTGGAAATAAATACTTGTCTAAGAAATCAAGGTTAACAAGTAATTTATTTCTTAAAATAAACTAAAAGCTATGAGAGGCCAGAGGAAGGAATGGCCATTATGGGTGGGGTCTGGAATGGCTCTGTGGGTGTCATGGATGGGCTGAGAGGTGGGATGGGGACGGTGGGATTGAAAGAAAACATAAGAGCTTGGTAGAGGGTGTGGAAGCGTCAGGAGAAAGAGGGCCAAACAACCATAGCGGAACACCAGACCTGCCACATGCTGAAGGGAGGCTCAGACAAGGGGCTGGAGCAGCCCATCCTTTCAGAGCCCCGATGTCCAGCTAGGCCATTGGAGAGCCCCCTTGCAGCTGGCGTGTTGATGCCTGGAGGAGGGCTTTACCCATTGGTATCTTAATGGTGTGAGGAGTCTTCAATCCTTTACTCGAGAGACTGGGGGAACAGTTTCAGGCTGGGGAGATGGATGAGCTTGTTGCCTTGGGAACCTAGGAGCCTTCTTGTCACCGTGCACAGTGTTCCTTCCACACCAAGGCTGACGCTGCCTCGGTGGTCATGCTTGGCCTGGTGTGGGTGAGGGTGGAGAGGCACTGGCTGCTGAAAGAGGGCATTGGCTGTGTGCCTGCCTTCCCGGGCAGGAGCCTGTGCTCTGTCCTTCCCCTTCCTCCCCCTGGATTTTCTGTGGGAAGATGGAAACATGCCTTTCCTGCCTTGGTACCACTTCCTGGTGCAATTCAATGGGCGGAGATGTGTCGGCTCCCCTTAAGACAAGAAGAGAGCTGTATTTGTAACTGGGCTGTTGGGAGGATCACGTTAAAGTCTATAATTGTTTAGTATGTGTCCTGGAGCATAGCAGGTGCTCAATAACTGGTAGCTCTCAACATTGACCTTCTCAGCAATAAATCTGAGAGTACAGGGTATGGATTAGTGTGTGTGTGTGTGTGTGTGTGTGTGTGTGTGTGTTAATCTTAGTGGTTACAACATGATGTCACTTAAAGCAGAGAAATCTAAAATGGACACACCAGCTAGGGAGGACTATTGAGTGTCTTTAGCTCGTGTACAGTTTCCAGTTTCCATAGAAACCAAGCAAAGAAAATTTGCTAAAGGAAGCCTAGAAAATAAGTAGATTCAGGTCTGTGTGATTATGTCTCCAACCCTTTAATGCACAGCCAGACTTTTATTACTATGATCTTATTGTCTCTTTAATATCTTTTTTTTTCTTATAAGATGCTATAGACCCAGACTCTTTCTATGCAGAGGATGACACAAAGTGTGGGATTTATTCTGCCACATTCTCTATCACAGGCCCAATAGCAGTGCTTCCGAGGCCCCTGTTACTGTGTTTATCTGCCAAATACACCCAGCTCTGCTATTCTGTGAATATTCAGAGATGGTTTCTTGTTAGCTGTTAAGATGCAGGAGTAAAGAAACAAAAATCCTAGAATGGAGAGGGGCAAACTGAAATCCCAATGAACATTCTGGCAATGAGACCTGGATTAGAATGGAAATTTTGAATTCCCCTGCACAGGGAGGTGGTTGGGGTTCTGGGGTCATTTGATTACACCCGACTCCTTGGAATCCCTCGTTGAATTGGTAGCAGGAATGAGAGAGACGGCTCTGAGTCAGACCTGCCAACATTTGAATCAATAGCCATGCAATCTTGCTTCAATTTGCAAGCAATTTTAAATCTTTTCTTTAAAATGCCTTCAAGAACGGAGGATGGAGGGGATAGGAGGGAATACCAAAGTGAACTTCATTTTTTTTTTTTTTCTGTGCAAAAGGAGGCTCGGTGAGGCTGGACTCCATCATGGCTGATCCTAGTGCCATGGGCTCCCTTGAATGGTTCATCATTTTTAACTGCTTAGCATGGAGAAAATGAAAACAAGACAGGAGTTGGGGGTGGATAAGTGCCTTTGCATCAGTAAGAAATATCTATATTGGTCTCTGCCCCCGGCTCTTGACACAGAGCTCCTAAAATCTTTCTAAATAGGGGTGCTGGGAGAATCTTTTGTCTTAACATGTAGTCTTTGACCCTGGTTCCTGACACAGAGCTCCTAAGACCTTTATAATTTCCTGAATGATGGACGCATCTGACACTGAGCTCCTAAACCCTTGGATTTTCCTGGGTGATAAGAATCTCATTTTTGTTCCAATGAGGTACCTCTCCAGGGGGCTCCTGGATAGCTTTAAGGTAGGGGTTGGTCACTAGAAAGACCAAGCCATGATTAGAAGCTTGGAAACCTAGCTTCTTCCCCCATTTTAAAAAAATATTTTTTTTATTGATTTTTTTACAGAGAGGAAGGGAGAAGGATAGAGAGTTAGAAACATCGATGAGAGAGAAACACTGATCAGCTGCCTCCTGCACGCCTCCTGCTGGGGATGTGCCCGCAACCAAGGTACTTGACCTTGACTGAAATCGAACCTGGGACCCTTCAGTCCCCAGGCTGACGCTCTATCCACTGGGCCAAACCAGTCAGGGCTTCCCCCCATTTTTCAGAGAAGGAAGAGAGAAGAGGGGATGGAAGTGGAGTTAATAATTGATCATGCCTATGCGATGAAGCCTGTGTAAAAGTCCCAACAATCTGGAGTTCAGAGAATTTCTGGGTTGGTGAACACATCTGCATACCAGGAAGGTGGCACATCCCAACTGTATAGGGACAGACACTCCTCTCCTGGGACCCTTCTAGATCTCAGCCTATGCATCTTCTCGTCTGTTTGTTCGTCTGTTATCTCTATCATGCCCTCTACTATGTAATAGATGGGTAAACATAAGTAAGTATTCCTCTAAGTTGTGTGAGCTCTTTTAGAAAATGATGTTATCTAACGGGGGGCGTGTCATGGGAATCTCTGATTTGTAGCCAAGTTGGACAGAAGTTGTGGGTAACTTGAGAACCTACTACTTGCAGTTGGCATCTGAAGTAGGGGACAGTCTTGTGGGACTGAGACCTTAGCCTGTGGGGTCTGCACTACAATTGAATTGAATTGTAGGACACCTAGCTGGAGTCACAGAGAATTGCTTGGTGTGTGGTATTGTGAGTGTGGTAGTAGTGAGATTAAAGGAGAAACACAGGGGTGTGGTTTTTCCATCGTCGTCCCCCGGGAGGCATGTGATTGGCTTGCTGCATGGCCAGGGAGGGCCGGGCAGCAGAGTGGAAGCAGCTCTAGGCTGGTGTCAGAAGCTCTGGGGCCACCTCGGTCCTGCCACTTTCTAGTTATGTGACCCATTCATGCATGTATTTCTCACAAGGGCCTGCACAGGGAGTGCAGGGCTCAGGAAAGAGCATCAGCAAAATTGGAAATGCTTGCTTGTGAGTAAGCACATGATGCACATACAAACTCCAGAACATCACCAATGAGCCTTTATTGAACACTTACTCCGAAACCGGTATCACCGTAATAATGACACTGGGAAAACAACCCAGAGTAGCTCTTGCACGTGGCCTGGCTATGGAAGTAGGTGAGAGAGAGCTAGTGTTGTCCTGAGGGCAATAAACAGGAACTCCAGGTCGGGACCGCACACCCAGTGCCTCCTAGATGACCCCTTGAGCCCCCACTTGGCAGAGCCCCTCCCAGCCATCTCTGATTGCTCTTCTCAGGGTCACTCTTCCACCTCAGCTTCTGTGGCCACAGACAAGAATGTTGCATCTCGTCAGAGTTCTTAAAAGCATCCGGCATTTCCCCAATGCCTCTGCTTCCCACCAGGAGCCTAAACGCCTGAAGCTTTCTCGCTGCACTTTGTTATTGTGTTTTTAAAGAAGGGCAAGTCTTCACCTTATGGTTGAAGGAAGGAAAATGGACTCGCACAGGGAATATAGGGAGGAAGGTTTTCATCATCAGGCATGCATTGGTTGCCTTGGCATCCAGACGACCACTGAATCACTCCAGGGAGAGCCAGCCCAAAAAAGGACAAAGGAACTCCCAAACATACTATCACTTATGTTCCTTCATGTCAAAGTTCTTCACAATTTCCAGTGAGCTAATCCTCCCAATAGGCCTGATGAGGCAGATCAATACTATTATCCCTTTTAGAGCTCAATATTAGTATCCACTTTAGGGCTCATTATTTTATCAGCCCAATTACTCCTTCTTTAAAGTCTCATCTGTGTCTTGAAGCACTACTCTAATTTGTGATTGTGAGTTGATGTCACCTCTGCTCTCCCAAGGGAGGGTGGAGCCAGGGTAGGTGATACAGGAGACACTTGGGGCTGCATATCATCAGTATTCAGGGTCTGTGAGGACTCTGACTAACAAATGGTGGGCACCAACCCAGAGGCCAGGACCACCGGCCCACTCACTGGGTGACCTCGGGAAGGTCACTTCTTTTTTGGGACCCCGTTAGTGCATCTGTAGAATGGGGATCAGGATAATTCCCATCTCTCCTTGACTTGCCTTTTGTCTTTCACAGAGTTGTTAGAATAAAATGAGACCATAGCTGTAGATAGACTTTGAAGTAGAGGAATAAAAGAGGCGATAATGATTGCGAGCACCAAAGCAACGATGTAAGTATTTGGACTGTAGAGTACACACGATGGGCCCATTTTATTATTTTAATTGAGCATTTTATATGATTCCATTTTGCACTCTTTAGCATATCAGTTATACCGCTTTTTAAAAACTTCTTTTAGTGTTGCCCTTGCGTTTGCTATGTACATTTACAGTTGATCTGAGTCCACTTTCAAATAACATTATGCCATTTCACAAGTATTATATCTAATAATAACCAAAGAATCCTAATTTTTCTGTCCCTTGTATCATTGCTGTTATTCATTTCACTTATATATAAGCATACCTAAGCATTTTTATCTGTCCATCCTTCCACCTACCTAATATATACATATGTACATAAGATACATATAAGCATATGCAATTAAATACATTGATACTATTATTTTGAACAAAATATTATGTTAGATCAATAAATATTAAGAAAAATTAAAGTTTTTATTTTACCTTTAATTCTCTTTTTGATACTCTTTTTTTCTTTCTGACCTATATTATCTTCCTTCTCTCTAAAGTACTTTTAATATTTCTTGCAAGGCAGGTTTACTGGCAGCAAATTTTCTTTATTTTTGTTTGTCTAGAAGATTGTATTTCTCCTTCACTTTTGAAGGATAATTTCACAGGGTACAGAATTCTAGGTTGATGGTTTTGTTCGCTCAACATTTTGAATATTTCACTCCACTCTCTTCCAGCTTGCGTGGTTTCTGAGGAGATGTCAGATGCGATTCTTAATGTTTGTTCCTCTATAGGAAAGGTGTTTCCCCCTCCGGCTTTTTTCATGATTTTTCCTTACCTTTGATTTTGTAAAGTTTGAAAATGATATGCCTAGATGTTGGGTAGTTTTTAAAACTTACTTTTATTAATTTGCTTGGTGTTCTCTGAGCTCCCTGGATCCATGGTTTGGTGTCCGACATTAATTTGGTGTGAGATCTGACTTCCTAAACACATTTGGCTGCAGAGGGGCCAGATATGCAACCTGGAAATGCAAGGAAGTCAACGCCCCGTGGGCTCAAATTTGACCAACGGAAAACAGGTGACAGGAGGGTAAACATCCTTTCCGTACCTCCTTCCACAGAGTCCTCCAAGGCACAGTTTTGCCTAGTCTCTGGGGACAACCGGTGTGACTGAGCAAGTGCATCTAACAAATGACCAGCTGTTCCTCCTTATGGCTTACGTCAGAGAATCACTCAGTATATTAACCCATCCTGTGGCATTCTTTCTCTGCTCACATCCCTCTCCCTCCCTCTCACTGCCTTGGGATTACACCTCTCACATAGAATCTTAGCACCTTATCCTTACCTCCGGTTCCCTGTACCCCAGAAAACCTGACCTAAGACAGGGCCGATAGAAAAAATTCCAGTCCTCCGAGCTCACAGTGGTCCTTTAAGAATCTGTCATCTCCATCCCCAAAGTAGAGTCCTTTTCCCTAGTTCCTTCTCTTTCGAATTGTCAATCTGTTTGTGATCTTGACCCCTCTCCTCGGAACTGGCTCCAGTCTGTCAGTATGCTTCCCAAGTGTGGTGCTGAGAATGGAATGTCACATATGATAGAAAGTTTTGCTCCTGAAAGAAGTATAAGCTGAGGTAAATTCTTTTTGTGTTTTAGAAAGAAAAATACAAGTAAATGAAAATGAAACTAGATTGGATTTAATATATTAAGAAGACCTCTTTGATAATAATCATTATGGTTGGGATTTGAGGGGCTAGGAATTCGGATATGGAGAAAGATCACAGCCTTCCTGAAAACCTTTTACAATAAGCCTATGTGTGGGACATTCCTATTTGTAAAAAAAAAAAAATCATCTTTTTAATCTTATTTGGCCCTAATAGCCACTGGATAGTGCAAATGTTTTCAGTATCCCCATTTTACACAAAGACAATTGGCTCCGTGATATTAAATGAATATTCCATTACTGGTAAGTGACGTAGTGGGGATTTGAACCTGTCCCCAAAACTTTCTGCTCTTTCTGTGATGCCAAATTTATCTCAATATATTTAGAAAGGTCTAACCATAGTTACAGGGAGTGGAACTATTGATTTTAGGTCTCTCTGCATCACCAAACCGAAGAAGAGTTCACGAATGAGACACCTGGGCTCAGAAGCACCAAGGCAGCCTGACGGACAGCAGCCTGTTCCTGCTGGAACGACATCAGCCTATTGTTTCCCCAGACACTGCAGTCGGGCTACTGAATCTGATTCCCAGCGGGTGTCCTAGAGGTGGGAGAAATTAGTAAATAACAGTTGACCTCATGAGAGAGGGAGGGAGACTGGAACAAAATACAATCAAGGCAAAGAACCCGCCCTCCCCCCCACAAAAACACACAACCCAAACCCCTTCGTTGTACTTAATACTTGTATTTAACCAGAGAAGCTGGAACCTCCGTAACTGAGAAACCTAAGATACGTTATAAGACCAGGTACACCCACAAAACGGTGAAAGGAAAATATAGCAGAATATAACCAGTGTCACGAAGTGTGGCCGAGAGTGTCAGTGCTGCTGGGGTTGTGGTACCGGGGTGCCACAGGTGACGAGGAAGGAAGAGAAGAACGGAAAAGGCCTCCGACCTCAGCAGTAGCACGACCATGTTTCTTGCTGTGCGGCCACCCACAGGCCCCATTTATCTCTTAGACTTTTCTTTTCTACAGGGAATCATCCTGCCAAGGATGGAAGACAGAAGATAAATAGCACGTCTCCCAGCCTGCGGAAGAAATGTTAGGAAGTGATAGCCTCGCGTGGCTCAATCAATATCACTGAGCTATGCCACTGATGGGTTTTCATCTATAGTTTTCTTCTCAGAGTCAAAGCTCCCCCAGTAGCAGAGCGGTTAAGACATCCTCAGTGTGTTTGCTCTTCCATTGCAATGGTCACTGCTGTAGTTCGTGCTCTAGTCATCGCCTGAATTAATTATAACCATAACCCAGACTAGTTTCTCTCCCTATGCTTTTCCCTTCCTTCCGTCCACTCTTTACATTATTGACAGGGTTAACTTCTTAAGACAGTCTTTAGTGCAGAAGATTGTATTAATGTCCCCAACTTCTGACTCTTCCCTGCACGTACATTATTTGCCTTGGACTTTGCAGCTCCTCTCACACAAGGGAAGGAGAATATGTCCCACCCCTTGATTTTTGGGTTTGACCGTGTGACTTATTTCAGCCAATAGGATGGGGTGAAAGTGATGATGCACTACTGCCCAACCAGACCCTATGCTAAATGTACCCTAGAGAGAATTGGAAAGGGTGGACATTGCTAACAAATGAGCCAGAAGGTTAAGGACAGTGTTTTACTATCTCTAAAAACTCAGAAGCCAAAGCCAGTAGGCTTCTCCATGTGTTAGTGGGTTAGACACCTCATTAGAATTAGACTGAGCTGCCATGGTTAGGAAGACAACTCTGACCTCGCCTATCCCTGTGACCATGTGTTTTCAATTCTCTTGGGTATATACCTGAAGTAGAATTTCTGCTGGGTCATATGGGGACACTATGTTTACCTTTTTCCCCCCAATTGTCTTCAGTATATTCATTTTAAAGGATTTCATGGCAGTTTTGTGAGAGACAGAAACAGAGGTAGAGGAGAGAAGAGAAGAGGCAAGGAGGATAGGAAGACGGGGTGTTCGTGGTGGTGATGCTGCTGGGAGCTGCAGATTATGCTCAGCCAGGAGACCAGGCTGGTTGATGTCATGGGAACCAGTCCAAGTTAATCTGCAGAAGTGCAGCACATCTTGATGGGAGTTGGCTTTGCTTTGCCAAGCTCTATGAGTGGCCCAGAATTAGATCTCTAGATTGGAATAAAAATGGAACAAAAGGTTCATTTTTGACCTTGGAGCAAGATGGAGAGACCAACACGTTTTGTTTGCTAGCCGAGGAGATTGCTATAAATAAGGGGCTCGTTGCCAAACAATTGGTCTCCTCCTACCAGCCCCCCCCCCACCCCCCTCAATGGCAGGCCTGGCTGGGGGATGTTTTCTGGCCACCTTTGTCCTTTCATCTGCTTAAGCTCGTTATACTGTCACTTTGAGCTATGACTCTGCTCTCTCTGGCTCTGATTCCTCTGGAAAGGCTGCTGTCCAGATGTTTAGGTATTAAGCAAATGCACTTTCCCGATGCCTTGGCAGGGGAAAGTCCGATGGGGGTGAGTATTTGATGCTCTTGGCTGTTGGGAACATGTTTGCTGAAATGACCAGCAAAGTCCCTGCCTCACACTCCCTGCATCTCGAATTCTCTTTATGGTGACAGCTGATCCATCATTTAAAGGAAACTCACCAGGGAGCAGAGGGAAAACACAATTGTTTTTTCCCCTTTGCCTTCTCTCATGGGTCTTGCACAGGCTTCCAGATTATAGAGAAGGGTGCCTTCTGTGGGTCTCCCTCCCTCCCCACAGATTATCATCCCCCAGAAAAGGGCAGGATGCCTATTTTCATCTTTCTCTGATGTTTGCTTCTCCTCTTTAAATCACTTCTTCCCCATAATACAAAAAATCCTCCCCACTGTGTTCCACTACCTACTTTACTATTTTGTGTATTTTAGTTTGTTTTTTTTGAGCTAAGAGGATGTTAGAGAATATTTAGATCATTCCCGCAGTTTACAGATGGATAAAGAGGGGAAGAGACTTTCTCAAAGTCAGTGGTGGACCAGTGAGGGATCTAACTTCTAAAGCCCTTCCCATTGCCTCCCCGGCCTCTGTCTTAACCCTTCACCACCCTGGGACTCTGAGTGTTGTCCGCCATTATATCCCCAGCAGTCTAGCTCGGTGCCTGGCACATGTTTCTGGAGCCGGGCTGGGTTTGAATCCGGCTCCAACATGTACAATCTGTGGGTTCTTATAGAACTGATTTCACCACCTGTGTCTCAGTTTCCTTCTGTACGAAATGTCGCTAACAATGACACCTACCTTAAAGGATACTTGTGAGAGGCAAATGAGTGAATACCTTGAAAGCAATAGGATAGTGCCTTTTGTGGAGTAGGGGATCGATGGATGTTGGTTCTTTCCATTATTATTGAGTGAATTAATGATTCTATGCTCATTCCCTCAGGAGCCAGCTTGGTGTCCTCCAATCTGTTCCTTCCTTTTCTAAACAACCATGCCCTACACCTGGGCGAGGAGGCAGAGCTGTGCAGCTGATGATTTTGGTTGGAGGCCTTATGGGTGTACCTCTCTTGGATGTGAATCCAACCCTGGGAACTTGAATGAGGATTTCATGGGGATTTTGAGGGAGAAGCACAGTCTTTGAGCTCTGGATATAATTCCTGCTTTCATTTATGACCGGTCTGATTTAGAGTAAATCTTGTCTTAGCCTCTTCATTCATGCAAAAGCCTTTGGACACTTAATATAATTTTGTGAAGATTTCCAACTCCTTGGGGCTTTGCTGAGGAACATAGCAAACACAGTTTTCAACATCTCAAAGGGAGGCTTAAACTGATAAAAATAAGAATCCTAGGCAGCTGAGCTTTGCTGAACATTTCACTTCTTGTTATTCAGAGCAAGTTGTCTAACATGAATGCTGTCATTGAGACATCACCTTGACCCACAGTGGCCAGTGGCCTGGCTAAATTGTGCTTGGGGACTTGGGGATCTGTGGGGACTTGGGGCATGTGAATGGTCTTCATCACAGCTACCACCCCTGAAAAGCTGCTCAAATAGATGTCAGACCCAGGTCCAGGCAGGGAAAAGCAGTGGGCAGCAGCAGAGCTGGCTCTAGAACTTTCTCTCCTGGAATCTGGTCACATCCCCTTTACAGGGTTCAATGGGAAGCCTGGCATTCCAGGTGCCTCCCACTTAACATACATGGGGCAGAGTCACTGGGCGTGGCGGCTCAGTCCTCTAGGCCACGCTCAGCACACTAAAAGCAGTACCATGGTAATGTTCACAGACATGAGCTATGTTAGGAGGACTCCTTCCTCGAACCTTCAGAAATGATGGAGAATGAGTATCCGGGTCTTTTGAGTGACAGAGGGGAAACCAGTTGCTTCAGTTGCAAACGGGGGTGGGTGGGCTGGGCTGGGGGAGAGCATGTTATTGCTCCATCACCATAGGATACTATGCTTTGGAAGTTAAAAAAAAATCTGTGAAGAGTTACTTTTTTTGATTGTCTCTTGCAGAGTCCAAGCCATCACTTCCCTTATGCTGTTATTTTTAATAAGTCAACAAATTGGCTAATTCTCTTGGAAATGCTTTGATTTGAGGGAATGGGCGTGTTACACAATTCCCTTAGAGAAAAAAAGAACACAGATTTCCAAAGGCATTATCAATAAGGAGGACATTTGAACCCTCCGATCAGAAATGGAGAAGACGTGGTGAGCTCTTGGGTTCAGACGTTCAATTCGATATGGTTATGCGAAGGAGGTGTTGGAGTGCAGGCACTGGCGGGATGCTCGCTTCCTCGGGATAACTCGGGACGGAGGAAGGGTGGGCCCAAAGCCAACTTGGATCTTGAGTCTGCCTCAAGTGGTCCAGTTCACTGCCTAGAATGGTCAGGGAACAGAGGCAGGAAGGGACATCCTTAAGTGACACCCTTGGAGCTGCCCCTTAAGGGCAGGACCGTGTCCTATTTTGTCTCTTAGCGTAGATCTCGCCCCACGTAGATAGGAACACCTAGTTGTTTAAATGAAGCGGCTTTTAGGGACCCAGGGGCATTTCCCTACATTGAAATCAGGTGACATCTAGAGAACTAGACTTAACCAGGGCAGTTTTGTGGGGATGGGAAGAGCGTGCTTAGGAGCAGTCAGGAGGGAGTTGTGTCTGTCACGAAGCCATTGGATGGCTGTCCCGAAAATGGGTCATGAAGGTCCCTCAATGGCAAGAACACAGAACAGAAATGTCACCGACCTCATAATTTTGCTAAAACCTGGCCGTGCTTCCCTCCATCCATCCTTCTAAAGCCTGTTTCCTGAAGCAAAAGCCTGCAGGCTGAATATCCCAACGCCAGCAGCCTCCTATGGGATCCCACCGACAGAGGTAACAGACAGAATGAATTCAGTTTCCTTTAAAAGCATCATCTGACTTCCTTTGACCTCTTTCCTGATTTTTAATTTAATCAAAATAAACCCACATCACTTAAAACCATGCCCTGCACCCCACCAGTGCCTACACTCATTTTCAGTATCTTTGGGAGGAAGGAAGGAAGGGAGCTCGCCTGGTCCAGCTGGCTTCCTGTACTTGAGGACCTCGGTTTCTCAGGGACTGAGGGGGGCATCTCCCCTGTTTTCCATTAGAAAGATGAACAAAGGAGGGGAGGGGGTGCACAGTGCCAGGGAAGTTGAAGTGATCATGGGATGCTGAGAATGACATCACATTTCACGTTAGAGGTAACTAGAACAAGGAGAGAAGTGATGGGCCTCAGGTCCCATCAGAGTGGCAGCATTGGGGCTGGAATGGTGTCCTTTGACCCCTAGACAACAGCACTCAGTCACACTAACTCCTGGTTACCTGGTGAAGTGGGTTCATCTCTTTCCTTAGTTAAAAATCCCTATCCCTGGCCAGTTTTGCTCAGTGGTTAGAGTGTTGGCCCACGGACTAAAGGGTTGCAGGTTTGATTCTCCTTCAAGGGCACGTAGCTGGGTTGCAGGTTCGATCCTGGGGTGGAGGCGGGAGGCAACTGATCGATGTGTCTCTAATATCGATATTTCTCCCTCCCTCTCCCCCTCCCTCTCCCTCTCCCTCTCCCCCTCCCTCTCCCTCTCCCTCCCCCTCCCCCTCCCCCCTCCCCCTCCCCCTCCCCCTCCCTCTCCCTCTCTCTCCTTTCCTCCTTTCCACTCTCTAAAAATAAATAGAAAAAATATCCTCGGGTAAGAATTAACAAAACCACTGTAACAACAAAAACCCAAAAACAAACCTACAGGTTTCCCTGCCTTAAACAACAGTCCTTTCTTGTTTGGTTCAATATAGATGCTAAATGGCTTAAGCTGCAGTATTTTGTAGGGATTAATTTGGAAAATTTCTGCTGTGTGTGTGTGTGTCTGTATCTAGATAGATATAGATATAGATACAGATATAGATATAGATACAGATACAGATACAGATACAGATATAGATATAGATATAGATATAGATATAGATAATTATGTATGTATGTGTTTGTGTCTATGCCTGTGTTTCTGTGTATGTGTGTTTGGGCTGGAGTAGGGAGGAGGTCACTAGGGTTGGGCAGGAGGAGGATTGGCAGGACTAATTCCAAGTGTGAGAGGGCCAGGGCCAAGTTCCTGAGCTGCTGCCCTGTGCACACACCCACGGGACTCACTCTGCCCCTCCGGACCAGCTTGGTGTGGACCTCAGTGAGGGCACCACTGCCCTCTGCTGTATGGAGGTGAACGCTGCTGACATGCCTGCCTCACCTTGTCCCAAATGGGGGTAGGGGCACGGAGATACAATAAAAGGCTGTGCCTGTCATGAGGCTCAGCGGATCCACCCCTCTTGGGGTCATTCTGCTCTGCCTGGGACATGCTTAGCTGGAGGCGGTGGAGCAAAAGCACCTGATGCTGGGCCGCAGGGGCTTGGTGTGGGTCAGAGGCAGTCATTGCACCAAGGCTTTCCCTGGCAGGGTCTGAAGATGCTGGACAGTGCTAGCAAAGTTCTCAGTGCCTTTCTTGTCTTCCTGGCCCCTCTGAGGTCAGCATTCAGAACTCTTCCCAAGCCACTCCTGTCGAATTCTCTTTAAAGGTAAAGCCTATGTTGGCCTTGGGACAATCTTCTCACTTCTGCAAACACAGCACCCTGGGGGAAGGAGCCCAAGTATAGTTCGCAGATAAGGGCATAGCACGTTTGCACAGCATGCTGTAATGTGTCAGTTGTGTTCCCATTAGCCGTCTCAGTTATCTTCACAAACGTGTGAGTTAAACAGAGCAGCGATTGTGACTCATTTAACAGATGGGGAAACTGAGGTCTAATCTAGAAGGTTTGTCACTCTTTGATGGACTTGGAGGTGATTAGCTAAGACATAAAATGTTCTTTCATTAGGCTTTAGATTAAAATAAATTAAGCTATAGATCGTGAATGCCAACCAAAATATCCTGCAATCCATCAGTATGACAAAGGGAAAGTTCATAGCAGCACCATCTAGTCACTTTCTCTCAGCCCTGGGGCTTCGGCTGGCTTATGACTGAGCACCAGGAGTAATAGGGGAAAGTATGTCTACTCCAACTTTCCTGAGGTGGAAATCACCCACAGTGCATCTTTAACATGTGAATTTACTGACAATATTTAAAAAAACAGATTTCAAATAAAAATACAACGAAAAACCTGGATACTATATATAACACAAGCATGAGAAGACTGAAAAGTAGAGAGGGAACAGATTGGTTAGGGATCTTGGGACCCAAGGAGCAACACAGTGGCGAGTTTCCTGAGTTTTCTTTATATGTCATGTAGCCAAGGCTTGGAACTGAAGAATTTAGCAACCCAGAAATATGAATAAGCACAGCGTTTCAACAAAAGTTAGCTCTCTCTGGCCAAGATACTAGGAAAGGGACAGCCTCGCAAGACAGAATAAATCTACATTCCAGCCAATCATCCTAGAAAAACTATGGTTCCCCGCCTCCACCCCCCTCCCCCCCACTTGCCAACACAGGCTAAGTGAGTAGCCTGGACTACAAACCTCATGAGGGGTGGTGTCAGATAAAGCCAAGTAGGATGGGAACTTTTGTCCCTGTGACTCAGTGACCAGCTCTTCCCCCTCCTCCCTTCTGCAGCCATGGTATCAGCGGAGACCTCTTGGGGAACTTGCGAGTTTGGACTCCCACCTCCACCTGGCAGTAATGAGGCTCCTCTTCCTTCCCTGCTAAAGTGGTGCCAGTAACGAGGAGGTCTAGTGGAGAGTCCGGACTTTGACTGTTACCCCACTGTAATGAGGCCATGCTGCCGTGTGGTTAAGGAGCCCAAGCTCCTGCCACTGCCTTTTAGTAACAAGGAGCTCCCTCACTCTCACCACTTTGAGTGTCAACAAAGGCTGAGTGGGAAGCCTGCTTTTACCTCTATCTGGAAGGAACAAGCCGGCGCCACCTCTTCCCCTGCTGGAATGGATGTCAGAGAAAGACAGGTAAAACAGAAGGTTTCAATAAGAGCTGGAATCCTATAATTTAATACAAGCATGTCCAGGTTTCAAAAGACAGTCACTTGTCACACCAAGATCCAGGAAGTTTGCAAACTGAGTGATAAAAGACAATGGATGCCAAACATTGACATGACAGAGGTGTTAGCATTATCTGACCAAGGTTTTAAAACAGCCAAGATAAAAAAATGCTTCAGTGAACAATTAGGAACATACTTAAAACTAATGAAAAAAATTACAAGTCTCAGTAAAGAAACAGAAGATATAAAGAGGATCCAAAAGGAAAACACACACACACACACACAGAAAAAAAAAAAGCTTAGTGGATGGGCTCAATAGCAGAACAGAAGGGACAGAGGAAAGAATCAGTGAACTGGAAGATAGAACAATAGATATAAATAGAACAGCAGAGCAAATAGACTGAAAAGTAGCAAACAGAACTTAGGCAACTGTGATAAAATAGCCAACATTCATGTCTTCAGAATCCCAGAAGAAGGGGATGAAGAGACTGGGTCTGAGAAAGCACTCAAAGAAATAATGGTGGAAAAAAATCCCAATTTTGGCAAGAGACATAAACCTGTGGATTCAAGAAGCTGAGTAAACCACAATCCAAAGAAATCCATGGCAGGATGTTTGATAGTTATACTTCTGAAAACAAGATAAAGAAACAATCTTGAAAGGGCCTAGAGAATGATGTCTTACTTACAGGAACCAAACAAATAAAATGTCAGTAGATTTCTCATATGAAACAATGGAGGCCAGAAGAAAGTGGGACAGTAATATTTTTTCAAATACTGAAAGAAATGAGTGAAAACATCCTTCAGGACTGAAGGGGAAAATCAAGTCACTCTCAAAGGAAGCAAATGTAAGAGAATTTGTTGGAACTGAATTGAAGAGGAAATCACAAGTAGCTTAAGTGCTCTGAGACAGTGTTTAGGGCAAAAACACTCAGGAAGCTTTAAACGGCTAAGATGGATTCCCTTAGAATGATATTAAAAAGAAGTTAGTGAACAACACATTCATCTTGGCGTGGAGCAGGGAAAATTGCAGAAAGCTGGAAACAAAGCTTATGAGGAAAAACCGAGTGAAGTAGGGCTAAGACCATCTATAATAATAAAAGCGTAATATGCTAATTAGACTGGACATCCTTCCAGATGACCTTCTGGACAAAGCTGGGGCTGCGAGGGAAGCCCAGGTCCTGGGTGCCAGAGGGAAGGCGATGCTGGCAGCCAGGGAAAGAAAGGCCTACTTTTGCACAAATTTTGTGCACCAGGCCTCTAGTGTTAAATAAATGGCTTGGTGGGAGGAAATATTTAGTGATTATCTTCAAGCATGCCTTGAGAAATTTTATATTTTATGATACCATAAAAACTCCTTCCCCTTGAATAAATGTGATTTCTTTTTTGCAGACCACTTAAAAAGTAATCATTTTCTTCTGGTGAAATAGAGGCTAAGAGAAACACAGAAAAATGAAGAGATTTGCATCAGGTACCACTAATAGCAGCAGAGTAAAGACGAAAATTCATCTTCTGACCTTGAACCTGCTGTGCTTTTCATTACTAATGGGATCACCATGTATCAGCTCCTCAAGTATAGAATTCAAGGGAACAAGCTGAGCATGCAGCAAGCTGGGCTTACGTGAGACCAGAAGATTTTTCCTATACATGACAGTTGTGAAAGAATGAACCTGGCTGGACTTCCCTAAATCTTTCAGATTTGGGTTCTGGGCTTTCAGGACTGTCTATAATATTTCACTTGAAGGGCAGGTAGAGGAGTTTTCTTGGGCAGCTACCCATGTGACCAAATCACGTCCCCAAGACCCCACCTCCTAATACCATCACCTTGGGAGTTAGGTTTCAACATATCCATTTGGGCGGGAGGGCACACAAACATTTTAGACCATAGCAAGGCAATTTAGGGCAAGAGTCAGTTCCCCGGAAATGTAAGACAAACCTCCAGGTGTACATCTGTTCTCATGACAAGGGAAGGGGGGAACCGGAGAGGTGAGACAGAAAAGGACCCCTTGTTTAGCTGAAGGGTAGTTAATACAGGGCACTGACCAGAACACCTCAGTCAACAGCCCACATAGCTGTCCAGGTGATCTGACAGGAGATCAATAGGTTCGAACTGAAATGAGAAGCATCTGAAAAGCTAAGAAATATTACCTGGAGAATTGCTCTAGACAGCATTGCACTCAGTACAGTTTGGTCTTGTCAGCTACTTGCCCTGTCTTTGCTTCAGGAAGACTCTTTTAGATTGGAATTGGCGTGGCTGGGAAGCTATTAGATATATGTAGACTCTTTTAGATGGGAATTGGCGTGGCTGGGAAGCTATTAGATATATGTAGACTTTTGCTTTGTGAGAATTGGATCAAGCCCCATAGACTCTCTGGGGGGCGGGGAGGGGCTTAGAAATCCTTTCACTCACAGGTGGGAACTTGATGGTATGGGATTTACTGGAAGATGCATTGCAGTTGGCTCAATAGTCTCTCTCTCTCTCTCTCCCCCCCCCTCCTCCCTCCCCCCTCCCCCTTCTCTCTCTCACACACACACTTTTCTTTCTTTTCTGTTCTCCTCTTTTTCCCCTGGATGCCTATCATTAGGTGAGATTCCCCACATTCCATATTATTAAAGCATTGTCTATGGTGACCCTTATGATATGAAACACAAAACTAAACCAAAAGTTAAAACTCAGGGAAAATGGAAGTTTTCTCCCCATTATTACCCCTCTCCCCCCCCCCCCCTTTTAAAAAGTCAGTGGCTCCCTGGCTGGTTTGGCTCAGTGGATAGAGCGTCAGCCTGTGGACTGAAAGGTCCCGGGTTCGATTCCAATCAAGGGCATGTGCCCGGGTTGCGGCCTCGATCCCCAGTAGGGGGCATGCAGGAAGCAGCCAATCAATGATGGTCTCTCGTCCTTGGTGTTTCTATCTCTCTCTCTCTCCCTCTCCCTTCCTCTCTGAAACCAATAAAAATATATGAAGAAAAAAAAGTCAGTGGCAAACTCAAATAATTTTTCAGTAATAAAATCCCCATTTTTCAGAATAATTAGAAAAGTGTAATATTCTGTTAAGAGGACTGCCATCTATACTACACACAGATGACTAATGTCCAGATACTTACAGTACAGCGAAATCTGCTGTGTAAAATCGAAGGACTGCTTCCAGGGATTCAGGGCCTCGTTACCTCATTGCGAGTACTTCTCATTATGTAGGACTCCAACCGGGAGCATGCAGGAGGCTGAGCTGAACCTCTGCTGACATGTGGACTCCCGCGGGAAATTTTATATATAATCTGACTGATGGAAGCTTTACTGCTTTGACATTTATCTCTTTCACAAAAGTCAAAGGCTAAGGGGAAAAAAAAGTCTGTTTACTTGAGCTTTACTTGTGTTTGGGTTCTGTGAAGCAGAAGACTCATAATGCTCTGAGAGTCTTCCCATCTTCCCAATGACTTCCTCCTCTGTGATTTCGCTTGGTGGTTCTTGCATCTCTATGTGGTTGGAAAGACACAAGTAACATCTCCCCGCACTGTGGATTGGAAAGCAGAGCTCCTGACATAAGGGAAGGGTGTTTAGCTGCCCCTCCCTCCACCTCCTGCCTCCCCAACTCTCCCGTCCTCATCCCCGTGAATCTAAACGGGGCCTCCTCTGTATTCTCGTCATGGCCTTGCCATCAAGGGCGCAGCGGTACAGAGACACCCCTCTTTCTTCCAGGTTCCATGCCATGTGTCCCAGCACTATGCCACTTGGGCAAAAGGTTTAATCCTTGGGAGCTTTTTCTAAAGAGGCAACATGTTGTAAGAAGCAGAAGCCCTAGCCAGGGTTTGGGGAGTCCCAGCTCAAATCTTGGCTTCACTGAAACTCCTCAGCCTTTCACCAAGAACAGTTTTCCTAAACACCCTGAGCTTCCGTGTCATCTGTAAAATGGCCTTGGTCATCCTGCCACGCCGTCCTCACCAAGTCCCGATGGGGAACGAACGAGCTAATGGACAGGGAAGCCTGTGCGGGGTCACCTGGGTACGAGTGCTTGGTCTTTATCTGTCCTCGGGGTTAGCGTCTTGCAGGCACTTCGCTGCCAGAGTGATGAAGCATCTGTGAAGAACTTTCTCCCCGTTCATCCTTGTTGGGGGGCCAGTGAGGCATGACTTGAACCTCTCTTTCTGGGAGACTCGCCTGAACCTCCTGCCACTCACTGCTGTCACTCATGCTGACTCTGCAAGTGGCCAGGCCTCACCTGCAGGTGCAGCATCTGGAAAACCAAGAGGTATGACTTGAGAGCTCCAGTATCCCGGCAGCTCTGCTCGGGCAGAGGCTTGGCTGACTTCCCTCAGGGGACACGCTCTTTCTCTGAGGTGAACCACATCAGGACTCCCGCTCTCTGAGCGGGTTTGCTATCATTCCATCGTACTTCCCTTGGTCGGGGGGGGGGGGGGAGGGAGGGGGAAGAAAGCGTTCGTTGGCAAATTCAGCCCCGTGCAGCAAGGCTCTGGGCTCTGCTGGGCTGAAGCGATGTTAATTCCTTCACCACTTGCCCCAGCATTTCTTCAAGGGCTGTGGGTTGAAGGTGGGGAAAAAGATGGAAAATCAGATCTGAGGCCATGCACTATTTTTTACAGTGGTAATGGCACGGAGGGGTCAAGAACCCTGTCTTGGAGAAGGGGTGGGGAAGGGGCCATAGATGCACATGCTCTTACATGGGCAGCCACGTGGACGAGCACATGACAGGAGCTCAAGCAGCTGATGACTGTCATCAATGAGCACGTCCGCATGTTTGCTCGACCTCCCTCATAGCTCCTGCCCCGTTGTGACAAAGAAGCCTGCTAACATTAATCAGTGTTTTTATTTAGGAAGGTAGTGTCTTGGCTGGTATTTTCCCTTGTAGGAGCTGGCTGTCCTAAATGTAATAGAAAATTGCCCTGAAATCCACAAATCAGGCCAAGGAAGGGAGAGGGAGGGGGCCCGATGATTTTCCCTGAGCAATGATGTCAAGAAACACAGTCTTTAGGGATGGAGTCAGAACAGAGAGCCCTGTACTCACCTGAAGGGAAGAAGGAACTAAGAAGAATGGCCAGCTGGGGACTTGGCCACAGGGCATGGAAAGGAAACCTAAGTGTCTAACCCTGCAATTCCTCTGAGTACTTAGATCCGTTTGCCTGGTGTAATGCACCTTCAGACAGAGATGGAGAAGAGGATGATCTGTCACAGAAAGCCAGAGGTGGTCTAAGGGCCCCTGTCCATTTCAGCACCAGGTAGTCCTCCATGGAGTAGGGCTGCCTGGAGGCAGCTGTCAGCTGGTCTGGGAAAACCTCCAAATGGCTCACCAACGGGAGCTGTCCATGGTTCTGTAGTTTCCCTTGCACCCATTCAACAGTTTCTACTAGCTGGTGTGTGTCAGGTGCTGGGCCAGGGGCTTTCTACGCACTGTGTCCTTTAATCCTCACGGCAACCCTGCAAGGGTAGTATTGTAATCAGCAGCCTTATTTCTACAGACGAGGAAACGCATGCTCTGAGTTTCACTTTCGCCTTGTCCAACTAGGAATGGCCTGAAGAACCTCTTCAGACATCAGATTTGAGGATTTCCAGCCTAGCAAAGAGAGCATTTCTGTGCAACACCCTCTCTCTAGTCTGTATAAAGGGATATTGGTGGGGTTTTTTTCAAAGATGGTGGTGGTGGAGCCCTACACCAAAGGCAACAGAGCTTATGTCACAGGGGAGTCTTCAACAAGAAAGCGTAAGCACGGACACCCATAGTTCAGACTGTTGATTAGGAAGGAGTGGGGACTTTAATTATTTTTGTCAAAAGAGAAGGAAAAATTAACCCTGCCTAATAAAAGGAAAGAAAACCATGATGTGTTTTGTTTGTTTGTTTTGTTTTGTGAAGATTAGCTAGACCTTGTTACTTTTTAGCAGTTTTCCCTTTTCTTGGCTACAAGGTGAACAAAATAAAATAGGTTTCAGGTCAGAGGGAAGGAACATGAAGACTCATCCTTTATTAAATTGGAAGACACATTTGCTAGGGCAGTTGAAACCATGAGAAAGGAAAATGTACGTGAGCTGTTGATGCCAAACATTGCTAAATCAGAGGACTGGAAATGGTATTTGAGCTGGGGAAGGGACTTTGCTCTCACGCTAATGTTACAAAAATGCACGGGGGGAGGAGCAAAGTTTCTAAGCTAGGACTGGGGGTGAGGACCAAGTCAGTGGTTCTCTCAACCTGGGTCCATAGACCCTGGGGATGGGGAGAGGAGAGAGGCTCGCGAACGACTCCAGGAAATCTGTGTATACTTCCAAAGTGTAGCAACATGTTGTTTAGGGATGCATTTTTACAGCGAGGGGTTGGTAACTTTCAAGAGGTTCTCACGAATGTCCAGGAACCTCCACGAGGTAAAGACCCGTTGGTTTTAATAACCCCTCCAGAAAGTGAAGTCTCAGCGAGCAGAGCATCATCAGATACACGTGCCTCCTTGTATAGGTATCAGAGTTTGAAATAAGCAGCGCGTTGAAGCATGGCATTTATGCTAATGCAAACCAATGCCTATACTTACGTATTTTAATAAAGAATTCTAGTTTTATAGGAAACGTGTCTAATTCAGTAGAAACTCTGTGTTGTTCTTTTCAACTGGACTTACTCCTCCAGGGAGCCCATGGAAGGAGAGGCGGCATCCATCAGTCAGGAAACATTTGACGTGAGCCCCAGATGTGAGAGGGCTATCACTCACCTGCCTGAAATTCAATAAAGCTCCCCAAATAAGACATTCACATTATAGTGCAAATGCTGGGGCGGGGGGCGGGGGTCACTCTATGCCCCTGCCAATCACTGCATGGCTCACTGACGCTGCTGAGACAGAGGGCAGGGGAAGCATCAAGTGTGGCCCACCGTCCTGTTTGCCCACTCAGGCAGGTTTCTTACTGAACTCTGTTGCCAAACATTGCACTCAGCGGGATGCAGGTAAGAATCAGGACTCAGCTGGATTTTTAAAGCCCACGGATCCAACCTGGAGGAAGAGTGAGGGAGGGCTCATAAAAAATTCTCCTCTTCCTGCCCTCCACATTTTACTGCTCTTCCTGTATGGAGATTGAAAGAAGTGTGTGTGTGTGTGTGTGTGTGTGTGTGTGTGTGTGTGTGTGTGTGAGAGAGAGAGAGAGAGAGAGAGAGAGAGAGAGAGAGAGAGAGAGAGAGAGAGACCATCCATGAAAAACATTTGATTTCTCTCAAGTGTCTTTGACAGCTCAGTGAGCTGGCATAACCCAGAAACCTGCTGTCATTTGGGCAAGGAAGAAAAGCAAGCATTGTTGTTATCTCAGCATTTCCCCTGAAAAAAGCTGACATTACTGAAGGCAAAAAGGATGTGATCACTAGGCTGTGATCCACTGGGTTTCAAGAAACTTTAAGGTACTTAGGAAGGTGGGGATTCCACAAATGTGGCCCCTGTAATGGACACCACCTTTCCAGTACCATCCTTTCATCTTAAGTCAGGGGCAGGCATGAATCGGAGGCAGCTAAGACCTGGAATAAGTCCAGTCCTGGGTGATGAAGCAGGCATGAGGGCTACCATTCAGGATTTTTCAAAGGGCACAGCGGCCATGGTGGTCAGCACATCACTTCCCTGGGGAACCGGCAGCGACTTGGGGATCCGAGGTTTGATCTTACTCTCCGCCAAGCGCTAAGCCATGCACAGCACTAATCAGACACGGGTGCCATTAGGACTTGGTCAGTGTGTGTGACCCTTGTTCCGTTCCAACTCCAGCCTTTCCCTAGCGTTTGAAATGGGATTGATTCTTTCACCCCTTATCTCTGAGCTATGATCATGCTCTCTCACCTAATAGCATCTTCATGGGCCCATCATCAACATTAATGGGTGGTGAATGTGTGGACTGTGCTACAGCTCATACATGCAACGGGGGCCGCACTCTGTGCACTGAAAGATGTGTCGTTTTCATTCCTCGGAGGTTTATTTTGACTCGATTCTCGAATTCTTTAGTCTCTCAGCAAAGCCAGGAGCTTGCACCTGGGAAGAATCAGTGACTGGTCTGTGGCAGAGAGCGTATATCACATTGACCTTGGTCTTCAGGGACATATTGACAGTGTGGCTCAGAGAACTGCCACCTGTTGAGACCTTCCCAGCCAGCCCTCTTGCCCACCATTCTCCTGGAGGCCCCTCACTTTCTAATCAAACTGGAGGGCTTTCTCCTGCTTCCCTTGCCTCCTCCCTGCTTCCTCCCTTCAGTGGCCTTGCTTTGATCATGTTATTCCCATTTTCTCCCATGACCTGGCACCCTAAAATGAATATATTCACATCCTAGTAACTTGGCCCATCCGAATTCATGCCCCTTTTATGTAACATGTTAATAATGCCTTTGATGAAATACAGCTTTTGCATCCACTTTGCCATGCCTCTTGGCCTCTGGTAGTGCCTTATACAGAGGAGTTCTTCATTATGTGTACGCTGGATGAATGAATGAGTGATTAAATAAATGATTGAACAAGAAAGCAATCCTTTGCAGAATCTTTTACCAGATCAAGGACCACAGAAACTGAAGTTTTGTCATCCCACTTTTTAAAAAGTATTTAAAAATGTTCTCCTCTGATGCTACCTTATAAAACCACCCTCAAATAAGTGTCTTAAAACACCAAGTTATGCCCTGACCGGTTGACTCAGTGGATAGAGCGTCAGCCTGTAGGCTGGAGGGTCCCAGGTTCGATTCCGGTCAAGGGCATGTACCTTGGTTGTGGGCACATCCCCAGTGGGGGGTGTGCAGGAGGCAGCTGATCGATGTTGCTCTCTCATCGATGTTTCTAACTCTCTCTCTCCCTTCCTTTCTGTAAAAAATCAATAAAATATATTTAAAAAAAACAACACCAAGTTACTATCTCTCTTGGTTCTGTGAACTAAATGAACTTAGCTGGGTGTTTTTCCCTTGAGGTCTCTCCTACAGATTTAGTCATATGGAAGCTGGGGCTGCAGCCATCTGAGGCTTGAATGGGCTGGATGTCCAACATGGCGCACTCACATGGCTGGCATTGATGCCAGCTGGTGGGCCACCTACACTCGTTGACTAGACTGAACTATCTATACTCAGTCTCTCTAGGTGGCTGGGGCTTCTTACAGCCTGGCAGCTGGGCTCCTGAAGAGAGCATCCTAAAAGAGAATATTCTGAGAACCAGGAGGAACTTACAAGGTTTCTTATGACTTGGCCTCGGGGGCCCCAGAAAGTTACCTCCACTGCACTTTGTTTTGGTCAAGCAGATCGCTAAAATGAGTGCAATTATAAGGAGAGGAGAAGCGTATGCATGCAGAGAGGGAAGGCATTGACAGTGTCCATCTTTGAGACTATCCAGCGATCAAACAAATATATTATCCTGAGATTAACCTATCTGTATGAGCACCTCCTTGCATCGGGTTAGCTACTGGACTGCTGAGCACTGGGATGGCTTTGATCCTAGGCAGAAATTAGTAGTTTGAGATAACAGTTAGGAATTAGGCTGGGGGGAGATAATGTAAGTTATAAAGTAAGGAAGGATACTAGGGAAAGTGTGTATGTGGTAGTGAGTGCTCTAGAGATACTTTGCCATAGCCCATGGCCACGGCCAATAGGTAGTGAAGACATAGGAGGGTGGGTAGGGGCTAGGAGGTGGCGCGGGGGGTGGGGGGGAAGGTGGAGGAAATGGGAGATATCTGTAATACTATCAACAATAAAAATATATTTAAAAAATACTTTGCCTACTTCCTTTACTAGATTAGTATAGTTTGAGGGTAGGTTGGAGAGAAAAGCAAGCACGGTTGATACAAATTAGTTAAATCACATAATTATAATGACGATTATTGCAAAAGATTTAAAATGCACTTGTAATCTCACCCACTGCGCACAACTGTGTTCATTTCTCTTTCCAATCTTAATTTCTTCCTTATGCGTAGTCCACATCCCTGTCACCATCCTGCTTTGAGCGTGGGCTCCATACTTTTCATCCAGACTCATTGTATCACTGCTCCTCCAGGTTCCCTGCTGTCTTCACCTGCATCGTGTTAGAGGCTGCGTCCCGTTTTGGCACAGGGAGATTTGTGATGGGACAATGAGCTGATCACGATTAGCAGGCCCAGAGTGTGACAGGCGTGAGCGAGGGTGACTCAGGTCTCCTGCCTTCCTGTCACCCATTGGTGAATGGGTAGGTCTCCAGGGAAGCTGAACCGGGCCCTTCCGGTTGTTTCATAAATGCGTATAGCTGCCAGCAGGAAATATTCTTCCTCTGAGTACAGAGGCCGGCCAGGTTTTTTGCCTTCTTCTCTCTTCAACCTTCCACGGACCTGTTGGTTTCTGAAAACAGTTAAGCTGGAGCACAAAGGTTTAGATTTCTCATCTCTGACAAGGGTTTACATTTCTCCCGGAAAGGGGATTTAATTTTACTGCTTTAGCAATTTGTTGTTGTTGGCCACAAGAATCTGTTTACTTCTTTGTCTGATACTGAGATGCCAAACTTGGCACATTTCGGGCAGGTGGAGGACATCCCCCTTCAGCCGCAACGCCCTCTGCTCTCTGCCCATTTAAATCCCACTGTATGTTATTCTGCGCACTCCTTGAAACCTTCCCTCGCCTTCCGCGCCCACCCTCGGGATTCTGACAGCTTACAACATTTACCGTTGGCTCATAGTCACATTCTCCCAGAGGGTAGCATCATGTCATTGGCAGACCCTCGTCTGGAAATCAAGACACTTCAGACCTTGTCCATGGCTAACCATCTCTGTGACCTTGGTGAAGGCCTTCCATTCTCTGAGATTTAGCCTCTCCATGAGAGGCTGACCTCATGGTTCCTTCCAGCCACGCTGCTATTATCTAAGTCCTTTGACCTGTGAGGTCACTCTTGTCCATCACTTTAGAGACTGTGGAAATTTGTCTGGTCAATTCATGTTCATTCTCCCCAATGACCCCGAGTATTCCTGCTCATGAGACATCATCGAAACAATGTTGAAATGTGTATTGTTATTGAAAACATGGATTGGGTGGGTCTCTTTCACAATCTGCTGCCTAGCCTATCCCCTGCTTATCTCCTCCTTTTCATCCAGTAAGTGGATTTCAGACCCTGTTCCTCATGTTGGTTGAAGCTCAAAGTCTCTGATGGTGGCAAAGCTCAGCAAATAGAAGCATACTTTCAAACACTCTTACTGGGAATGTAACATGTCACGGACCAATCCCAATAGAATGCCCACACACCCATTTGATTCTCTTTGGACTATTTATCTAGGAGGCAGGAGTGACTAGCTGGAGGGCCACTGAGTCCCTTTTATCTCTATCACCAGAGCATGAAGGCCCACTGGAAGGACAAGCAATCTGTCCTGGAGGTCCATGTTTGCTCAGCCCCAAACTGCTGAAGATTTGTCTGCGCTGAAAAAAAAAGTTATAGAAACAGTGTTGAGGAAGATGGACATGATTTAGCTTAAAACCAGAAAAGCCGGAAGCTTGCTAAGGTGGCTTTATGTCCTAGAATGTGAGGTCCTCTATAGAAGCCACCATTCTGGCTAGCCAGCGGCCACCCAGCGATAGAACCTTCTTAATATATCCAGCCAAAACCCCAGCCTGCCTACACACCTCCTCCACTTCCTGCCTCTGGGTTTTCCCTCATGCTCTTCCCTCCGCTTGTGATGCACTGGCTCATGTCGCCCCTATTAACATTCTGCTCACTCTTTGGGGCAAAGGAGGCGCTCAAATGATGCCTCTGCTATGGGCTTTGGATTCTGAATGACTTGGGTTTAAATCCAAGCTCTTCTACCTCTAGGACACTGAACTTCTGTTAGTCTCAGTTTTGAAGTGGGGCTAATGACACCCGCCTGGCAGGGCTACTGTAAAAACGGCACAAGGCTTGCAGCACCGAATACAGTGCCCGGCATCGGGACCATTAATGGTTACTGCCCTTATGTATATCTTTCTGGGGCAGTGATGTAGTACTATATTTTTGTAGACATTTAACTTCTTGAAGATAGGACTTATTTTAGCACTCCTGTTTATCATTTTCTATGCTAAGCACAGAGCATTGGACCAAATAGGTTCTTAATATATTCTGTTCAGATGAATTAACCATGTCATTTTCCCTTTGTTTGTAATACCCAACGAAGCCAGAAGGAAGTCACTGTTAAAACACACACACACACACACCACACAACAGGGTGAGAAATACTGGTTTTCTATATTTTTAGCCACATTGTGCAGATTTCAGCGTTGGGGTCTTTCCTCTTAAACTGTAAGTCCTGGGAGTGGGGACTGGATGGAAAGCATGACCTTTCTGCGTGCTTTTGGTATTTAGCGCTCCGCAGGGCACTTGCTGAATATTTAAGTATGTTGCTATTCATGATAAAAGCTTGTAGAGCAACAGATCGGGGAGCAGAAAAACAGCTTGGTAATGGAGTTGCTTCAGACAAATGTAGGCGGAAGGGCTGTAATTGTCCTAACTGCTCCAGCTCCTTCTGAAATCCTGCTTTCTCACAATGGCCACACTGGAGTTCCTGGGTTTCATTTTCTTATTTATTTATTTATTTATTTGTATTAATTTCTTTATTGATTAAGGTATCACATATTTGTCCTCATCCCCCCATTCCCATCCCAAACCCCTCCCCATGCGTGCCCCCACCCCCCTGTTGTCCGTGACCACTGGTTAGGCTTATATGCATGCATACAAGTCCTTTGGTTGATCTCTCCCCCTTACCCCCACCCTCCCCTACCTTCCCTCTGAGTTTCATTTTCATCATGAGTCCCTGGACCTCATTCCTGATGGTGGAGGGAGGGGCCTGGGGATTGGACAGCTCCTCTCCTGCTATGCCAGCATGAGGCCCTTCAGGCAAGAATTATCGGCATGCTTCTCAGGACGCTGCCACCCAAACCGACTGAGTTCCATGTTGGTGACCAGGGCGGGATAACGAAAGCGTTGGGCTTAGTGGAAGTGGTATAGCATAATGGTTAAGAGCGTGGACTCTGGAGCCAGACTCTCTGGGTTTATAACCCATCTCCTCCCCTTGCTTACTTGTAATCATAGGCAAGTCAATCAATTTCATTGAGCCTCAGTGTGTCTATCTGTCCAATGGGGTTATGGTGGTAAGCGTGTCTACCTTGTAGGGTGTTTATGAGAAACAAAGGTGTTAAAGTACATAAGTTACCTAGAACTGCACCTGGAATACAGTACATGCTCTGTAAGTATTGCCTATTATGATTTTTGAGCCGTAAGGGCTAGTCTTCCAAAGCATGAGAAAAGCTGTGTGTCATGTGCTTCTTCTGTGCCTCAGCGTGGCTGATCCTCAGCCCTCCGCAGTGAGGTGGACCTGGGAATGGAAAGGGGGAACTTGTACTCACTTCCAGGCAGGAGACAAAGGAGCTGTGGCCGTGAGGGTGGAATAAAGGGGCGCATCTGTGGGGATATGGGAGGAATCATGGTGGTTATGCATCTGAGAGTAAGGGAGGATCCAAGCTGGCTTCCAGGTGACTGAGATACAGGATCTGTGGGTGGTGATGCCATAGAAAGACAGGTGACAACATAGGTTCATTTGGGAAGGTCAGCTTGAGCAGGCAGTAGAATAATGGGATAGTTAGTGGAAATGCCTAAAAGTATTGTAATTGCCACTTTGGAACTTGGTCGAGTGGTCCGAATAGAGCGATAGATTTAGGAGTCACCAACGGTGTGCAGTGAACATCATGAGAACCAGTAAGATCCTTCAGGCAACTTGCAGCCAAATGCCCAATGTCTAGACCAGGGCCAGATAGTAAATGTTTTAGGCTATGCCAGCCCTATGATCCCTGTTGCAAATACTTAAATCTAACATTTTGGCTTAAAAGCCAACATAAACAACACATAAATGATGTGTATGCCTGTGTTTCAAAAAAGCTTTACTTACAAAAACCTGTGGTCCACTCTTGCTCCAGACCATTATGTTACACATAGTAGGTATATAATAAATATTTGTTGGATTAATCTACTAGCTTCAGAAATTGCCTGAAGTCCAGATTTTTAAAAAATAATTTAATTAAATTTCTAGGAACTCACACTTTTGTTAGTGACACACCAAGACACTCATGAAAACCAGGAGAGAGGGCATTTGAATTTGTGCTGCTGTATGTAAAGGAAGCTGTCATCAATTAGAGATCTGCCACTGAGTTGCAAAATATGCAGCTGGAAATCTTTTCTGGACCAAGTCCTAGGCTGTCAGCCAAGTATGGTAAGTCAGACTGGTGAATTATAGGTGAGGAGAGAACTGTTGGATGTTAAGTCCCCTGAGGACGGGGGCTGGTGGGTTGGATGTTAAACCCCTCGAGGCCTCAGCTTCATGAAGAGCACTCTGAGAGCCCTCAGGGATCCTGGATGGCACTCTCTCGTCAGATCCAGGAAATCGACTGCAAATGTGTTAAATAATTTAGAAACTGCCCACAAGTATTCGTAGCTTCCATTGCAAGGAAGCAGCAATAGAAGGAAATCAAAGAGAAGATGAAGAATCGAAGTTTTGTGAGGGAGTAGGTAGGCATTCTGTACTCAAGGAAGTAGCAGTCATAGAAAACGAGAGAGAGAGAGAGAGAGAGAGAGAGAGAGAGAGAGAGAGAGAGAGAGAGAGAGAGACCCTGATCCTTCCATCCAAACAGTAGGGATTCATCATAGCTTGCAAATGGTAGTTAAGATGGTCAACATAAGGGCTGAGGGTTTCAGCTACTGAATTATTGCTGAGCTGTCCTGAGGATGCGCCCCTTCCTTCCTGTCTTATATGTTTGGTTGGTGAATCAAACCCCTGAAGTCTGTCTCTTGCTTTTGAAGAATGAAGCTGCACAGTTTCATACCTTGGCCACCTTCTTGGGGTTCTTAGAAGTCAAGGAAAGGGAGAAAATCTAGAGAAGAGGTTCATGTTTGACCACAGGTTATGAATGGTTTTTCTGCCTGTCTTCAAAAAGAATGTGTGAGAGTGTGAAGAAGCCCCATAGTTCCTGGGTGGTCTCTGTGACTCTGGGATACAGAGTATTGTCCGTGGCTACAGTGATGGCAGCAGCTACGTGTCAACTTTGATATATGTGTGCCTGTATATACATGCATGTACACACATACATGTATGTATATATGCATGCACACACACATGCATGTGTGCATATACATACAGGTATGACTTGACTATCTTGCTAGCCCAAATGCCTAAGCTCTGTGTCTAGTGTATGGCTGCTTCCAATTTTGTTAAGTTGCTACTGATGAAAACACAATCCAGTGTAGAGTAGGACATCAAGGCCGGTTTGGTTAAATGGTGTGGTAGTTTGAATTATTGGTCCCAAGTTTTTATTCTCCTGTAGCAGATATCCATGCCTTTTCCGTGGCCTCATGATAGACAAAGTGCCACTCCCCTTTTCTGGACTTTGAGGTTGTCCTTATAGCTTTTTGGCCACTGGAATATTTCAGAGAATGTGATTCAGGAGAGGCTGTAAATGTCTTGTGTAACTGACTTTACCTTCTTGAGCTTCTTCCATCATCATAAAAAAGACATGCCCTGGAGGTTGGTCCCAGAGAGTGAGAACTATGTGAAGCAGACTGAAAATTAACCCATGGCCTGGAGTCAAGTCTCGTTGAGTCCAGCCTAGATCAGCAAAACGCTAATCTAGCCCGGCTAGTGTGGCTCAGTGGTTGAGCATCGACCCGTGAACTAATAGGTCCCCGGTTTGATTCCTGGTCAGGGCATATGCCTGGGTTGCGGGCTCAATCCCCAGTAAGGGGCATTCAGGAGGCAGCCGATTGATGTCTCTTTCTCATCAATGCTTCTATGTCTCTCTTCCTCTCCCTCTCGCTCTAAAATCAATAAACACATTTAAACAGCTCCCTTATCTCCTAAGTTACATGGTGGTCTGTTAAACAGGGAAAGCCGAGTTACACGTGCTTAAAGTAAGAGGAAAAGAACGGATTACTACCATCCAGTTTTCACGGCCCAGCTTTAAGGACGAGCCATGTAAACATAAAACAATAGCAAGCAGTACATCATAGGGAAAATGTAAAGGGTGGCCTTGCTGAAATATGGGGGTTGGGGTGATGATGAGAAATAAATTAAAAGTCATATCATATGAAGGGTGATAGCTAAGCTCCCCTGCTATCCTCCAACAGTCAGCGTGAAGAGGGCCCATTCCACACGTGGGCTCCTAGCATCTTCTCACTGGAGAGATTTCCAGAGCTGATCTGGCCCTGCATTTTGTCCCCTGCACAAAATGATTTCTGTAGCATCCCTGATGGGAGCTGATCCCAATTTAGTCACTTACCTGCTGTGTGATCTTGGATAACTGCAAAGACTGTGTGTGGGATTTTGAAATGAGACAGACTTCATCATCACCCAAACTCCTATATTTTCCATCCCAGCACTGTGACCTTAAGAGCTGACTCATCTTTGCTAGAAGATAGAGATCGTGAGAACGTCTACCTTACAGAACTGTTGGCAGAGTTAACTGGACAGCAAAACGGCTCCTCCAACCCAGCGCCTGGCACCAAATGACATGGCTGTCCCCTCCCTCTTCGGAGCAGCACAGGGTGCACCGCCCTCTGCCAGGCGGAAGCTCTTCGGATGCTTCTGTGAAGAGGGAGGGGGAGAAATAAGCTGAGCTCCAGCTGCGCCCCTTCCACGTGCAGTCCGGCTGCTGGGCCTGCTGGCCTGAATCAGCCATCACCTTCCCAGTCCCTTGATGGGGCATTTCCATGTTGTCAGCACATTTAAATGTCTCAGGAGTAAGAAAGTATGAGAGGCAGTTATTGATCATTTTATTGATTTAATCAGATAGTTTTGCACAAAGTATGGTCCATAAAATCCTGAGCTCCCAATAGACTTCCACAAGCAGAGTGTCCATGTAACTGAAGATGGAAACCCCCGTCCTGATTTGCAGAGGTGGGTCAGTGTGAGCTAAGACAGATACAGAAAGGGTGTGTGTTTTGGGGGCATGGGGTGTTGAGAGAAAAGAGCAATTTCTAAGTGAGCTGGACTGTGAATGGTGTGGGGAGGAGAGAAGGTGAGAAAGGGGTCAGGAAGGAGCACCTGGACTAACATGAGGAGTTGGAACTTTGCAGGCATTGGGGAGCCATTGGAAGTTTTTGAGCAAGGAAACGGCACGGTTAGAGCTTTGCTTTGGGAAGATGACGGGCAGGAAGGTGAGAACGGATTGCTTTGATAGGGACCGAACAACCAGAGATGGGAGAATACTGAGGTATCTGCTGCAATTGTCTGGATGAGAGGCAATGAAGGTTGTGCGTGGGTCATGGAAAATAGAGAACAAACATGACACACGTCGCAGTGTGAGATCTACAGGAGTTATTGTCTGGCCAGGAAAGGCAAAGGGAAAGGGCGGGATGACTCAGGTTTTCTACCTGGAGAAAGTGGCTGAGTTTTCCAATTTTTCTAATTGAACATGCAGGAGATGGAGCATATCTAGCATCACCAGGCTTTCCTCGTTTATTCTTAATGCACATATACGTGTCAGTACAGCTCCATGTACATATAGAACACTACTGAATAAACCAATGGTCTGATATCTCTCTCCCCCTCCCTCCCCCGCTCCACATGCATGCACACTCTTCCACTGCAGTCTTCATTCATTTTAAGTATATGTAGTTATGGGTCTTGTGAAATAAGGATATGAAGCTTTCTGTCTGCATCTCAAAAGTTACAGTTTTCATACTGGCAGTGTAGGAATTGTATTTTAGGATTTTGAAAATATCTAAGCTAGTCCTACTACTCACAGTAGCTGCAAATGTCTTATGTGCCAATGCTTTTCACACATTGCCTCGCTTGTCCTCACCATGGACCCTTCCAACTCCGTCTTCCCTCCCTTCCTACAGTAAAGACTGGCCTCCCTTACAGCAGAGGTGGCCACCTAACCGGGTCTGGACAATGGGAGTGTAAATGACATCTGCTTAGAGGGCTCCAGGTGAGACACTGCTTCCTGGGAGAAGGAAGCCGTGTAGGAGGATTCTGAGCTGGCACTTCCGCTGTCCCCTCCTGTGTGGCGTGAACAAGCTGGGTGTGATACTTAAAGCTGAGACAGCCACTTGTAACCACAGGAAGTGACACACAGGAAGATGAAAAGCCTTGGGATGTCAGAACAGGAGACAGAAGGGGTGTGTGACCGCCATGACACCGTTGAGCCCCGGAGCTAGCCTTAGAACCACTACATCCAGGTTTCTTGATCAGTGAGACAATAAGTATCTGCCACCATCGGTTGGGTTTTCTGTTTGTTGCAGACAAATGTGCCCTGAAGTTCAGTTACTGGCCTGGGGTCAAGCTAGGAAATAGTGGAGCTGGGATTCAAACCCAGATCTCTCTAACCCCAAAGCAATGCTATTAGCTTCTGTGCCTCCTGCCTTCCAACTCCCATATGGAGCAAGGTGAAGGGCTTATTTTGCTGGACGTGATGGATGCATCTCTTGTCCTTTCCATGGTCTCTGTCTCTCCTATCTTCCTCCATGGTTTGGATGTCTCGTAGGTGTCAGGCACTGAAGCAAACTTTAGGAGAGAGTGAGATGATTATGATTCCATCTCCATGCTCACGTTGCTCAGGATATAGAGAAGGGGTTGGCAAACTATGGCCCGGAGGCCAAATCTGGCCCACTGCCTGTATTTTACAATCTGCTAGCTACGAATGGTGTTTATATTCCCAAGTGGTTGAAAGAAAACCAAAAGAAGAAGAAGAAGATTTTGTGACCTGTAATAGTTATTTCGAATTCAAGTTTCAGTGTTCGTAGGTACAGTTATATTAGAACACAGCCATGCCCATTTGTTTATGGACGGTGTCTGGCAGTTCTTGCACCACAGCTGAGGAGTTGAATAGTCGCAACAGCTGCCATATGGCCTGCAAAGCCCAAGGTGTTTGCTCCCTGGCCCTCACGAGAAAAGTTGACTGACCCCTGGTCTACCTGGGTGGGGTTTATAGAAGGACTAGGCAAATGAACAACTCATTCTAGGTAAGGGAAAGAAAAAGGACACCTATGCTTCAGATACTTGGAAAACATTCCCCAAAGTAAGATGAGTCTCATCTCTAGAATGTTCCCCTTTAAAGAGAGATTCCGTAGGAGAAGTTGGGGGTGCAGGTGGACTGGGATGTTTGCCAGATGTATTTATCTTCGTGTAACGAATGCCTTTTGTAACTCGTCGTTCCTTAGCTACAGAATTGTGTGCTTTAATAGGCTTGAACGCCACCCAAACGGAGAGAACAGACCATGCATTCTTTTAATGCACACGGTGACATTGCCACGCTGACGATGTGGATTGGCCTCTGAGCGAAGGCCCGCAGAGCCTCCCACCTATTGGCTTTCCCCTGAACCTCTTGGGTGCTAGCGATGCCTGTGAGCCCACGAGCCATTCCTCTCGAATCCTGGCTCCTGTCAAGCAGGTCCCGCTGTCCTTGGGGGCAACGCACACCTCGTACACATCCCTGGGTTGGTGGAAGAAGACAGCTCCGTGAACCCAACTGGAAAAATAAACAGAACTGGTTGATTTTCTTTCCTTCCCCCCCCCCCCCCCAAAAGCAAGTGCCAGGAAGTCTCCTGCAATAATAATGATGCTTGTCAGTAGCACAGCAGCACACAACTTAGCATGATCCTGTTCATTTTGACTCTGACTCTTAAAATAACCTTGACCCAAATAATTGGGTCATAATAAAAAAGGATGAAAATACAGTTCTGATGTACCATCAAAAGAGACTTTTGAGATCAACGAATTCAGACCCTTTATTTTTCAGATGAGAAAACGGAAGCTTAGTGAGAAAAGCGTCTCATCGATGGCAGAGCCGGACCTGTGCTTTTCAGTTACGATAACAGTGAGGGCCAAGGCTCTCCAGCACCTTTGTCAGTCACACATGTGCAGCCTCCAGGTGGGGTGGCTGTATGATTTGTTATCCAAACTGAAATCCTTTGGCTCAATAGGCATAAAGCAACGCTGTTCAGCAAGACCTATGTCACCCTCTTTGTAGGTAAGGAAGGTATAGGATAGGTCATGGAGACCTTTTGGATTCATTCTCATAACCGGGTGTGTCTCTAAACTTCTAGTTCATGATTGTATCTCTAGTCTGTGGATCTTATAGCCTTTGCATTTGATGAGGGCCATACCCCGGAACAGCTGCTTAGTAGAGACCCAGGCCTAGTTTTTCCCACTGACCACTGGTTTCCTGCCACATCTGGAGCCTGGGCAATAGAGAAATCAGGAGCTGGAGCGGAGAGGAGAATCCTACTGACACAACACACTCTCTCTCCAGGGTGTAAGGGGTCTTCTCTTTAGCTCCTGGGAGAATGTCTTCAAACGGGACTGGTAGTTGGTTCTAGACAAGGGAGCTTGAGATATCCAGAAGAGGGAAGAGAATGAAGACCTTTTTTTGTTTGTTTGTTTGGATATTGTTTATGTGTTGTTTTTAGAGGAGAATAAGAGTGTTTATTGATTTTCAGTGGTGGCCTCATCTCTGAGCTATGTGGGGAATCTAAGAAAAATGATGGGGAAGGAAGAGAAAATATAATTATCCTATTACTGCTTATAGTAAAGAATAAAGAAATAGAGAGCTGAGGGCATTAAAATAATGCTAAACTTATAAAGGCAACTGTTAGAACAAACGTACAGACTTTCCCTAAATATCTGAGTACTACACACAAAACCCTAAAAACTACATAATGAAAGACTTAAAAAGTAGAACTATTCAACAGCAAAATAGTACAAATAATATGATAGAACAAAGACCAAACATATTTGACCTGTTAATAGAGGTAAACTAATATATGCAAATCAATACTTTTATGTATGCAAGTAACAACTAATTAGAAGATATGGTGGGAGAAGCTATCTCATTAGAGTGGCCACACACACACAAAGATATAATACCTAGGAATCTATATATATAAGTGACTGAACGACCGGTCGTTATGATGCACACTGACCACCAAGGGGCAGATGCATGAATTCGTGCACTAGGCCTCTAGTAAAATTAATAAAAATGTGCAATTCATATATGAAAAGAAGACACATTTTAAATCCTAAGGATTCAAAGGAAGACTTGAACAAATGGAATAGTTTACTGTGTTCTGGATTATGAATTTATCATAATAAAATGTCAATTCTTTCTAATTTAATTTATACATATAATATGATCACAGTAAGATATACTGGGTTTTGGTTTTAATCAGATGAGCTTATTCCAAAGTTCACTTGAAAAAATAAATAAACTAAAATAGTAAGAAAAATACAAAGAGAAATGTCTAGCCTTCCTAGATGTAAAAACATGTTATAAAGCCTCAATAATTAAAGCATGGGAGTTGTGGTGAGTGAAACATAACCTTGAAACAAAGCAGAAAATCCAGAAGTAGATACAAATAGTGTGGCAATTCAGAATATGATAAAGAAGATATCTCAAATTCCAGGGGAAGGATTGGACAATCCAGTAAATGATCTAATAATTGGATAACCATTTGAAAAATTTTCAAAGGTATCAAAGGTTTAAATTCTAAACATGAAACCATAAAAGTACACAAAGAGAACATGGAAGAATTCCTTTGTAACATTGGAGAGTAAGAGTCCTAACTCTGACTCAAAATCTAGAAGCCATAAAAGAAAAAGTTGGTTTAAAAAAATTGACATATTCAATTTTATTAAAAACTCAGAAAGACTCTGTGTAAGGGAAAAATAAAGAAACAGAAGATCTTTATAATACAACTAGGGGCCCAGTGCATGAATTTGTGCACCTTGAAAGGAACTGTGGGCTGCGAGGCTGCAGTAGGTATAGGGGCGGGTCTCGGCCCATCCTCCATGCCCCCACCCATCCCCTCTCACCTCAGTTCCTGGTCCCTCTGTCTGCTGGCAGCTCCGCTCTCACCACCACACACTGACAGTGTGGAGCAATTGGGGACGGGCCGGATGCCGGCAGTGGGTGTGAGCAGGGCCGTTGCCAGCAGTGGGTGCAAGTGGGGCCATCGTCGGCAGTGGGTGTGAGAGGTGGCTTCCGGCCCCAATTGCCCCTCAGGAACAGGGGGAGGTGGAGAAGCCCTGAGGAGCCATCGGGCCCGGCAGCCGCCACTCACAGCCTAGTAATCGGGGCTGGCGCTGGGCGCCAGCAGCAGGTGCAAGCGGCAGCTCAGGTGCCAGCAGCGGGTGCAAGCAGGGCCAGCACCAGCAGCGGGTGCAAGCTCCTAGTAGGACTGCAGCATGCCAGAGCAAAGAATTTTCAGTAACCACCAGAGGCTCACCCTGATGACAGCGACCAGTGCCCCACCTTGGTCTGGCACTCCTGCTCACCTGCTCTACCATCCCACCATGGCTGATGCCTGCCATGTTCCATCCTCTGCTGCCTGCTGCCGATGCCCACCATGTTCCGCACTCTCCCCCTGGAGGTCAGCACACATCATAGCAACTGGTTGTTCAGTTGTTCAGCTGTTCTGCCATTCAGATTATTTGCATATTAGGGTTTTATATGCTAGCATATAGATATCCAGAATACATAAAGAACTATCAAATAAAAAAATAGACAAGCAACAGAATACAAAAATGTGCAACAGACTTGAACAGGCACATCACGAGACAGGATACCCAGATGGCCATTAAACACATGACCAGGTGCTCAGTTTCACTAGCCACCAGGAAAGGGCAATTAAAAATCTGAGATGCCATTCCACACCCACCAACACGACTGAGCTAAAAAGATACTTACAAAATCAGGGGCTGGTGAGGATGCAGAGCAAGTGGAGCTGTCACACACTTCTGGTTCCAGTACCAATGAAAACCATCGCTTTGGATAATAATTTGTGGATATCTGGTAAAGCTGAACATTCACTATGTGGCCTGGCATTCATCTCCTAGTTTTATATTCAACAGACACGTATATACATGTGATCAGTTATTTGCTTTAGTCTCAAACTGAGAACAACCCACATGTCCATCAACAGTAGAATGGATACATAAATCAACAGTATTTTCATATAACAGGATACTATAGAACCATGAAAATGAATAAGCTACTGCTGCACAGAACAGAACAGTGTGGATGAATTATACCAACATGGTGTGGAAAGGAGCCGGACCCAAAATAGCACATACTCTATGATTCTATTGATCAAAGTTCAAACGCAGTTGAATTTAGTCTATAATTTTAGAAGTCAGGCTAAAGGTTACTTTTGGAAGTGGAGGTGGGAGTGAGTATGATGGAGTATCTGAGGGGCTGATATTACTTTACTGATGTAGGTGCTGGTAGGATAAGTGTGTTCACTTTGGAAAAATTCATGTATGACGTGCTATCCTTTAGTGAAAATTTATTAAAACAAAAGAATTAAGGTTTAGACATTTCTTCCTCCTGTTGGATTTCACATGTCTCATCAGACACGTGGAAGGGCAGTGTATTTTATTTTGAATTACGCACTGATAACATACATCCAAATTACTTAGGTGCATAATTATTTTGAGTGTATATGATGTAGAATGGATCATTAATACCATTTGTGAAACAGTTGCAATTTTCCACCCATTTTTTTTTAAGTTTAATTCTCACACAAAAAGAGTGTAGGCAGGCCAGATAGAATCTCAGTTTTATAGATGAGACAATTAGGCTCAAAGAATTTTGACGGACATACCCAAGGTTACCCAGCTAGCATGTGTACGTACCTTTTAAAACATTATAGGCAACGGCTGTCGGTGTACAGTTCACTGTATGTGTTTTTACTTTGCTTCCCAGTTCAGAAATCCCAGGCGGAGGAATTTAAGGGCTGAGATCCTTGGGTGCAGCTCCTCCCCTTTCCTGACACGGCCAGATTGCACAATCTTTCCATGTTGCAGTTGATAACCACTAATAGACTCCGGCTGGAACACGGCCTTTATCTCCTGCTCATTTGTACCACACAAATGAAGTTAAAATAATGGCACTTTGTTGGCACGGAGGAAAGCCAGTTCCAAAGTGCCCTGCTTTCCCCCTCCCGTTCAGTGTCAGAGTTGATGCACAATAACAAATGCTCTGGCCCCGTTTGCGAGCACAGCCTGGTCATGAAGTGAAGATTAGGACTTGTCCCTCCAGTGAGCGGTGCTCCATCACGGGGCCTCCCATCTCACGTGGACCCGCCACCTCCCAAGCCCCTCGGCGAGCCAGTCCTGGGGTGACCGTCTCTGAGGGTGAAGCAAGAGGGGGCTATGGAGCTGGTGAGTGGGCGAACCTTCCCTTTGAAACCCAAAAGGAAGAGGGAAGAAGGCTGGACCGGGAGTTGCAAGACCCTGGCTGAAGTCTCCCCTCTCATACCCACGCACGTGGGAACCAGGACAAGCCACAGACCACAGCATCGTGCAGGGTCATGGGAAGAGCACTCGACTTCCAGCCAGATTTGGGTTTGGATTGCACCTGGGCATCTTCCCCGCGTCTGACTGGGGGCCAGTGCATCGCTGTTTCTGGAACGCGTGTTCCTCCTCATCTGTAAACCGCACGGGCTGTGTGGACGTGATTGAAGGAGTCATTTCCTGCTAGTTCATATTGTGATCTCTAAGGATCCATGTCCGCATCTGTGAAGTGAGAAGAGGGAGTCCTACCGGTTTATCGGGAGAGGCAAGGGGACTGGCTCACGGCTCACGGTAGGGGCCTGGGAGGTTCTCTTAGTATTAAATGCTTGAGAACTGCTCCCTGGATTCTCAGCAGCGTAACCATTAAGCATTAACCCCACTTTCTTTTATGGTCCCTTTGATAGGCTGCGTTTTGTCGGAACCATTATCTTACATTAGCTGCCTTTTTAAGGTCTGTTCATTCCTCAGTGAAGTGGCAATTCAGATTCCTCACACAGAACCAGCAGAACAGCATTCCACTGGCAACCGGAGGTGGGGAGAAGTGCTCCGGTCCAATTCTACTCACTCTCTCCTCTTTCGCTGCTCCACCCTCTCCGGTAGTGTGTCCTGCTGCTTGACAGCCAGTCCCGTGGGAGAATGTAAGGAGATGAGCCCATCCTGTACACACACACACACACACACACACACACACACACACACACACAGGTCTGGGTCTGAGGTTTATGGCATTGTCTCTGGAGATAGGCAAGAACAAAGCCACGCCCTCTGGGGAGGGGCCAGGACTCCCTGGCAGGCCTGGCTAGAACAGCCAGGGCAGTGGGAAGCAGAGATGCTGGCCTCAGTGGTCTCCCTCTGGGTTCTCTGACTTCCGGCATGTCCCCACGCTTGATGTCCCTCTGGGAGGTAAGGATGTTATAGGGTCTCTGCCCTTTGAAGATGGCCAGGAGCAAGGTAGAGTCCTCCCCCTGAACTTCAGGGAACCCTCAGAGGGTCTGGCTGTCTCTAGCTCATCAGCGTGTAAGCTAAGCTTCCTGTGCCCTTTGAGAATGCAGCCAGCTGGCCACATCGGAGGAAAGTGGTAAACACATCAGACCTTTCTTTATCATCTGTGTGACGCTCAAGAGGACTGGGTCTCATGGTGAAGGCCAGGGAGGCCTGGTGGGAGGACCAAAGGCAGGCCTGGCCCCTGCTCCCTGCCTCCACCCCAAGGTGGGCAGTAGTTACAGGCAGCTACTTCCTGAACCGAGCCCCAAAGCCACTGGAATGACAGAGATGAGCCTTAGAAGAGCAGGTGTGTATTCACCCACCCTGCTTTCTCTCTCTGGGCCAGCCCCCTTGGTCAGCTAGAGTAATCACTTGACTCGCAGGAGGATCCAGGTGTAAGGAACCCAGAGGCAGGCTTGGCGGCTCCTTTTCCCCGCGTGGCACGTGGTGACTTCATGGTGGTAAAATTTATTGTGGGTAATGAAGTGCCACGCTCCTTATTTGCTAATGGGTGAGTTCAAATGTGAGGAAAGGTTTATTGAATAAGCCAGGCATACACCCCTGGGAGAAGATGGCTGTGAGTGAAAACAGTTGCACAGTTACCCAAGGAGGAAAGAAAATTTAAATGCATCTTTATTGGTTTCAATGCATGATTTTTAAAAGGCTGGGGGGATTCTTTTCAACAAATGACTCCTCAAGTTTTTTGTTTTATTTGTTTTGTTTTCTTCTACAAGAAATCAATGACTCTGCTTGGCTGCCGTTTAAAGAGGTTACCGATTGGTGTTTGGAGGTGGAAAAAAAAAAAGAAGCTAAGGGAACAGGACCCGGTGTGGTAGCGTCCTGCAGCGGGTTCCGGCCTGAGCTGGAAGGCCTTGGGAGGACCTTTGGTGAGTTTCGTTGTGCCAAGGGGGACGTTAAGGCCCAGAGAAGGCAAGACACCTTTCCAAGGTCGCACAGCTTGTAGATGGTACGGCTGGGAGCCAGGCTTCCTCGTTGCTCTCTCTATGGAATGGGAATAAGAATGCCGACCTCACAGGAGTGTGGGGGGAGGAAACCAGGGACCAGGAGGGGAAGTGCTTCGGGAAATACACACAGTTAATACTTGGAAGGGTTGTGATGAGTAAAGGATTGGCTCCGAACCTCTGTGGTGGTTCATTTTGGTGAGGGGCCCACCCTTCAGCCTTTTCACCAGTTCTGCAGCCAGGACCACAGCTGGCTGAGATCCCCAGGAAATCCTCCTCCCCTCTCCTTCCTGTACCCTCCACCCTCCTGTCCCCCCCTCACCAGCTCCCCTCCCAGGGCCCTGAGCTGAGGAGATGCACACACAGCCACAGCCCTGACATTTTCTTCCAGACAGTGACAGCTGGTGGGACTTTTAACTAAAGGGATAAAGAGCACGAAGGCATAAAAAAAAAAAAGAACTGTTAAAAAGTGGCTTAAAAGTGCGTGTGCCATCTGTTTGGCCACCGCGGCTTTTAGAGTGTGTGTGGGGAGAGAGACCTTCCCCTCTCCCACTCCTGGGTCTCACCATGGTCAGGGCCCACCAGGAGCAGATTGATCAAGTCTGCAAGTTTTATTTCTCATGTCTCCCAGCCTTCCTTCCTGCCCCTTTCTCTTCCTGATGTATGCCCTCATCTTAGCTGCCCGAAAAGACGTTCTCTTAAGGTCCCCCACTGCTAATGAAGTCCTCCATGTGCAAAGTCCCGCACACTTGGCTCAAAAGGCAGGTTTGGGGATTTTGGCCTTTGCTGTCGGTACGTGGTCCTAGTGTAGCGATAATGGGACTGTAAAAGACAGCTAGCTACTGTTCAAGCTCTTGGCCACCAAGCAGTATCCCAGTCTTTATCTCTATTCAGGTTGTTCTTCACGTCCTAAAGCTTTCTACTTTTCAATTCCGCTGATATTTCTTCTTAAGTTTGTCTGAGGAATGTTTCAGGATCTTTTTTTCTTTTTGTGTAAGGTTAGAAAAATGCATATTCTAATTAGTTACCACTGTGGAATATGACAGTTATTCATTTGTATGTTGATCTTGTATCTATCACCATGATGAATTCATATTTGGTTATAATATCCTTTTGGTTTCTGTGGGCCTTCTTGGTATGATGGTTCTATTGACTGCAAATATTAAGGGTTTTGGTCTCTTTCTGTTCAGTGTTACATTTCGCATTTTCTTCTCTTGTCCTTCTCGGTGGGTGAGCCGTACGCCCTGGCCGGTGTGGCTTAGATGGTTGAGCATCATCCCATGCGCCAGTAGGTCGCTGGTCAGGACACAGGCCAGGGTTGCAGACTCGATCCCCAGTAGGGGGCGTGCAGGAGGCAGCCCATTAATGTTTCTCACACTGATGTTTCTCTCTCCCTTCCTCTCTCTCTCAAATCAATTTAAAACACTTAAAAAAAAAAAAAGTAGCAACAATTATAGGCAGCCCTGCCTTGGTCCTGACTGTAATGGGGTTGTTTCTGATAATTTACTATTAACTATGATGTGTGCTGTGTGTCCACAGTAGAAAACAGTATCAAATTTTATTTTTTTAAAGGCAGAAATGGGTAATACATTTTATTAAATGTTGGCATCCGTTGAGACGATTTCATTCCAGTCAGAAACATGGAAGGTGTTCGTTCTCATGTTGAGCCATTCTTCTATTTCTGCTCCTAATGCGCTCCTGGTTTGGAGTTTCTAATACTTTGTTTAGGGCTTTTGGGTCTCTGCTCATTAATGATACTGACTCGTGTTTTTTTTCCCTTTTGTCTGTGTTTTCCTGTTCCGGTGTTGGAATTGGGTTGTTCCGGCCACATGGAATGAGCTGGGTGGTTTCTGTCTTCTTCTTAACCCTAGAAAAGTGTGCTGCATGGGATTCTGGATTTCTCAAATGTGCTGTAGAACATTCAACACTGTACACGTTCTCACCTTAGTGAACTGGAGGAGGGCAGAGCTTTAATTACTGTCTCAATTGCTTCTATCATTATTCGTCTTCCATGATTTTTTTTGAGCTAATTATTGTGACTTAATTGTTTTCCAGAAAATTACCCAATTCCTCCCGATTTTCAAATGCTTTGGTATAAATTTGCACGTATTTTCTCTTTAATTTAAAATATGCTTTGTCTATTGTCTCTTTTCTCATTCTCAATGTTGTATTTTTCTGTCATTCTTTCCCACCCTACCCCCAGTCTCTCAGTCTTGCCATAAGCTATTCTGGTTTATTGGTGTTTTCAGAGAACCAGCTTTTAATTAATCAGCACTATTGATGCATTTATTTTCTAGCTCCTTACTTTTTGTATTTGGTCTTTATTAATACCTTTCTCAAATTTCATTGTGTTATTTTGTTTTTCCTTTTCTAACTTCTTGAGTTGAAAAGCTTGGTTACTCTGTTTTCAACTTTTTCTCATTTCTAAGAACTTTATTGAAGACTAAATTTTCCCAAGTTAGGAATATACCTTAGGTTTTTGATATATGGCCTCTCCTTGTCATACATTTTTAAATAGTGATATTAATTTCTCCTTGTTAACCTAAGAATTATTTAAAAGAAACTTAACATTTTCAGATGCATAGAAGTGTTGGCTAGTTCTGTGTTATTAATTTCTAATTTATTGCATTTTGGCTAGATGGTAACCTGTTTGACTTCTATCTTATGGGATTTGTTGAGATTTCCTATATGACTTAATATATGAATTGCTGTTTTGAACGTTTCATGGGCGAGTAACTATAACAGTCTCTTTTTATTAACATCTTATCTGTTACACCACACATTACAATGATAGTACACGTGTTATTCACGTCCTCTCTATTTGTACTTGGTCTACAGATACTTGATCCGGTGATTTCTAAGAGCCGAGAGCCTCCCAGTCAGATGCTTAGCTTCCATCCTTAACCTCTACAGTCTGTTCTCCACCCAGCAGCCAAAGGGACCTTTTAAAGCCAATGTCTAATGCTGTGTCTCCTTGGCGCAAAGCCTTCATCCGGTGCTTCGCATCTCATGTGAAGCAAAACCCCACGTCCTCCCATGGCCCCTGCCAGCCTTTGCCTGCGTTACAGTTTCTCCTTTCCTCCCACCCCTGCCCCCTGGAGGCGTGACTGCAGGGGTGTTTCTCTCGCCTAAGTGCGCCGTGGAGCCTGGGTCCAGGAGCCCTTCCTCGAGTCCTGCTTGACTCTCGGTTTCCATTTTCACCTCCCAGTCTTCTTCTGTGACTTGCTTTGGCCACATGTGGAACAGAGCGTATGCCCTTGCCTTTTGCTGTGATCGGTGGGATGTGAGCAGGTGCAATGCCAGCAGTTGCCTGTAATAAGCTCGGGCTGGCGGACTTGCATTCTTGGGCTTCTGTCATCACCCTAAGAAAGACATGGTCAGCCACGCCACGGGTCCAAGAAGAATGAAGGGATACCTGAACCAAACCCAAGGTCAGAGCCAAACTCAGCTGAGTTGAGATCAGTCGAGTGAGATAAGCAGAGCTGCCCCAGCCAACCCACACATGTATGAGTAAGAATACACTGTTGTTTTAAACCACGTTACCGGGGGCAGTTTGTTACATGGCATTATGATGGCTATAGCTGACTGATACACCCAGTCTTCTAAAACCCAGCCCAGAGTACCTACTCTCCGAGGAAAAAAATTCCCTTAATGCAAAGACTTTGCCTAACAGTAAGAATTTTAGGTCTGTTTCAAGTCAGTTTTTTGTGGTGTGTAACAGGAAAAAGGGGCAGCAACTATTGCCCAATTGTACCATGTGATGACTGCAAACAAGAAGAGCAAAGATAGAAAGGATTTACAGGAGTAGGTTTTGCTTGAGGCTGAGGATGGCTTTGTGCCTGGGGCTTCTCTCCCATTCTTTCCACAAGGCCTCCCTCCAGGACCCGGGGCTGGTCACCGTGTCCTCGGCCTGAAGTGTGGTCTGACCATGGGCCCCTGGGTCTGTGAGACTGAGCAGCAGGGCACTGCTGTTCTGGGAGAAGAGAAGACACCTTCCAAATGGACATCGTGGACATGTAGAACCAAGTCTTGTCAAAGTCTCGAGCTTTGCCTATTAGGAAAGTCACGGAAGAAGTTATTTTTTTTCTTCTCACCCAGTGAAAAGATAGATGATGTTTCTAGTGCTTAAGTGAGTTCCAAATGGTACTGTAAATTCCATCTATTATTTATACAGCTCCAGCTCCCTGGAGAGCCCGCATGCCTTACAGGAAGAAAGCAGCGTCAAGTCCATGCGGAGTGCGAGGGAGCTCAGGGGTTGCAGCGGAGGGCATGGGGAGAGGTCTGAGGTGTTCCTGGCGGTGTCTGTCGGCAGGCGACTAGGGGCCTGGCCGAGTGGTAGAGGGATCAGTATGGACAGAGCTGGCAGAACCTCTAAGATGATCTGGGCCTACGCTATTTTTCTATCTTTCCTGGTCCTGAGAATCAGAGGTCACTTGCTAAAAATCCAGATGTCAGATCTCTCCTCTGGAGATTCTGTTTCGGCCACATACAATGGGGTCCACACATCCATACTGTTTGTAGGGACCCCTGGTTAATTTTGACCACGAGGCACGGGTGGAACACAGTGACCTCTCAAGCTGCCCCATTTTAGAGAGGAATAAAGGAAGCCCCAAGGAGGGATTTTGCCCCAGATCGCAAAGCCCCAGTTAGTGCCCGAGGTAGTCCAGGAACAGCTCTCTGAGAGCCGAGCGGCACAGTTTCAGAAGGCTGGTGTGCAGCCGCCCTGGGACCGACAGTGTCGTCTGCAGGTTCGCTCGCCTCTGGATCCCTTGCCTTTGGATGCTCGTTTTCTTTCTTTAAGAGTAGTGGAAGGCAGGGGCCCCGAAGTCAGACAGGACCAGGTTCAAATCCTGCCTTTGCTTCTGTATCACTGGGCAACCTTGGGAAAATGGTTTGACTTCTCTGAGCCATTGATACGGGCATTAAATCAGAACATGTACCTATAGCTAGTAGGTGTTCAATAGATAATGGCCTACAAAGTGCCAGATCCTATTCCAAGCACCATCATAACCAGTGTTGGCTCACTTAATACCTTAAAAGTCTATTATTAACCCTATTGCTAAATTAAGGCATGTGAGAACACAGAATTAGAACGATTTGTTCAAGGATCATGCATATCTCAAGTGAAGCAGAGGGGAATTTGATCTCAAGCCATCTCAACTCAGTTGAGATTTAAAGGCAGGACAAGAAAGTCACCTGCAGCATGCAGGAGGGTGGGGCATGGGGCATTTGGAGAGAGAGGGCAAGAGGCCTTTGGCTAGAAGGGCCTGTTCCCAGGGAACGGAGCAGGGGCTCCCAGGACCCATCCCTGGGAAGTAAACCCAATTTCAGGGGCGATAATCATCATCGAAATGCGTAGGAGCCAGGAAGTTTCCTTGCAGAGTCGCCTGCGATAAGGAAAAAATCCAGACTGCGCAGGCTGCTTCCATTAGAAGTGATGTAACAAGCTGGCTTTGGCCTAGTTTTCTTCAGCAGGCAGCCCCCTGGCTCTCCCACACCCTTTTCTGAATCTGCAGGTGACATCGACCGCCATCTAGTGGTCTGCACAGGCACTGCACAGGGCATGGGGAAGAAAGGTTGGACCCCATTGACTTGGAAGATGGCTCTGGTGTGGGCGGGAAGAGATGAGCCAAAGGACTTGCATGCATAGATGCATAAGCCATGGACACAGACCACAGGGTGGTGAAGGCCTGGGTAGGGGCCAGGGGCGGGCTAGAAGCAATCAAATGGGGGGTGGGGGGGGGTGGGGGAGGGGAACATATGTAATACTTTCAACAATAAAGATTTTTTTAAAAGATAAGAGCCCTTTATCTTAGTAGGGAGTTTTACTCTGTTCAAAGCATATCCATACTTTTTACTTCAGTATGTCGTCTCACCAATCCAGGGAGGTTAACTCGGTTTTATGGGTGAGGCAACAAGTCCCTATAGGGGAAGGGTCTTGCTTAAGAGCTGCATTGTCAGCTATTAATGGGACTAGGACCAGGACCCCAGTCTTCACATATGGAGGCACTGTCAGGTCCTGTGAAATCTCCTTGGACGAAGGAATGAAAAATAACGTATCCTGGAGGTCTGGCCCCTTCCCTACATTGGAGAGCGGATCCTTTTCACCTCTACGACTGGTGAGATCTTTTCTTGGAACAGGAATCCCCCGGTGGACCATCCGGGTCGGTAGTGTTCATAGGGAGATTTCGGAAGAAGACGAACACTACCTGTCCGGCTGCAGATGCAAGTCCAGGGCAGCTGTTTAGGGCTTATCCGGTTCGGGTCTCCGATATTAAAGGTGGGAAACCAAGATTCAGGGGGGTGGGGTGGTGGCAGGACTGACATCACACAGTGACAGAACCATGGTGAAGCCTTCCCTCTCCATCTGGTCTCCCTGTGTGACGCACGCCAACAGAATAGCTGTTTTAGCCCAGAGTGAAAATCAGGCCTTACACGTCCGGCCACACAGGGTGCGAAGGAAAAGAGGAGCCCCTGGACAATTAGGTTTGTTTGGGCATCTGTAACACCAGCAGTTCTCAGACCGTTCGGATGAAATCTCGGGCAGAACCGGAGTATGTAGAAGGCATGAGTGGTGAGGAACGTGGAGGCTGCTGGGTGTCTCTGTGATACCGAGAGCCAGGGAGAGCGCAGGCTGAAAACCAAGGCATTGTGTAAGGAGCACTGGCTATGGGGTCCTGACACCTGGGTGCTGGTCCTGGCTCTGGCGCACGCTGGCTTGAGATGGGCTCCCAGACTCCGATCCTCTCTCCCAGTGTCCTCGCGCATAAGATGACCCAATCTTCCTGCTTCCCAGGCTTGCTGAGAAGATCCGATGGAGGGAAGAGGGGAATGGGTGTGAATGTGGTTTGGTAGAATGTCAAGGCTGCATTCCTAAAGGGTTTCTTTTCGTTTTACTCCATGAGGTACAATTTCTATGCAACAGCAATGCGCAGCGCTTAAATGCTCAGTTCTGTGAGTTCAGACCATTGTACTCTGCCCTTCTGGAAATCAGCTCTCCAAAACCAGATATAAATAAGCATGTCCCTTGCTCCAGAAAGTCCTCCAGCGCTCATTGCTGGTCATCCTTTCCCTCAGGCAGCTCCTGTTCCGATTGCTATCATCGTAGCTTAGTTGTGCCTATTCTAGAACTTTGCGTGGATGAAATCACAGTATGTACTCTTTTGTGCCTCACTCCTTTTGTCCACCATCCTGTTTTTGAGATTCATCCAGGTGTTCTTTCCTTTAGCTGCTGAGTAGTATTCCACTGTATGGACCTACCGTTGTTTATTTTCCTGTTGAAAGCATCATTTGGGTTATTTCTGATTTTGGGCCATCATGCTTAAGGCTGCAGTGAGCATTGTTGTACATCTTTTCAGTGCACATATGTCTCCATTCGTGTTGAAATGGGAGTGGCGTGTTGGAGCATCTCTAGATTCATGTTTAACTTTATTGCAGACGGCCAAACTGATATGCAACATGGCTGTACCATTTTACATCCCTGTGGCAATGCATGAGCATTCCAGTTGGTCCATAGACTTGACATTTGGTACTGTGGGTCTTTGTGAGTATAGCCATTCTGGTGGGTACCCACGCCTTCTTCTCAGTCTGAGGGGAAAGCATTTAGTCCTTAGAATACTCCATGTATTTAGCCCAGGTTTCTTTAGGGGAACTACCCCCTCATACTTTCTGTACACGAGGTGAGAATGGCCTGGCCTTTGCTTCCAGTTCCATGTGCCCTCCTCTGCCCAGGTAGTGGATTCTACCCTCAGGGTACAATGATTGGTTTAATGGGCATGCGACTCAAATTATGCAACAAGAGTTCTTTCTGAGACTTTTGTGGGAACCAAAATTTGTTGCCACTGAACTTAACCACTTGCCAAGCCTGGGAAGAGTTTGCCCGAGTGGGAAAAGGTACATCGAGGATAGTGGCCTGGAGAGGGAGACAGATAAACTTCCCATGAGCTTGCCCAAGCACCTAGCTCCAGCAATTCCTGAAGCCAGCAGGAATCCCTGGCATTCTCGAGTTTTCAGGTACATGAGAAAAAATATCACTTCCTCGGCATTAGCCATTATCAGCTGGTGTTTCTACCACTTAATACTGAAAGAACCAGAATATATATTTTTGTTTCCTTTCAAACCTTTTAAGTTCCTTAGTCAAGATTCTAGGGACCCATTTCCCCCGCAAGCCCTAGGGTAGAATTCCCTTCCTTGAGATAGCAAATCGCTGATTTCATAATTGTCCAAACTGGAACGGTTGTCCCTAGCGAGTCTCAGCATGAAGACTGGCTAGAGAAGCACAGAGCCCGGGAGAGTGTGTGCGCGAGTCTGCCTCTGTTGGCAAGATTAATGTACGAGGCAAGCTGTGGGCCAGGGTTTATTTTTAATAATCAGAAGCCCATCTTATTTTTGAAATGTGCTGCAGCTTCCTGTGACGACAGGGAAAAGATGTTTCATCCCTCCTTTCCCTCGCCCCATGGGACCCAACTTTCCGGGGATTTGTAGATGACGTAGCGAATTCACCCTGGGACCCAATATTCAGGAAGGGAAAATTAAAAGGAGCGAGGCTGAGAGAAAAAGACAGGAAAGGAACATTACCTGTTTCTCTGTAGTGCTTTGCTGTATTCGCTAAGATTCATCAGGCTCCCACGCTGTGGGGTAGATAGCATTTTGGGCAGGTCCTTGAGGCATATGACCAGCTTGGTTGTCAAGATCATGGAGCCTTAGAACCATAAAGATTTTACTGGTGGAGGGAAGAAGGACCCTTGATGGAAAAGGGCTGTGCCCAAGGTCCCATGGAGAACCAACCGCAGCAGAAGAATTATGTTCCGGTGTAGGCTTCTCTGTCCCTACCCCAACGCCTCCCAGCATAGCCCACGTGATGCACAACTCATTGATAGCTTTCCCACACTTCCGGACGTGCTCCTTTGGGGTGGAGAGAGGTTCCAAGGTATGGATATGCCAATGTGGCTTAGCCACCTTCCATCTGTCTGTCACTTATCCATCTGTCAGTCCCCGTGGAGGTCTGTTTAGCACGGTTGAATTTGACCAGGCAAAGCCTGAGGTGCAGAAAGTGCAACCAGAAGCATGTGACTTGCCTTGGCCAGTGGGATGCGAGTGGAAGTGACATGCGTCGCTTCATGATGGAGCGACGCATGTCACGGAGGCCTGGCTTACTGCTGTGTCATCTAACGGGTTTATTGAGCACCTGTTCTGTGCCGTGCTCTGTGCTGGGAAGGCCCTGGGGGCACAAACCCCAGGAGCTCCCAGCCCAGTAAGGGGGCAGATAGGGATGCAGTTGTCACACGGGGTGAGCACAGGACATAGCCAGTGCTATGTCCCAGGCAGGATGGGCCAGCGAAGGGAATGGTCATCTCTGCTGGTCACTTGAGCTGGAACTCGAAGACCATGTCAGGTTCTCCAGATAGGCTAGGCACGTAGGGAATTCCAGCAAGAGAACTGCCCTCTCCGCTCGCTTCTCTTTGGCATGAAACTTACTCTGCCCTTCTTGATATTACCCACGTGTCTGCCAGGTCTCCTGCAGCCCATTTGCTGCTATGCTTATCCTCTTTGTGTCTCAGTTTTCTCATCTGTAAAATGGGTATAATAACGGTGTTCCCCATTAGCGTTGTTTTGAGGATTAAATCGTTTAATATGTCTGAATAGGCATGAAGAATGTGAGAGAACAGCCAGTACATGGTGGGCACTCAGTAAATGTTAAAGAAGTGCGATGCTCTATATATAATACATGCTCAAAAACATTTCCTTCACCAAAGTGCTCCTTAACGTCAAGTAACTCCTCATTTAAAGTAAAAATTGTATTCTGGCTGATGGGACCCTCAGGCCTACTGTCAGAGGGCATCCTTCCCTTGCATAAGCTAATTCTCTGGTCTGTACTGGTGTCAGTCCATGGTTAGCCGCGGTTGAAGAGACACAAAAGAAGAGCTCTCGGGCCTGGCTCTAAGGCTGAGGGGCCAGATGGAGAAACATTAGGTGTGCTTGGATCCAACCATAAAGAGACCCCCATAGGAAAACCCTATTTCCAGCTCGTAGGTGCTAGAGACCATCGTCACGTAGGACAATTACCTGATTTGGCAGAGAGGACCCAGCGGATTCTCAAGTGGGCTCTCCAGCAAGTGTTCCAAACAAGCACACAAGGAATGGGAAGATGTTGGCCTGTGGGGCCTCAAAGATGGCATCGTGCAAAGGAAATGCCAGGTCTCTCCTTTCTCTTCCTCTCCATTAATTCTTGGAGACCTGGGAGGCTCAGAATCACAGGAAGTCAGAAAGGCTGCTGAGGGGGGTCCAGCAATAACAACACAGTTACTGGGGTCCTGGGAAGACCAGAGATGCCAGAGGCCGCCAGGAGATCTGGGAGTTGAAGTGCTGAACTCAGTCAGCAGGGGAAGACCTGAGGACATGGGCTCTCTCTCCTCTCTGGCAGCTGTGAAGGACCCATCTACATATTGGGATTTTGGCAGCAAAGGCCATTTCAGCTTTGGTGTGTCATTCTCTGACTCAGTGTTGTTCTATGTTGCTTCCTGTTTATTAAATTCTATTCCTGATAACTTCATAATGAGAGGGTTGGCAGGCACACTTGTCTCATATTTCAGATGGCCCCAGGAGGACTAGGTGGAGTGTGTGTGGAAGGCAGGTTATACCAAAAAAAAAAAAAAAGACATGAGTCAATGAAACTGAGTCCAGGAGGGTTCATGGAAGATGGGCTGACAAAGCAGTTACACACAGGCATCTACCCAGAGAGAGCCTGAGGTCACCTGATGTAAAGTGGAAGGTGCAGAATGCAGAGGTGGGAGAGAGTGAGCTGGAAGACTTCTAGGAGTAGGTGGTTCTTGACTGGCCTTGAAGAATGGCTGGACTCTGGATATATGGGAAGGATGGTGTTCCAAGATGGAGACCATAATTTTTGAAGCAAACTTGTAATAAATAAATACTTACTGAGAATCTACCAGGGGTCAAGCACTGTGCCTGTTACTTTCTGCATGAGAGGTGGAATACGCTTCTGAATCTGGCCTGTGGGTTAATACTGTACCGATATATAATTAGCAAATATTTATTGAGTACCTACTATAGACAAAGATTTTTTTCCATCTCCTATGTTGACACAGTTCACATATTCATTTATTTAATCAACAAGTATTTACTGAATGTCTACTATACAGTGTGATATTTTGCTCACCATAGATCTTTTTTGCATTAATTTTAATTTTTAAAAATATTGCTTGAGGATATTACATATGTTGATTGCTGAGTACTTTTGGTGCCCCCATAAATTTTGTGCCTCACTCCCCTCACCCTAGTCCCTGCCCTGGTTTGGGGGTGATGGGAGGACTTGTGGGGAATGGAGACCTTGCTGGGCCAGCGTGGATGGGAGAGGTGAGTAGGGGGATGCATGTGAGAGATGGAATCAGATTGTGTAAAGTAGGAGTATCAGCTAGTGTCACAAAGATGCTGTGTGACAAATCAAACCCCACCAAGTTTCAGTACCATAACACAGCAACCATTTATCTTCATATTCACAGTTCTGAGCTAGGCTGCCACTTGGCTGGGCAAGGCTGGCCCCCGGCTCCAGGCTGCGGGTTAGGTACAGGCTCAATTGCACGACAGGATGTGTGCTCTGCTCCATGGTCACCACAGCACAAGGCAACAATCAAGCTGGGAAAGCAAGTGTCCGGCCACTTCACATCTTTTAACTTCTGTGAGCCAAAGCAAACCACCAACCCCCAAATCAAGAGGTTGGGCAGTTTACTCCACCCACCATGAAACTATGGCAACGGTGTGGATATGTAATCCTGCTATGGCACCAGTAATTCACCCTCCCGCAGTTGGGGAAGACAAGAATAACTTGGGGGATGGGAAAAGGTGCTACACATCAGGGTGTGGCCACTCCACCTCTACCTGCTCCTTACCTGAGTCTCGAATCTGCCCCAGAGCATCGGTATCCCTAGCCAACTCAGGCTTCAAGAACACCCAGGTCAGGTGTGTGGTGATACGGCACCCGGAGCCTTCCATATCGGTGATAACACAAGAGGGACTCAGTAGCCGCCTCTTTTTCTTCTTTTTTTCCAAACCTTATGCCAGCCTACCATCCTGGGCTTCATCTGTGGAGACCATCCCACCATGCTTCATTCCTCTGGCAGCTTTTGCGTCGCTGTGCAGAGCCTGGGAATGAAGCCAATGGGAAGGGCAAAGCTGAGCAGTTCTAAGAGACCAGGTCCTGATCCATCGCCGGAGCCCCTTGATGCAGCTGTGCCTGAAGCCAGACCTTCTCAGTGACATGGATCAATAAATTGCTTTTTTTTTTTTTGTCTTGAAGCGACATTTGAATTAGGTTTTCTGTCACAATGGCAAGGGTGGCCAGAGCTTGATACAAGAGCTTACCGACCCATCAGGATTCCACGTGGGAGGGAGGGGGCCAGGTACTTCCTAGCCTCTGTGTGGTATAGAGCCTGCTGCTCAAAGAGTGGTTGGTTGGAGGCCTATTAGATATGCAGAATCTTGGGCCTCCCCCAGATCAGCAGAATCCACATCTTCATTTTGATACATTTAACTAGAGCCCCAGGTGGTTTTATGCACCTTAAAATCTGAAAACATTGCTGTTGAGAAGGTCAAGGCCCCCTACCTCCCTGGGCCTTTCTTTGGGTCTGGGTCCAGTTTAGCAGTCGACTAGAGTCTGAGACCAAGGTTCACACCATGGCTTTGTTACTTGTGAGTTAAGGGGCGGAGAACACGGGTGCGTTTTTAAGTATCTCTGCGTCTGTCTGTTTTCTCTTCTGGAGAATGGGGGTCGTAACGGCTGCTTCCTCTCAAGCTTTTGAAAGGACTCGGTGACTTGAACTCACGGGAAGTGCTTGCTTCCCCAGCGCATACTTTTGGGGAAAGAGGAAGAGCTCAAAATGTACCAATGATGATGATTTCCACACCTCTACACGGTGGCTGCTCTCCGTTCAACCTAGAATACTCGGATAGAGCAAATGAGACAATGGGTGGGAACCATTTTTAGAATGTGTGCATTGATGAAAACGTGATTTTTCTAAGTCTTATAAGAAAACTGTGTGCAAGGGTTGTGCCATTTGTATGTAGTTAGCAGTTGGTTGGTTTTGACCTGTTATCTTGGAGCCAGGGGAGGCGACAGGGCAGGAGCAGAGGCCACCAGGAGGGGCCAGTGACTCTGAGCTGAAAGTCAAAGGGAGCATAAGGGCCGTGCCTTCCAGGTAGAAGAGACCGGAGCATTTGGACAGGCTGTCCTGGCTGAAGACAGACCCCAGAGAGGCCTGGCGGGAGGTGAGGACTTTGGGCTTCACCCGGCAGGCACCTGAGGTAGAACTCATCACAGTGACCCTGGCTTCTCTGTGGCCCTATGCCCTGCTGGATTAGGAAACTGTTTCTCTAACGGCGTGGCTTCCATGTTGCACAGACCTCAGAAAAGCTCCAAGCGGGCCTTAACTGGCTGACACAGCCCAGCCCTACTGCCAGGGAACACAGGGTGTGATGGCTGGAAGCTGGGGTAGGCCCTGGACAAGGGGAGGCCTGCTGCCTGGGAGTAACTCAGGAGGCTTGGCCCATGGCCCTCTGCTGTTGATTCTGTGTGTGGCTGAGAGTCGGGCTACCCGCGCAACTGAGACGATGAGCCGAGGCAGGAGCAGGGTAGGAAGGGGCCCTGGCAGGGCACTGCCAAGGCTACAGCATGAGATCTGCTGCCTGGTCTTGGAGAGGACACGTGGATCCTCTGCTCAAAGGAATCCTGGGCGTCCTTGACTGCACCCTGGGGATCCACCCCGGGGGAGATACCAACCTTGGCTGTGAGATCTGTAGTGGTTGGGAAGTGGGAAGGGATAAAAGTGTATTAAGTGCTATTAATGCTCACGATCAATCTCTGAGGTTACCTGTGGTTTACGAATGACATGGAGATTGAGAGTGGGAGGAACTCCCAGACCAGCTTTAGGCAGGAGGTGGCATCCCAATGGGATGAAGAGAATGGACCAGCAGCCAGGCAGAACCAACCGGGTCCCAGTCCCCCTCTTACTGTCTCTTCCATTACTGACGCTCTGAGATCACGGGCAAATCACTTCACCCCTTTGTGCGTTCATTCAAAACGTAGGGATAAACGTACCCTTTTTTGGGAGACGGATGTTAAAAGTATGCGTGGTAGCACAATTAAATCCATAGTGCAGTAGATGGGACATAGTAAGGAGGTGAAGGTTGCCGACTGTTAGCTCATTCAGAATCTAGTGGGCTAGAGGGACTAAAACACGGACAGGGTGGTGAATGCAGGAAAGGCCTCTCTGAGGAGGTGACACTTCAATGGAGACAAAAGGGAGCATTCTGAGATAAAGGGCTCATCATAGGAACTCATTATACGTGATGACGGGAGGAACTGGAGAAGTGACTTCTGGAAGGGGAAGAAAGAATTAGAGGACCAGGGGAAGAGCCGGTAACAGTCCTGGAGACCGGGTGTAGGTGGATAAGTTGGAGCTGCAGGGGAGGTTATGGAGGGGGCTGTGGGTGCTGTTGCCTCTGAGTGTCTTCCACCTACCTGGGCCTGCAGCTACGCACCTGGAGGTGGACCTTGGGTAGCTGTTGCTCATTAGGGCCTGCAGCTGGCAAGATGAGTCGGGGCTCCCCAACATTCAACAGTTGGGACACAGAGCAGAGGAGAGTGAGGACAAGCTGGGACGCTCCAGGTACCTCTGGGTCTGCTCACTAGCATATCTGCCTGTTAGGATCTTTCGAGA